>WAAF01011712.1:35758-54037 GCA_013400475.1 Tricholaema leucomelas
TTTTTAAAGTAACAATCTGACCCTAGATCTTTGTTCTGACTCTAATTTGTCTTTGTTCTCCTTCTCTACTGGATAGATCAAACCAAACAATTTGAATATAGAGTCAGAGACACAGTAAGGTAATATTCAATTTATTTGGTAAATGACCACTGGCAAACGTAATGTGAGGAAATCATACATCTGCATTCTTTTGATTCTTACAGAGCTAATTCCTGCAGACTTCCTACAGAATCTGTTGGGCCTTTTGCTCTCAATGGGGACATCCTGGTGGGCATGTGCCAGGTGTCTCTGAGTTCCCCTGCAGAAGTGCTAGAGGTTAGAAGTGAATATCCTCAGTCCTCACTGAGCACTGAGATGTACTATTTTCTGGTATAAACCATTCTCAAACTACTTCTGGTGGAGCTTCACAGGGAAACTCCCCATACTGCTGGCTGTGGATTTTGTGAATAATGTGCACATTAGGTACTTCTCCATCAGTGAACCATATTGTGCTGACTGCCCTGTCAAGACATCAGCTGATAATGTTGGGCTAGGCAGAATGTGTCTCTGGTTTCATGTGCTTGAGTCAAGGGAACAAATTCTGCTCAGAAGGAATAAATGGAAACGCCTCATGGTCCTCGGTAAGGCTATCCATCTTGCCTGCCAGCCATGTGATGATGGAATTGAATTCAGCCCTACAACTTGTACTTCAAAGAGCACACCAGTGAGTAAATATTTAGAGAATATAGACATAGCTTGTCATCTACCTGTATTTGGATGGATGACATGAAGTAAAAGACCATGCTGCAAAGGGGTATTCTATGGGTGTGAGGATGTTGTAGAGGTTAAATGCTTATTTCCTGAGGACCTCTTCTCTATGGTAAAATGGTAACAGAAAAATTTATGTGGAGCTACAGCTTGTCTGCATGACTACGTTGTCAAGAGACAATGGAACTTTTAATATACCTTTTATATTCCTGTATATATAATTTATTTTTCTGAAATTCAGAAAGTGTAATACTTATAGACTTGCCAGACAGTGATTTAGAGGAGATGAAAGAATAATAAAAGTATAGGAGAAAGATTAAGGATGTAATTGTGTGAGATGACTGATTACAAATTCATTCATCCATCTGGGCTTTTATTGCAGAAGTAAAAATTGTGAAGCAGAAGAGAAGGGGCAGCCAATGAAATGGATTCAGGTGGGACATCCTAATAATATTCTGATTCTCTTTCATTTATATGAAAACATATACAGAAGTCAAGTGGGGAGATAAATGACACGACCTCAATTGCACTGGTACTTTCCTACTTTGTGCTGTTGTGCTATTTTACACATTTGTGGTATTCTCCTATTCAGGGACAGTGAATAAAAAACAAACAAACAAGCAAACTGTGTGTATGACCACAAAGAAGTTTGTTGCTCTTGCAGGCACAATGAATATTACCAAAATTAGAGTTACAGTCATGAGTGTCACATGCACACTTGTTACATAAAATTTTACTGCATATATATAGTCTAGTTCAGTTAAGCATAGGAATTGGAATAGGAATTTCTGAAGTTCCACTGTAGCAAATGAGGAAAAGAGGAGCCAACAGAGAAAACTGTAAGTATTTTTTTCAGAAATATAAAGAACAAAGGAATTATCTGAGAGATAGAATATGTTTGTTACCAGCTCTGTTACCAGCTATACATGAAAAGTAAGGATACATCAAGAAGGATACTTCAAGAGAGACGTTGAGATACTGGAATGTGTCCAGAAAAGGGCAGTGAAGCTGGTGAGAGGCCTGGAGCACAGCCCTGCAAGGAGAGGCTGAGGGAGACGGGGTTCTTTAGCCTGGAGAAGAGGAGGCACAGGGCAGACCTCATTACTGTCTACAACTACCTGAAGGGAGGTTGTAGCCAGGTGGGGGTTGGTCTCTTCTCCCAGACAACCAGCAACAGGACAAGGGGACATAGTCTCAAGTTGTGCTTGGGGAGGTATAGGCTGGATGTTAGGAGGAGGTTCTTGCCAGAGAGAGTGATTGGCATTGGAATGGGCTGCCCAGGGAGGTGGTGGAGTCACTCTCCCTGGAGGTGTTCAGGAAAAGACTGGATGAGGCACTTAGTGCCATGGTCTAGGTGACTGGATAGGGCTGGGTGCTAGGTTGGACTGGATGATCTTGGAGGTCTCTTCTAACGTGGCTGATTCTATGAGTGATTATCTGTATCTCTAAGTAAAGCTTGATTTTTGACTGCTACATGGTAAGTTATAGCATACACTAGCATAATTTCAGGTTTTCTTTGTTTGGGTACATTTTTACATTTTTTTTTTTTTGCCTTGCAGGAATAATTATTCAAGTGTGAATATCATAGTGGATGAAATTTCACATTACCTGAAAATGCCACAGAAACTATCAATCAAAAATTTGTCTGGAAATTTATGGAGGTTTTCTGAGGAGAAATTGAGATCATAAAATGTTTTTGAAAGTTTTTTTCCTGGTTGCTGTAGTGAAAAAAAAAAAACCAAAAAAAAATTACTTTTTTTGTTGTTATTGTTGTTATTGTTCCCCCTCCTTCCACTTTTATCTACTGTTGGTGACTCAAAGAATGTGAGTTCTTGAAATGGAAACATTTCTGAGATAGCTGTTTGAGGTTTCTTGTTTGTTGGTTTTTAGTGGGTTCTTGGGTTTTCTGGTGTTTGCTTCTTTTGATAAAAGGGAGAAAATCCTGGTTTTGTTTTTTCTGGTTCACCAAAAAATCAGTTCCTTGCTAGTAAAAGGAGAACTCAGCCTCAAATATGTGTTGATCAGCTCCAGAAAATGTGTGGTACTGGGATGATGCCAGGTTGAGTGGTTTGCTTCTGAGTAGATGCTGTGAGTGTGCTCCACAGCTCAATCTGCTTGAATTACCCCTAAACCATTGGCTTTGAACTCCAAATGTCAAAGCGGTGAAACCTGCCCTTTACCCCTGTGTAGATGAATTTCTGTTGCTTTCAAAAGAAACTTGAGAATTGTTCGGTTAAGACAAAACCAGAAGTAGCTCAGATGTTTTTTACCTTTTGAAGGATAAAGGCTTTGTAGGAACTTGTCATTTATGACAATTCCAAAGCCCTGTGAGTTTGGTATAGCTGCTGGTTTTGCTGCAGGTACCTGTAAATGCCTGAAGACTGCAGGCATTTTCAGGCTTTTAGTATTCTGTCTCTGTACAACTAGAATAGGTAGACCTAGTGTGCCATATGGAGCACAGGCTGTCTTTTTAGAGGAAAGATGGCTTTAGTTTGAAGAGAGAGTATGAAGGAAGCTTGGAGATGTGCTCCTAGGCTACAAAAGCCTTTGCTCTGAAGAGAGGTTATAAGATAATTTCTGTTGATCTTAAAGAGTCGTGATCCACAGGTGTCCTGGAGTCCTGTATACCCCAAAATTCCTCTCCCTCTGTGGTTTGAATGGGAGAGGAAAGGTGTGAAAAGACCTGTTCCCCCCCACTCCCCTGCAGGCGTGAAGGGGGGGGGTAGCAAAGGGCCCTTTTGGCATGAGGGGTGCCCCGTGCAGTGCCCATGCTGGAATTGGGCTGGGGATTGGCTGTGGTCTTCACCCCTAGGCAGTGGTAACTGAGCTCTTTGTCTAGGAAGAGGATAAATATTGGGGCACTTCCCGCTTTGGGGTTCCTGCCTTAGAGTTCTCCCTTGCCTGGATAGCTTCACCAGAAGGAGCCCCTGGCGCTCCGAAGGACAAGCTCCTGAGGGACAGGGCTGTCCCTGCTTTGGACAGCTTCCACCTTAAGCACCCTTTATGTAGGCTCAGTAGGCCTTAACGATCCTCGGATGGCCTCTGACAGAGAGAGAGAGGACACAAGCATCTGGACCACCCTTCCAGTTCAGCCAGCCTGACTCACCTGTGAGTAACTTTGGCTCAGCCTTATTAATAGTGGGAGACGCTACATTCAATAGCTTAGCCTTTTCCAACTTCTGACTTCCAAAATAGTCAAATCTACCTATGGTATCCTTGTAGATCTTCTCAATCAATGGAATCTGCCAATTAAAACTGAATTAATTTCTGTATATGGATTTGGAGGTGGTTTTTGGGAAGATAAAATAACTCTATTCTTCTATAAATTCCCAGCTCAGCCGCATTAATTCTCTGCCTCCACAACAACAGGGTCCTCAGCAGTGCTTGAATATTGCTGGGGACTGGAAAATGTTGATAGAAGAAATAGCAAGTGACATAATTTAAGAAGCTGGAATTAAGATACAGGTTGGTACCATTCAGAGTTGATTTGTGTGTTGTAACTGTTGGATGACAATCGAGCCACCCAAATCGAGCCTTATGTGAAGGCCTAAGAATCTTCAGTACCACCTACAGCAGTTAGCTCTGCATGGAGCTGCATCTTAAACCTGTTCAGAAGCTGCAAAGGATAAACTCGATTAAACAGAGATAGACTGATTTTCTCTAACTGAAGTCCACTTTTCCCTTCTAGTAATTTTTCTTTCCTTTTACTTCTTCAATTTATGCCATATCTTGATTATCTTTCTCTCTAGGTAATTTTCCATATTGAAAAATGCATTTGTTTTCACAAAGTGTTAATTTTTGGAATGGCCTATGCTGTTAGCTTATTATTGTTCTGTCAGAGCACTGAAGTAAAATGAACTGAAAAGTCTTGATTTCAAAAAGGACTTGACCCATTAAATATTATTGCTTGCATTGCTTCAGAACAGTTTATACTTACCTTGCTGTCAGGTTGCTGGTTTGAGCTGAAGTGCAAGCAATAAACTTTAGCTCACATCCCTATTGGTAGCTGTATGCCTGAAAGGATGTGCTTTAAAATCATAAATTATTGCCTCTATAATGAGCACTGCATGCAGTTGCATTGTATGTTATAGTAAACTGCTAATTTCACTGTACATGGACAGTTGTCTTGGCCACATTGTAATTAAAGCAACAAAAGTTTTCATTTTTTAGTAAAACCTTCAATGATTTAACCACCCCCCCCAAAAAAAAACCCAAACCAAACAAAAAACACAAACCAACAAAAAAAAAAAGAGGAAAATAAAAATGAGGAAAAGGATTGAAAAAGCTTTTATGAAAGAAATAATCTGAGGCCATATGCAATGGTATCAGATTAGATTACACAGGCCATTTATTTGATCTTTTGACAAAGAAAACAATGTTTGGCTGTCTAATAATGTTGTTATGAGTAACAAAACAAACAGAATAGAGTAACTGAGGTTGGAAAGTACCTTTAATGCCATTAAAGTAAACCACAAACCTAACATGGTCAATTCTGACACTATAAAATGCCCCTAAGCACCACTTCTGCATGTCTTTTGTAATATCTCCAGGGTAGATGATTCTACCACTTCCCTGGGCAGCCTGTTCCCATGCTTAACAATCCTTTATCTGATGATTTTTTTTCCTAATATCCAATCTGAATCTCTCCTGGCAGGTCTCGAGGCTGTTTCCTCTAGTCCTGTCACTTGTTACTTGGGATAACAGACTTTTCTGCACGCTGCTACAGCCTCCTTTTGGGTAATTCATGTAATTCAGGCCTCAATATGTTAGATGAGAAGGAAATTTGGTGTAGTGGTATAGTCATACCTTGAACTTTATGTTTGTCAGGTGTAAAATAACAGGATAGTTTCCTTGAAAAGTGCATTCTGAGAAGGGAGACAGACTAACCTGTGTGTAAACTGGAATACAAATGTTTAGTAGTGCATGCTGCTTTCTGACTGTACTTCAGCAGCCTTTCTCCACTGGATTCTGTAACACTCAGTTTGCAATCAAAAAAGACATGAAGACCCAGCTAACACCCTTTTCCTCACATGTCATGACATGCATACTTGTGACACAGCTAAGACTTTAATGGAATGTTTACAGTTCTGTGATCTTCTTGCTGTCTTACTGCTCAAACCTCTCTCTCCCTTTCACTTTCTCTTTTCTTTCTTTCTTTCTTTCTTTCTTTCTTTCTTTCTTTCTTTCTTTCTTTCTTTCTTTCTTTCTTTCTTTCTTTCTTTCTCTTTTTCTTTCTTTCTCTCTTTCTTTCTTTCTTTCTTTCTTTCTTTCTTTCTTTCTTTCTTTCTCTCTTTTTGTCCCTCTCAGCAAACCAATTAGTGATATAGACTGCATCATTATTTTCTTTCACAAACAATGATCTAATTTCTCTCATTGAAATACTCCGATTTGCCTCAAACCAGCATAGAAGTCTTATCTTCAAAAACCTGGATGAATTTCTACTTTTAGAAGTAATATTAATTACATAGAGAATTGCCTGTGTTCATGCCTATGTTTGTGCATTCACATATGTGCCCAATTCAAAAGTCGCCTCTCCTTTACTAATAATTCTTCTCCAGTCATACTTGGGAAGGGGATAAAAAAAAAAATCTAGATTAAAATACAGTTATTACCTTTTGATGTAATGGCACAGATTAAAAACACCTGAATATAGCTGTGTTGCAATAGATACAATTGGAAAAACTTCATCACTCTTGTGCTGTCTTTAAGGGTAATGATTAATGTACCATTGCAGGATGATATATATGCCCATAAATTGCTGTTTGAATTACTGTGTCTGCTTTATGAATTATTGTTTGACAAAGATCTCTGAACATTTCATTTAAAGATTAGAAAGGAATTAAAGCATTTTCTTTTTCTTCCCAGCAAGGCTTTAAATAAAAGAATAAAAGGAGAAGTATGGAAGGAGACAGATGACTCATTCTGGCCTGAAATTAAGCACCTTGAAACAATTCAAGTGCTACATCTGAATATAGGGGTATGCATTGTTGGATTTGCTGGTGTGATTTTAATATGTGTCTCTTCATAGAATACAGTTCTGTAGGAAGATAATATAAGGAATGCTGTAAGGTTTGTTTTGATGCTAGTTTTTCTGGCCTTTATTACTGTGACAGTGAAGGAGGGAAATACAGAAACAGTCCATGATAATTGAAGCCCTCTTCTTTGGGGGTATGCAGATATTTATTTTTCTAGGAAAGGTTGTACAACAAAGCAGCTGGGGTAATGCAACTGTTCTGGGGAGAAGATAATTTTAGGAATTTTGAAATATGGGATTTGTAGTCTGCTTTGGTGAAATTGCCTAGTAATCCTGTCCTGCAATTAACAGGAAGATTCAGAGATACTGTGCATTCTTACTTTAATCCTGGGATGTTTTGCTCCACCTGGGTTTTATTTTTCTGTAGCTGGATATGAAATGGAGGCCAAGAGATGACCTATGAAACTGATGACTTCAACAAAAAAAAAAGTTTTAAATGCTTTCAGGACACTGGCTTGCAAATTATGGATAGTTTTAATGGATATTTTACCAGAAGCATTTATGATGGTTGCTGGGAGAACTGAACAGTAAGTTACTGGCACTGTGTGTCCCAGAGGAATCAATTTTTTTTGAAGATCCAGAAAGTTTAAGTCACTGTGTGGCTGCCCATAAATGCTCAAATTACAACCAACACTATTGTTTCCTGAAAGACTAGGGAAAATGTCCTGGTTCTCACAATTATCTTCCCTGAGGGTACTATGCTAAGTTTTAACCTGTTCACTGAATCATGTCAGGAAAGTGAGGGTGGTTAATTCTGTGTCAGACTATCTTGGGTCCAATCCATCTGGGTGTAATTTTTATTAAACTCAAAAGACAGGTTACAGATTGGAACAGATCATTATGGCTGCACTGACTTCAGATGGGCTGATGTGGGCTGGCTACCATTCTTAGGGGTTGTAGAGGCCACATGAAAAATTACTGCCCTCCTCCTACCCCAGAATTATTTTAAAATTATTTTGGAGTAGAACAACATCAACAACAACAAAAATATAGTAGACTTTTATTAGAATTAGAATAGAATAGAATAGAATCAACCAGGTTGGAAAAGACCTCCAAGATCATCCAGTCCAACCCATCACCCAGCCCCATCCAGTCAACCAGACCATAGCACCAAGTGCCTCATCCAGTCCTCTCCTGAACACCTCCAGGGACGGTGACTCCACCACCTCCCTGGGCAGCCCACTCTGATGCCAATCACTCTCTCTAAGAGAGGGTAAACTATACTTAGTTTATTAAAAATTGCTTTTCATGAAGTAAAATACCTTTTCAAATGTATGTCCCAGTTAATCATATTTATTAAGACAAATCAACAAAAGTAGTTGTAGCAAGCATGGCATTGGCCAAATGTTAGGAAAACCTGTGAAAAGTTGTGTTTTACTTCTGAAAAACACCCCTTAATGTTTTAATCAGAGGAATTTTCATCTGCTCATGGATATTAATTTAAGAAATAGATGGTAGGGTTTACAGTGAGAATAATGAAGGAATTTTGGGAAAGATCTTGTATAATTTTGAATCTGTGGACATAATTATAAGCTATGTATCCATTCTAATCAGGAAGCAAAAAGTCCACTATGTAATATTTCTGGCCATTGAACACAAGCTCATTTTGACTTTTGAATTCTAAAATGTGAGAGACCCTGGTGGACAATTATTAAAAATAATTATAAAGTTATTGAGTGATTATTTTTTTTTTTTTTACACTTTCTTCATTAAAATTGATATAGAAGTGGAGTTTCACTCCTGTAGTAAATTCTATTCAAGAAATGGTTATCATTACTGTTGTGGAGGCTGAAAATAGGCTTATTTTTTGCCTTACCTTGCCTGGACATGTTTTTCTGCCTCAACCAGAGGTAAACACATTAAATGGATAAACAAACACAAAAGGGGCACAATAGGCCTGGTGCCATAAAGTCTGGCCTGTCCAGGACCTCCTGATTGTATAATGTGGTTGTAAACATGTTGTGTAAGCCCCATGCGCCCAGCTCGTATCTGCCTAATGCTACCCTATGTGATCCCCATATTTGGAAAAGTCCAGGCTTGTGATTTTGCCTATTATGGTATTGTTTGGCTGACTGCCAAACCCTGATTGGTCATTCTGGTGTCCAGAATGTTAATCTCGGCCCACATTTGATAAACAGAGCTACAGAGGTAAAGAAGGTGCTTCACCAGCGTGCTCTGACTCTCACGCTCAGGCCCTGTGCTCGGCCCCCCCCTGCTCACAATCGCTCACATTCAGGCACGCTCACTGATTATTAGATTCAGACTCACTAGCCTCTTGCTTATGTCTATTTGCTGTTATTATGGAGACAGAATCTCCCCTAGCCTCCCGAGCAGCCGTGTATGCCTGCTGCCTTATCATTGCCTGGTAAGCGCCACTGCTGCAGAGTCACCGGGAAGCAGACTCCACTTGTCTGCACACGGTTGGCATGCCCCAATTTGAATTGAACTATCAGCTCCACGTGAAATCAACCACATGGCTTTCACTGTATATATTTTTGGAACACAGATACTGAGCCTTCCAATTAGTGAGTATTTGAACTCTCTTGATTCAAGTTGCTAAGGAATTTTATTGACTTTACCAGTGGCACTTTATGCCACAAGTCTCTCTGATTAGAACATTTCTAAAACCTCTACCAAGTTGCTTAATTTGGCTGTATATAGAAATTCGGTAAAATAGTTTTACCAACTGTATCAAAGGACTTGTGTGGATTAGCTGTACATAAGTTTGGGGAAAAGTTCTCTTTGTATACATTAATAAATTATTCAATAACCTTTAAATTGGCCTCATATTCCACCCCAAACTCAGACTCAAACCCCTCTATAACAAGTTGCTCAGCATGAGGTGCAGCTTCGCTACCCTGATATCCATTGTTCGTTATTCAGCCTTTTAATCTGTAGGATAGTTGTGTGTGATTTCATTACTTGTGTGATGTGACAGCATCCATCACGAAGTAACCAAGGGCCACCTCAAAAAAATGTCTTCATCTGCCTATTTGGTGGTCTAAAAACCTCTGGAAGTCTGTGATGATGAAAATCAGTATCTCCAAATGCAAATCCTTCCCCCCCCCCAGCCTCCCCTTTCTTGCAAGGTAGCAGAAACAGCCCTGGTATTCTTTTCCTGAGACTTGTTGCTTGGAAAATTTCTAAAGTAGTTCCTCTGAAATACCATGAATGGTTATTCCATCTATTCCCAGAACTCTACTTTTGTTTTCTCCTTGTTTCTTTTTTCCTCTTGTTGTTTTTGTTGTTTGTTTGTTTTGTTTTGTTTCCTTCCTTCCAGATTCTTACAGTTCTCTGCCACAGGTTTTAGTGTACTTATTGGGTTTTCTTTTGTCAGTTAAGACTATTCTGAAATTCTCAATCTAGGAGGCTTATTATGTCCACATGTGGAAAAGCTTTTGGGCTGCTTCTTATGAGGTCAGATGTCTCACAACCACTGGCTTTATTTATCCTGGCACACTAATGAGTACACGATAGATGGAAATGTATATTGTCATGTGAGAGGATTTGGCTTGTGCAGTGGAAGTGAATTCATACATTTATGTTCTAATTTGAAGATAGCTAGTATGTTTTGGTGACAATAACTAGATTACAAACTGTGAAAGGAAAACAATGGTGATGTCCACTTCACTTACAGGCTTGCTGAGATGTATAAGAACAAAAAGCAAAACATAGATTAGGTAGCCTCACTTCTGCCGGATAACTGGCTGAGCTGCATCTTACTCTCTAACCTCACCCTCCATTTTGGACTAATCCACTTTGCTTCCTAACCCCCTGGCCGAACCTCCATTCTTGCTTGGGACTGGGGTAAGGTTGAGAGGGATAGGGGGAAGGTGAGGGGGTGGTTGAGAGCCCCTCCTAGGGACTCAGGTTTCTGGGAGGGGAGTTGTGTTTCTGTATTACCTTTTTACCTTGTATATTTCTGCATATAACTGTATATACTGTACATATCTGCTTGTATATTGTGCTAGCTGTAAATATAAGCTTCATTCATATTTCCAGAGCTGGCTGAGTCTAGTCTGGGTGATTTCTAAAGCGTGTGTAACACCCAAACTGTCACAATTTATAATATTTTGTTTGCTATAATCTTTCACTATGGTATGATATCTTACATGTGACTCTTGTGATACCAAAGGATGAATCACTGAAAAAGAACAATGTATTTCTGCTGTAAACTCTGTGCTTATGCTGAAACCCTCCTGGACTGAACATTTTTCACTGAGAAAAAGCATTGACTTCCATCTCCAACCCCTGGTGCTTTTTCTAATTATAATTTTAAATCTTCATGGGACATGTATGATGAATATTATGAGTGTCAAATTTGGGTTGTTATTAAAAGCTTTTGTTTTGATGTCTTTTTGCTTTCCTACTTGGTTCACTTAGTTTTTCATGTGGCTGATATAGAAAAGTTGAAATGAATGCATTGATAACTTTTGCCTTTGCTTTACCTTTCTTCTTATTATTTCTTATTCTTTTTGGACCTTAATTTGCAACTTCTGAAATTTCAAGTAGGTATTCAAGTGTAAGAGTGTATAAGTGCATAGGTACCATGAAGCATGAATGTGCAGGCACACACACACACACACACGAACAAGCTCACCCTATGGAAGAGTAAAACCATCTTAACTTTGCTGATAGAGGTGTGTAGATCACTGAATATGCAGATCACAAAAGAAAGCCATTCTTCTTAGCTCTAACTCCATCAGATTCGTTTATGTTTTGAAGGATGGGAAAGAATGAATTGAAGATCAAAATTATCAGCCTTATTTGCCTTCATCCAAGATTTATGGCAGGTGCTTTCAAGGGCAACTAAAACCAGCCACAGAACCATATCCATATTACTTTCTTTCTTCTCTTTCAATATTTTATAAATGTTACAGGCAAAGTCAACCTTTAGAGACATTAAAATTAAACATTCTTTTCTGTCCTGGCATCCCTGAAACCTTGGTAAGATCTTCAATGTTTTATCAGCTTCCTTGACATTGTCTCTCTATGCTTTTTTTTTTATTATTATTATTTTTATTATTTTCATTATTTTTCATTTTTTTTTATCATAGTCTTAAGTTTTGCAAATATTTCTCTTGTCTGCTTACAGAAATTGATTGTAGCAATTAGGTTTTCTTCATATTTTTGTAATGGTAGAAGTTATGCTTTGGTTTACATCTAGTCCATTGTCTTTTGAAGTCATTTTTTAAGCAAACATTTCAGTCAGATCTGTTCGATAAAGAGACACAAGCAATTTAAACACAAACATGCAACATTGAAATAAGGGTCTTTGCTTTCTTTCAGATTCTTTGATTAAATTTGACAGCAAGAAATATGTCTTCCCTTCATATGATAGAGGAGGACAATACATGTGAGGCTGGTACGGTGTCTTCCAGGTTATCCTGAAGATCAAGACCTGTTGGTAAGAGTTGATAAAGGAAATTAGTTTTCTGCTTATAAGTTGCTCCAAACTTTCTTGTTTATTTGTATACATTTCAAGGTTGGACAACTCTGTGGAATAATGTTTATGAAACATTTTGGCACCGTGCTCAGAATGGCAAGAAGGTCATGTATTTAGTAATTCCTGGGAGAGCTTGGAATGAGTTTTATGTAAACTGTGTACTCAGAACCCCTAGTTGTTCCACCAGCATCCTTCATCTGCGCAAGCAAAATGTGTTATGTGTAAGCAAAGGAGAATTAAAGCATGATGTAACTAATCCTTCAGTTTTGCATCTGGTGTGTTAGATTTGTCCACCTGGCTGTTCTAATCTAAGTTTAGAAATGTTTTACACTGCCTTGCTCAATGACAGAAAGTCATTTCCAGCTGGTGTAAGCCAATAGAAAGGGCTACTATCTCCCCTATCTTTGTGTCCCCAAGGTTCAAGGATCCCATGAGACTGACAGTGATAAAATACTAGAAGGGTTTTGGAGCCATTGTTATGCTGACAATGTGTTATCTGCTGTACTAGTACCCTTATCACCATTCTTGTAAGAATAGAAAGTCTTTGGTTTTTCTGAGTTAGCTGTGTCATAGAATCATACAATACATCGGATTGGAAGGGACACTTGAAAGTCATCTTGTTCAGTGAGCAGGACATCTTTAACTGGGTCAGGTCACTTATCAAGCCTGACTTTGGATGACTCCAGGGATAGGGCCTCCCCTACCCTGACTGTGAAGAACTTCCTTCTTATGCCTAACCTAAATCAAACCTGCTCTACTTTAAAACCATTCCCACTGGTCCTGTTGCTACATGATTTTATAAACAGTCTTTCCATAGCTTTTTTATAAGCCCCTTTTGGGTATTGCAAGGCTGCTATAAGGTCTCTCTGCAGCTCCTTTTTTTTTTTTTCAGCTTGAACAATGCCTTCTCTCCCAGCCCGTCTTTGTAGGAAAGGCATTCCAGACCTCTGGTCATCTTTGTGACCCTCCTCTGGATTTCCTCCATGAGGCCCATGTCTTTCTTGTCTTCAGGTTTTCAGAAATGGACATGGTACTTGAGGCGAGGCTTCACCAGAGCGAAGTGGCAGAATCACCTCTCTCAACCTGCTGGCCACGCTTCTTTTGATGCAAAGCAGGACACGTTTGGCCTTTTGGGCTGCAAGTGCACATTGCTGGCTGATGACCAGCTTCACATTCACCNGTGCATAGGTACCATGAAGCATGAATGTGCAGGCACACACACACACACACACGAACAAGCTCACCCTATGGAAGAGTAAAACCATCTTAACTTTGCTGATAGAGGTGTGTAGATCACTGAATATGCAGATCACAAAAGAAAGCCATTCTTCTTAGCTCTAACTCCATCAGATTCGTTTATGTTTTGAAGGATGGGAAAGAATGAATTGAAGATCAAAATTATCAGCCTTATTTGCCTTCATCCAAGATTTATGGCAGGTGCTTTCAAGGGCAACTAAAACCAGCCACAGAACCATATCCATATTACTTTCTTTCTTCTCTTTCAATATTTTATAAATGTTACAGGCAAAGTCAACCTTTAGAGACATTAAAATTAAACATTCTTTTCTGTCCTGGCATCCCTGAAACCTTGGTAAGATCTTCAATGTTTTATCAGCTTCCTTGACATTGTCTCTCTATGCTTTTTTTTTTATTATTATTATTTTTATTATTTTCATTATTTTTCATTTTTTTTTATCATAGTCTTAAGTTTTGCAAATATTTCTCTTGTCTGCTTACAGAAATTGATTGTAGCAATTAGGTTTTCTTCATATTTTTGTAATGGTAGAAGTTATGCTTTGGTTTACATCTAGTCCATTGTCTTTTGAAGTCATTTTTTAAGCAAACATTTCAGTCAGATCTGTTCGATAAAGAGACACAAGCAATTTAAACACAAACATGCAACATTGAAATAAGGGTCTTTGCTTTCTTTCAGATTCTTTGATTAAATTTGACAGCAAGAAATATGTCTTCCCTTCATATGATAGAGGAGGACAATACATGTGAGGCTGGTACGGTGTCTTCCAGGTTATCCTGAAGATCAAGACCTGTTGGTAAGAGTTGATAAAGGAAATTAGTTTTCTGCTTATAAGTTGCTCCAAACTTTCTTGTTTATTTGTATACATTTCAAGGTTGGACAACTCTGTGGAATAATGTTTATGAAACATTTTGGCACCGTGCTCAGAATGGCAAGAAGGTCATGTATTTAGTAATTCCTGGGAGAGCTTGGAATGAGTTTTATGTAAACTGTGTACTCAGAACCCCTAGTTGTTCCACCAGCATCCTTCATCTGCGCAAGCAAAATGTGTTATGTGTAAGCAAAGGAGAATTAAAGCATGATGTAACTAATCCTTCAGTTTTGCATCTGGTGTGTTAGATTTGTCCACCTGGCTGTTCTAATCTAAGTTTAGAAATGTTTTACACTGCCTTGCTCAATGACAGAAAGTCATTTCCAGCTGGTGTANCTAACCTAAATCAAACCTGCTCTACTTTAAAACCATTCCCACTGGTCCTGTTGCTACATGATTTTATAAACAGTCTTTCCATAGCTTTTTTATAAGCCCCTTTTGGGTATTGCAAGGCTGCTATAAGGTCTCTCTGCAGCTCCTTTTTTTTTTTTCAGCTTGAACAATGCCTTCTCTCCCAGCCCGTCTTTGTAGGAAAGGCATTCCAGACCTCTGGTCATCTTTGTGACCCTCCTCTGGATTTCCTCCATGAGGCCCATGTCTTTCTTGTCTTCAGGTTTTCAGAAATGGACATGGTACTTGAGGCGAGGCTTCACCAGAGCGAAGTGGCAGAATCACCTCTCTCAACCTGCTGGCCACGCTTCTTTTGATGCAAAGCAGGACACGTTTGGCCTTTTGGGCTGCAAGTGCACATTGCTGGCTGATGACCAGCTTCACATTCACCAGTACCCCCAAGTGCTTTTCCGAAAGCCTGCTCTCAGTCTCCTCATTCTCTAGTCTGCACTGATAATGAGAATTACCCTGATGTAGGTTCAGGACCTTGCCTTCAGAGAATATATTAAAACAAAAAGTTAGTTAAATTTAAGATAGAACAAAACCATAACATAGAAATGCAGCAGGTAACTCACATTTAGATAAGGGATACCCATATTAATGAGATGCTAGGGCAGTCAAATACAAGACCTAATAACACCTACCATTTACTTCTGATAGATATTGCGTTAATAATCCTGTGCTTTATTGGGAATAAGCATTCTTCAAGATGTGCATCTTGCCAGTCCTGTTGAAAAAGGTCTTTTCAGAATCGCTATGGCTTGATGTACTCCCCACTGATTCACTAGATTTCAAAACAATAATGCATGGTCACAGGGAAAAGTTTTATTTTTTCATTCTTGTCTTGTAACCCTTGGGGCCAGCACAAAGACTTACACACAAGTATTCCACGTTAGTTTAAAGGGTTTGATGTATAGCTTAAACTCCTAAGTCACATGATATAACCCATGGGACATATATGGAAGGATAAAGAGCCTGTCAGACTTATTTTTAGGTTTGCCTTCTCAACTGAATAGGCTTACAACTCAGAGGGCTGAATATTCTTTAAATAAGCCAGAATTAGCAGAAAGAAGACATGAATTTGTAGTTTTAAATGGTTGTCTGAGGTTTTGTGAAGTCTCAAAATATTAATGAACGCAAATGAGTAGAAGAATTCCAAACATGATTGTATATAGTTTGCTATGTGAAATGCTCTCTACTTGCAGTTGTGTTAGGAAGCTATCAGAGGCTTCACAACAGTTGTGGGTGATTATTATGTTGTTTCTCCTCTCTTTGTAGACTCTACCCATGAGATCTCTTTTCATTTGGAGTAAAAACCCATTTAGCAGCTCTTCATATTTTTATCTTTTCCACTTACGTTAATGAATACTGAGTAGTCCAGGCTGTTGGAGATTTACAAGGTTCAGTTGAGCAAGGCTCTGGGCACCTGATCTCACTTCAGAGTCATTCCTGCTTAAAGTCCAGAGTTGAACCAGATGACTTCCAAAGGCCTCTTCTAAATTTTTCAGGGATCCTTCAAGCATAGCACTAATGACTCTCAGCTTCCCACACACACAGCTAATGACTTCTTGCATTCTTTCTTAAGCCCTTAAGAGTGACATATCATGAAGTATCAGAGCTTTTTCCAATTTAAGTTATGACATTGCTCAAAATACGAGGGTGAATTTTTCTCTTGTTACACAGCCTGCTTGTTCCAAGTATACATTTTTCAGACTGGCCACTCAAGTAAGAATGCAGTGAAACAATTATAGACTTTCATATGAAAGCTGATTATCTCCTCAGGACTCTATCTCTTAATGTATAACTCCACAAAGTTTGACACACATGGAAGTGGGAATTGGCAAACTAGTTATTGGAGCTACAACAAGTGGAAACCAGAAATCATTAGCCATTTGTAGAGAGTTCCAATGAAGAATAGAGAGTTCAGGTTTCCTGAACAATAACAACATAATATTGGTAAAAATAATCTGTTTTGCTTTAGAAGCCACTCTTCTATTGTCCATCCTTTCAGTAGAATGGGAGATTAAGAGAATGAGAATTTAAAATGAGAAACTGTAGTTTATTGTTTGTAACAGTCAAAGATCTTGATTTAAAAAAAGCTGTAAACTAGGGCATATTTTTATACAGGACTATTAAAACATAAACATGATTGCTTCACTTAAATTCTTCCTTACCATTTTCCATATGCTGTATCTGCAAATTCAATTTTTGATGATGTGCAACTCAGCTGGTGATCCATAGTATGTTGTAAATGTAAGTAGCAAAAGAAGTCTAGACATTTGTAAGAGAAGCTGAATGATGGCTGAATCTCACTTCTTCAAGTAAAGCATGGATTATGAGTTTTGGCTTTGATAAACTCAAAACTGCCACATAAGTAAAGAACAAAAAAAAGTTCTGGATGATCTATATAGAAAACATCAATCTATTATCACATAAACACTCAACGTATCTAGATTTGATTCAGAATCTAAGATGAACCTCAGAACATGTCATTCTTGACAGAAAGGCCATTCCTTTAGTACCACTACATTCAGTGTGTGTCTTTGAGCTATAATCTCACCTTTAGGATATACACACTTCCCAGCTGAATAGAATCCTGTTGCACATAATCATCTGGTGTACAAGTTTTCCTTCAGCTTAAGGAACACTATTTTATGCAGCAGGTCAAAGCAAGGACAACAAATTTTACTTCATCACAAAGTTTCCCCTGGCTCTTTCAAAACCTGTCCATGTTCTCTGAAAGTCTTCCTAGGGCTTTGGAAAATTACTTAAATATATTTATTGTATCCTCTTGATCACATCTGATGCTCAGAAATCAGCAGGCAGACAGCAAAATGAATAAGACTGCATAACAGCGGCATCTACTATGCCTGTCATATTTCAGGTGCTCCGTGGTGTAAGCACCGACACATGACATACCACTGAAAGACGCTTCAACTCAGGGCACCGAGGTAACCTGAGTATATGCAACGAGTACAGTGCACAGCCTCAGAAACTGAGGCAAACTGTCCACTCAGCATCACTGTTATGGTGTAAGCTGTCAGAACTCACGATAGAAGTTGTTTTGTGGAGGCCTGGTCATCTGGTGCCTCCAAGAATACAAAGGCAATATATGCTTGTGGTGACAAATTGAAATGTAATAACAGCAAAATACTTGTAAAAAGGTATCCTTTTTTATTCTCACCCAACAATGGGTTTACTACATTTACTTGAAGACAGAATTTCCAACTTTTTTTTTTCAACTCCACAGTAATAATCTGAAAATAGCACAAAACACTCCATTAAGTCTTGACTGTAATGCAGGGTTTAGATGAAGTCTAGAAGCATTTTGTGTACTGTGTGGTGTCTGAATGAGTAATCAAAATCTAGTATAACCAAACTGTACCACAAATAGTTTGTGACTTCAATGAGTGGTTTGTCTAAGTAAGTATCTGGAGGGCAAATTTGTCAGTACAAAGTGTTTTGATATCTGCCTGTGGTACCAGGAGAAAATGTAAGGTGATTGCCACATTAAATGCTTTAAAATAGTATTTATT
>WAAF01011713.1:1460-14135 GCA_013400475.1 Tricholaema leucomelas
AGTCAGAGAAGAAAGGGGAGAGAAGGGGCAGAGAGGAGAAAAGAAGAGGGAAGGGGCAGAAGGGAAAAACAGCGGAGAAGAGGCAGAAGGGGGAAATGGAAAGAAGAGGCAGAAGGGGGAAATGGAAAGAAGAGGCAGAAGGGGTGTGGGGGAGGGAGAAGAAAAAATAGATTTCAATTAATTTATTCCCAGAAAAGATAACAAAATAAGAGAGCTGCAACTTGTGAGCTTGCATTAAAACTGGAAATGCTTTGACCATGGTGGAGTCCCAGGGTAGTTGCAGCCTACCTGCCCTGGTGGTGCTGCAAACCCCAGCGTGCCTCTGACTGCTTGCTGCGTGAGCTGCTGTTAGAAGTGACCCCATCTGCTGTCACTATCAGTGCATAAATCTCCAGGCTGGCAGCGATTAGCAGAAGACAAACGGTCAGGGAAAAAAAAATTTAACACCACCACCCACCCCAACCCCCCCCCAACAACCCCAACCCACCACCTAACACTCTCCTTGACCTAGAAATCATCAATTCAGGAAGGCAGCTGAAACACCTTGGAAGCTGTCAGCAGAGCTGGGAGGGGAACGAGTCCCTGGGCTCATTTAAATGTTTCAGATGCAAACTGTTTGTCCTACGTGGACAGGTCAAAAACCCAGCACAGGGAGCTCAGCACAAACCCTGGCTTTGCACACACACACAGCTGCTTCATGTGCTTCAGAGGAGAGGGAGGTGGAGGGGGGGACCCAACCAACTAAACTGATTTGGGGTTTTCATTTGCACCCCACAGCCAAATGGAAATTCTGCTCCCAGGGAGAAAGTGGATTTTTATTCCTTTTTTTTTTTGAAGTGAAGATGCCCTTTTCAGCCACTGCAGAAAGATTCCCAAGCCACTGACACAAGCTGGAGCTGCCTCATTCCATGGAAAGCTTAGAATCACAGAGCTGTTTTTGTTGGGAAAGCATCCAGCCCAACCATCAGGCCAGCACCAACATGGCCACTAAACCATGGCCCCAAGTGCCACGGACACAGGTTTCTTGAACACCTCCAGGCATGGCGACCTCAACACCTCCCTGGGCAGCCTGTTCCAATCCCTGACCATTCCTCCTGTAAAGATATTTTGCTTCAAATCCAACCTAAACCTCCTTTGGCACGGTTTCAGGCCATTTTATCAGGCATCGAGCAGAAGGAAGCTGCCCATACAGTTGTCCTTAATGAATGCTTTTGTTTGGCTTCAGAAAGAGCCAGCAAAGACATCTGGCTGCTGCTGCTTCTCCTTCCTTTAAGTGCATCAGGGCCACTGTGCTGCCCACGCTGACAGCAGACAAACAGAGGATTCAGCTGCTTTTGCCTTCCTCATTTCTTCTGTCTAATAGGACTCAGAGAAAGCAATGATGAACTGCTGCTGTAAGTGCATTGCTGCTCCATCTGCAGCATCCAGAGCGTTTTGGCTTGCTGGCAAAAGGGCAGAGACCTCATACAGCATCCAGAACGTTTTGGCAGGATGGCAAAAGGGCAGAGACCTCATACAGCAGCATCCAGAGCATTTTGGCAGGCTGGCAGTGGGGCAGAGACCTCCTGTAGCATCCAGAGCATTTTGGCATTCTGGCATAGGGGCAGAGACCTCATGCAGCATCCAAAGCATTTTTGTACACTGGCAGTGTGGCAGAGACTCCATGCAGCAGCATCCAGAGTGTTTTGGCAGGCTGGTAAAGGGGCAGAGACCTCATGCAGCATCCAGAGTGTTGTGGCAGGCTGGTAAAGGGGCAGAGACCTCATGGAGCAGCATCCAGAGTGTTGTGGCAGGGTGGTAAAGGGGCAGAGAGCTCATGCAGCATCCAGAGTGTTGTGGCAGGGTGGTAAAGGGGCAGAGACCTCATGCAGCATCCAGAGTGTTGTGGCAGGGTGGTAGAGGGGCAGAGCCCTCATGCAGCATCTAGAGTGTTGTGGCAGGGTGGTAAAGGGGCAGAGACTCACGCAGCATCCAGAGTGTTTTGGCAGGGTGGTAAAGGGGCAGAGACCTCATGCAGGATCCAGAGTGTTGTGGCGGGCTGGTAGAGGGGCAGAGCCCTCATGCAGCATCTAGAGTGTTGTGGCAGGCTGGGAAAGGGGCAGAGACCTCATGCAGCATCCAGAGTGTTGTGGCAGGGTGGTAAAGGAGCAGACTGGAAAAGGAGCAGAGACCTCATGCAGCATCCAGAGCTACCCCGCAGCCATCCAGTCGAACAACCCCTTGGAGCCTGGTCTATGCTGCTGCTCCTATTATCCTCACCAGGAACATGGGGACCAATCCAAAATCCCAGAGCAGAGCTATTCTGTGGTGTCAGAGAGCAGCTGAGGAAGCATTCATTACACAGGTAAGGCCACCATGGAAGAAAACCAAGATTATGGGTGATGTTTCTTTGCCATCCTCCAAAATCCAGAGGCAAAAAAGGAGAGTAAAGATGAGACATGCTTAGAGAAAATGTTCTCAGGGTAGCCCTTCTTGCACCTTTCCTTTTATTCCTTTTCTCTCTCTATTTTTTTCTTTTAGGTTTGTTTTTTCCCCCCAATTCAACCTGGTTGATCTTTTTAAATGACATGGAGATGAACCTATTTTTGTGAAATGCTCTCTCTTAGTTGGTTAGAATGCAGCTTTCATGCTCTGGAGAGAAAGAAAAAGAATAAACCCAGCTAGGGAAATTTCTTTCTGGTCCTTTTGAGATGATTCTTTGAGCAGAGCTGTTCTCAAGCCTGAGGTTGCAAACAGCTGAGTGAGAGGTTGTTTGTTCTCCTGCTGGGAGGTTATTTTTTGGGGGGGTTGATAATATGGTCCATAGGACAAGCTGAGGAGAGGAAGGTGAAGGTTTTTTGTTTGCCTGAAGAGTGATGCTGGTAGTTTGCCTGTCTCCTAATTTTATAGAAAGGCTCAGGTTGGAAGGGACCTCAGAGATCATCTACTCCAACCCAACTTCCATGGGCAGAGAATCTCTCAACTAGACTCGTCTGCTTAAGGCATCATCCAACCTGGCCTTCAACACCCTCACGCAGGAGGCAGCCACAACCTCCCTGGGCAGCCTCTTCCAGAGTCTCAGCACCCTCACACCAAAGAGCTTCTTCCTCAGCTCCAGCCTAACCCTGCTCTGCCTCAACTTCAAACCACTCCCCCTTGGCCTGTTGCAACATACCCTTATGAAAATAGTCCCTCTCCAGCCATCCTGTACAAGTGAGCTTGGTGCATTGCAGCTAGCCCAGGTATGCCAGTCCCACCTGAGATTGGAAATGAAGAATAGATTGGAATTGTCTTTCAAGGGCAGCAATGGAGTCCCCTCCATTGCACAGGTTTAAGACTCAGCTTGCCAGGCTGCTGGGCCAGCTCATTTCAACTGCACCATCACCTACAGAGTTTGGACCTGATGATCACAGGATGCCAGGGGTTGGAAGAGACCCAAAGAGATCATCAAGTCCAAACCCCTGTCAGAGCAGGACCGTACAATCTAGCTCAGGTCACAGAGGAACACATCCAGGCAGGCCCTGAAGGTCTCCAGAGAAGGAGACTCCACAGCCTCTCTGGGGTGCCTGTTTCTATGCTCTACAGTAAAGAAGTTCCCCCTTGTGTTGAGGTGGAATCTTGGGGTCCTTCCAGCATGGCAGTGTGGTTCTATGATTCAGTCTCTGGGGAGAAAAGCAAAGGCAGGAGGGGGCTGAGGTGACTTCTCCAGGAGTCTGAAGGCAGTCTGGGTGCTGTGCATGTCTCTCATGTTTGGTATCCCATAGCTGGACACAGGGTCTCAGCAGAGTGGAAGGACAGGATCTTCTCTCTCCATCTCTGGCCACACTGCTTTGGATGCAGCTCAGGCTACCATAAGCCTTCTGGGCTGACAGTGCCCATTGCTGGCTCACCCACCAGCACCCTAAGTCCTTCTCTGAAGGGCTGCTCTCAATCTCATCATCCTCCTGTCTGGACTGATTCTGAGGATTGTCCTCACCTTGGTGTAGGACCTTACACTTGGCCTTATTGAACCTCAGCAATCTGCCTCCCCTTCCTTCCTGCTCAGCAAAATTCTATTCTTTATCCAACAGCAAGCTCCAGATCCATGCCCCAGCCTCACAGGAGGCTAGGCATCCAAGTACTAATGTTTTAACCTCAAATTAGGTAAATCATTTTGCATTTTGGCTGCCCTGTGCTACTGCAGCTTGGAAAATTCCCTACAACCTCCCCATCATATAAAATGAAGATATTTTTCCCTCTTCCAGGTACAGTTCAAAGGCTTCCCTCACTCACACACACAGAGGTTCCCTCTGTCCCTGGTGAAAAAGGTGCAGACCTCAAAGTGTGTGGCTTTGCAGTCTTGTCTTGCTTCTAGAATCTGGTTTAGCTTCAGTTGCAGGTGGCCAGGTTTCTTTGACAGATTTCTTCAGTGAAATGTGGACATGAATCAGTGGCAGCAGGAAAGGAGGAGGAACCTTATTTCAAAGCTCTTAAACCCTACAGACAACATCAGTGGCACAAACATCTCACCAATTATTGAGAGCTGTTAAG
This sequence comes from Tricholaema leucomelas, assembly GCA_013400475.1. Classification (NCBI taxonomy): domain Eukaryota; kingdom Metazoa; phylum Chordata; class Aves; order Piciformes; family Lybiidae; genus Tricholaema lacrymosa; species Tricholaema leucomelas. Next base: position 5,970 of record WAAF01011713.1, read on the forward strand.
ATGTAGACTGGATATTAGGAAGAAATTCTTTCCAGTGAGGGTGGGGAGGCACTGGCACAGGTTGCCCAGAGAGGCTGTGGATGTCCCCTCCCTGGAGGTGTTGAAGGCCAGGTTGGATGAGGCCTTGAGCAACCTGTTGGAGGGTAGGAGGGCTCCAGAGAGGGACCTTGCCAGGCTGTATGGGTGGGCAAAGGCCAGTAGGATGAGATTTAACAAGGCCAAGTGCAGGGTTCTACACTTTGGCCACAACAACACCAAGCAGTGCTACAGGCTGGGGACAGAGTGGCTGGAGAGCAGCGAGGAAGAAAGGGAGCTGGGGGTGCTGGTAGATAGTAGCTGAAGATGAGGCAGCAGTGTGCCCAGGTGGGCAGGAGAGCCAATGGCATCCTGGCCTGGATCAGGAGCANACAAGGGGACACAGCCTCAAGTTGTGCCACAGGATGTATAAGCTGGATGTTAGGAGGAAGTTGTTGGGAGAGAGAGTGATTGGCATTGGAATGGGCTGCCCAGGGAGGTGGTGGAGTTGCTGTCCCTGGAGGTGTTCCAGAAAAGCCTGGCTGGGGCACTTAGTGCTACGGTCTAGTTGATTGGATAGAGCTGGGTGCTAGGTGGACTGAATGATGTTGCAAGTCTCTTCCAACCTGGTTGATTCTACCATTCTCTGAAGCTGGTCTGGTGGAGGTGTCCCTGCCCGTGGCAGGGGGATTGGAAGTGGATGATCTTTGAGGCCCCTTCCAAGGCAAAGCATTCTCTGGATCTCTAAGCTGTCTGGAGGGTCCCTGGGCGCTCTGTGCTCCAGCTGTGCAGGAAAGCAGGTCTCCATCCTGCGTGTAGCAACATGAGCCTGAGATAATACACGGCAGGAGGAGAAGAAGAGAGAAATCATCAGGGCTGTTAATTTGACACCAGCTCTTTTGATCTCCTCTTTAGATCAGAAGGAAAGGGTAAGTGTGCTTCCTTTTAATCTTGGCTCCTGCACTTTAAAGGCCTCAATAACGTTCCCACCAACCAGATCATTTTCATTTGCAACTCTAATTAATCTGTGAATAAATACGCTTCGGAGAGGTGGATTGGCTTAAATGAAGGCTGTCTTTTCACCTTTAATCTCTAATGCTGCATTCCCCTCTCTTGAGAAAATAGCTTCTAGCTTGCACTCTCTCCTTTTCTGCCCAAGTTCATGCAAGGCTCTTTCTCTTCTCTTCTCCTCTCTCTCTCTCTCCCTCTCTCTCTCCTCTTTATTATGATAAAATAATGGCTCCGGCAGGTGAATAAAAGGTGAGGCAAGTTTGACAAAAATGGGAAGCTATTCACCCTTGCTACCTTTAATCTACTGCATTCTGCTCCTAATGAGTGTAAATTACTCCAGCTATTTGCCAGAGTCTTTCTGTGGCATAATACCAGCCAGCAGACCATTCTCAGGAGGCAGCTTTGCTATTATTGCTATTAGCATTATCTTTAATCTTTTATGGCGTGAAGAATGAGGGCAACAAGAATCCACACAAAGCAGCAGGAGCCAGCCAGAGGGGAATCTGGTAGGGCCCACTGGGCTGTGTGAAGGAATGGGTCCTCCCATCAGAAAGAGGCCAAGTGGCACCCTGTTGAATCGAGGCCAGAGGAGGCCACAAAGATGATCCAGGGACTGGAGCAGCTCTGCTGTGAGCACAGGCTGAGGGAGCTGGGGGTGTTTAGCCTGGAGAAGAGAAGGCTTCAGGGGGACCTTAGAGCTGCCTGCCAACAGCTGAAGGGTTCCTGCAGGAAGGCTGCAGAGGGACTTTTACTGAGGATGTCCAGAGACAGGCCAAGAGGGAAGGGTTTGGAGCTTAGGCAGAGCAGGATTAGACTGGAGCTGAGGAAGAAGTTCTTCACTAGGAGGGTGGTGAGACTCTGGAAGAGGCTGCCCAGGGAGGTTGTGGCTGCCTCCTGCCTGGGGGCATTGAAGGTCAGGTTGGATGATGCCTTGAGCAGCTGAGTCTGATCGAGAGTCAACCGTGAAGGGGAGGTTGAATTAGATGATCTCTGAGGTCCCTTCCAACCTAAATCATTCTGTGATTCACGTAGGATGGGAGTACACACGCAGCAAGCAAACAATCAATCCAGCTTTGCAAAGCTTGCCTAAAGCCACACCAACATGCCCACGTTTTTAATACCAACTATTAGTGGCTTTAGCCAGGGTTGGAAAAGGAATCTGGCCACAGAAATTCCCTCATAGTCTTGTGGTGTTGGTTTTCAGAATCAAGATCTAGGCATACAGCCAGTAAAGATCTGCCCATGTAGCAGGCTGCATGCACACAGGCAGTACCATCTACCTCTACAGCACAAAATCCCATCTCTGGTGTGTGCAGAAAAACCTGTTCTCAGATGGTCCTGTTCTGAGAAGATGAGAGAGCTGGGAGGTGGTGGAATCAGTCTACACATAGGCTTGTCAGGTAGCCACTACATGCATCCACACCATGAGGGGCAGCATTAGAGGAGCATCCCGTACAAAAAAGCTGGGGAGGGACTTTTTAGGCTATCAGGGAGTGACAGGACTAGGGGGAATGGAGCAAAGCTGGAGGTGGGGAGATTCAGGCTGGATGTGAGGAGGAAGTTGTTCAGCATGAGAGTGGTGAGTGCCTGTCCCTGGAGGTATTTAAGGCCAGAATGGATGAGGCTGAGGCCAGCCTTGCTCTAGGGTAGGGTGTCCCTGGCCATGGCAAGGAGGTTGGAACTAGATGATCCTTGTGGTCCCTTCCAACCCTGGCTGATACTATGATTCTATGATCTCAGAGGACAAACTCAGGCTCTGAGAATGGGAGGGATGATGGTTTAGTGTCCACAGCGGTCCTAGGTTGACAGGTGGCCTCAATATTTGAGGTCTTTTCCAGCCAAAATGATTCCAGGAAGAGGATAGCTGAAGTAAAACCTCCCTCACAGCCTCTGGCAAACAGCAAACTGACAATCCAGGAGGAAATCTTGCCATGTAAATCTCAAGCTGGCCAATCCACCAGCATGAAGAAGTAAATCCAACTATTGAGAGGAAACCAGTCTAGGATTACATGCAAAAAAGCACTTCAGAAGCGAGCCTCACATAGAATCATAGAATCATAGAATGGTTTAGGTTGGGAGGGACCTCAAGGATCATCCAGCTCCAACCCCCTGCCATAGGCAGGGACACCTCCCACTAGAGCAGGCTGCTCAAGGCCTCATCCAGCCTGGCCTTAAACACCTCCAGGGAGGAAGCATCCACAACCTCCCTGGGCAACCTGTGCCAGTGTCTTACCACCCTCACTGTAAAGAACTTCCTCCTAACATCCAGTCGGAATCTCCCCTCCTCCAGCTTAAATCCATTCCCCCTCGTCCTGACATTACCAGACCTTGTCAATAGTCCCTCCCCAGCCTTCCTGTAGGCTCCCTTCAGATACTGGAAAGCCACTATAAGGTCTCCTCGAAGCCTTCTCCTCTCCAGGCTGAAGAGCCCCAACTCTCTCAGCCTGTCCTCATAGCAGAGGTGCTCCAGCCCTCTGATCTTCACTGATGATCTGGAAAGGGCAGTAAAGACTTTTATCCTGGAGGTATTCAGTTCAAATCAGAAGCAGCTGTGAATGATATCCACAAAAGGAGCTACAGTGTACAGGGGCTGGTCAGGAGAAGTGCAAGGCATCTCCTGCTGAGGTTAAATATCCTGCAACATTCACATCCAGTGTGAAAAAGAGCCTGGGAAGCTGCACTGTGGGCACAGAATTGGCATTCTGGTGACCTGCTCTCACAGTAAAGTAATATTGTTTTACAAAGGCAAGAAACAGACAATCCACAAGCAAAAGAAAGCAAGAAACAGACAATCCAAGTGGTCAGGTTGGCTTAAGGAATTGCCACCAATCACCTGGGAAAGCACCAGGAGAGCCTTTGCTGTTTCATAGTGAGGTGTATTAGTGCCCACCACCTACGGAGAGCACTGGCAAGGAACTGGCAGCTTCATCACTTCTCAGTGGGAACACCAGTGGGAATCACTCTACCTGCTCACCCTGCCAGGTCCATCCAGCTCAGTGATGAGCAGCAAGGCAAAGCCCTCACTCACGTGAACTGATGCCACCCCATGGCGTCCACAGGTGTCATCATACCCTGCCAGCCACTGTGCAAAGGGAGAACTAGGTACAGCTGGGCAGCAGAACTGAGCTCAGCCACTCTTCCCCTTCCAAATTTGGCTGATGGTCTGAGAAAGAAGTGGAGTTCACACATAGGCAAAGATATTTGGGCCCCTCAGAAAGCCACTGAGGTGCCAGAGTGTACCTAAAGCAGAGCAGTGAAGCTGCATGAGTCTTATGAGGAGCAGCTGAGGGAACTGGGGCTGTTTAGCCTGGAGAAAAAGAGGCTGAAGGGAGACTCATTGTCCTCTACAGCTCCCCAAATGGTTGTTGGAGTGAGACAGGCATCCACTGATCCTTCTCAAGTAACAGAGTGATAGGATAAGACAGAACAACCTCAAGTTGCACCTGGGGAGATTTGGGTTGGCTTTAGGAACAAAATAATTCCAGAAGAGGTTGTTAAGCATTGGCCCAGGCTTCCTGGGGAAGTGGTGGAGTCACCATCCCTGGAGGTGTTTGAAAGAGGCAGAGGTATGGTGCTGAGGGACATGGTTTAGTGGTGGAGCCATTGATAGCCTTAAAGGCCTTCTCCAACCTAAACCACTCTGCGACCCTGCTCCGGTTGGAGAAGATCTTTACAATCGCTGAGTCCATCGCCTGACTCTACCAAGTCCAGCGCTCAACCATGTCCCTCAGCAACATATCTCTGCCTCTTTTAAACACCTCCAGGGATGGGGATTCAACAAGACATCAACAAAATCCTCCTGGAGCAGAGAGAAAAGCCTCAGCTTTCCGGCAAGCAGTAAGGAGGCCATTCATGAGCCTGGCTCCTATTGCTAAACCCCTTCAGTCATTTCTCTCATCTCAGGTTGGTTCAGGTCCCCATTGCTTCTGTTATATTAGACAGCTTCCATCTCTTTCAAATTGGCCACTTGTGATTATTATCCTCCAGCCCAAGAATGCCTCATATTCAGAGGTTCCTTTGTTTCACTCTTATTATGCACACCATAGATGTTCAAGGTCGCTAGTTGGGCTATTATTCCAGCAGACAATTTTTCCTTTTCCTTTTCCCTTTATTTCCCCCTCCCCAAAGAGGCTCAGTTCAAGGTCTCACATTCTCTGTGCTCTCCCCTAAGTTTTACCATTTCTTTTGCTTATGAAAACATTTTCCCTTGCCACACATTCTCCAGTAGCTTCCATTCAATTCAATCCCTGCTAATATATATCCACAAGAAGCCCAGGGCAGACCCCAAGTCAGCTGCTTCTGCTGTTTTAAAAGAACCAGAGAAAGCTCTTTATTTTCTTAGACTCTCCAGCAATTTCTTGAGTTGCAGACTGATACACAAAGTGTTCTTAGAGGTGGCCAGGAGATTTCCATATCATTTGCAGCAGTAGTGACTAAATATCAGGGCTGCTGCGTGGGGACTTGGGAGGCGATAACCACCCCAGGAAATGAACACTTACAGCCCTAGCCACTAGACATGAATTTTAGCTCTGCTGCTGTTGTCTTGCTTGCTTGCAACAAGAGGTAAAACCAGCAAGGGATCACCCAGCAGACTGATGTTTAATTTTGGATGAACAATGGAAACGTAGCTTTAGCCCACTACAAGCCTCCTTGTTTGTCAAGTGACAGCATCCTCCACAGAGCTGCCTGCATTATCAGCCACCTCTCATTACCCAGGGATATTTATGTACATTGTCTGCTCAAGGTAAAAAAAAAACATAAAAGAAAAAGCAAAACAAAGCCACCCAGCTGCTTGATGAGCTCTCCAGGGAGGAGACCCACAACACCCACAAAGTGCAGTCATGATTTCACAGAGTGCTTTAAGACAACCATCAAGACGAGGAAATTCAGGCTGATCCACTTGAGGCTGGAGCTGCTAAAGCAATCTGTGTGAGACAGGAAGAGAAAGACAGACTTTCAGATGAAGGATAGAAGGAGCCCCGTTGAGGAGATGCCTTAGCCAAGACAGATACCAGACACAGAGAGAGACCTGGTGGACAATAAGATATCCGCTGGACAGAAGTGTGCCCTTGTGGCCAAGGGGGCAAATGGCATCCAGGGGGACATCAAGAAAAGTGTGGCCAGCAGGGCTAGGGAGGTTCTTCTCCACCTCTGCTCTGCCCTGGTGAGACCATACCTGGGATAATGTGTTCAGTTTTGGGCTCCTCAGTTCGAGAGAGAACAGGGACCTGCTGGGGAGTGTCCAGTGGTGAGCCACAAGGATGACTGCAGGACTTGATCATCTCCCCTCTGGAAAGAGGCTGAAGAAACTTGAGGCAGTTTAGTCTGGAGAAGTCTGAGAGCAAATCTGATCAATGTCTGTGAATAGCTGAGGGGTGACTGTCAAGTGCAGAGGACCAGTCTCTTTTGGGTGGTCAGAAGTAATAAGCCAAGCAGCAACGGATATGAACTGGAACAGAGAAGGTTTTAGCTCAACACAAGGAGAAACTTCCTTACAGTGAGGGTGACAGAGCCCCGGAACAGGCTGCCCAGAGATGTTGTGGAGCTTCCTTCTCTGGAGACATTCAAAACCCCCTTGGATATTTTCCTGTGCAAACTCCCTTAAGGAAGGGGGGATTGGACTCGATAATCTCTGGGGGTCTCATCCAACCTCTAAAATTCTATGATTCTGTGATTCTGTGAAGCTGTGGAAGCAGAAGATGAGGTCCACTCTGCACACCTATGCCTGCATGTGGCTCAAGCCAATTCAACTGCCAGGCCAACACAAGTGAGATGCTGACATCTCTTACACACATGGACAGGTTTTCACTTCCAGTTAGGAGCAGGAATTTTACTCCATGACAGTTTTTCAAGGCCCTCATGACCCAGGAGGTGGAGTTGCCACCCCTGGAGGTGTTCAAGAAATATGTGGCCATGACATTTTGGGACGTGCTATCCCTGGAGGTGTTCAAGAAAAGCCTGGATGAGGCACTTAATGCCATGGTCTAGTTGATTGGCAAGGGCTGGCTGCTAGGTTGGACTGGATGAGCTTGGAGGTCTCTTCCAACCTGCTTGATTCTATGATTTTATGACTTGATGGTGGTGACAGGTTGAAGGTTGGACTGGATTATCTTAGAGAGCTTTTCCAACTGAAACCATTCTCAAGTTCTAAGTTCCCATCACCACAAGGAGCAGCGCCTGGTTTCTTTTCCATCTGCTTCTCCTCCTTCTGCTTTAGAAGTAAAAGAAACATCAAATCTCCAATTTTTTTTTTGCCATTGCTGTTGTTGTTGTTTTTAGCCAGGCTCAGTTGTAGCACAAGGACATGGTCGAGGGGGAAGGCATTCTTTCAATTCTTGGTTGGCTGAAATGAGAAACAAGACAAAGCCAGAGAAAAGCTTATTATGGGCAGCCTAGTGAGGAGAAAATGAATCACCCAAGCAGACAGGTTTCAATGCTCCCCAGCAAACCTCCCGCTTCTTTCTGCACACCTGCCTCTAATTGTTCAAGGAAACGTTCATCTGCTTCACAATGGCAGGCAGAAAGGAAGTCTTCTGTAATAACTACAGGGGGAAAAAACACATTTCTTCAAGAGTCTGGTGCTGAAACTACAGCTCTGATGTACTTGGGTTAGGAACTGGCTGCAGGGCCGGACCCAGAGAGTGGTGGTGAATGGTGCCACATCCAGCTGGCGGCTGTCACTAGTGGTGTCCCTCAGGGATCAGTGCTGGGCCCCATCCTCTTTAACATCTTCATAGATGATCTGGATGAGGGCATGGAGTCAGTCATCAGCAAGTTTGCAGATGACACTAAGCTGGGGGCAGATGTGACTGAGTTGGAGGGCAGAAGGGCTCTGCAGCGGGACCTTGACCACCTGGACAGATGGGCAGAGTCCAATGGGATGGCATTCAATGGCTCCAAGTGCAGGGTGCTGCACTTTGGCCACAACAACCCCATGCAGAGATACAGGCTGGGGTCAGAGTGGCTGGAGAGCAGCCAGACAGAGAGGGATCTGGGGGTGCTGATTGATGCCCGCCTGAACATGAGCCAGCAGTGTGCCCAGGTGGCCAAGAGAGCCAGTGGCATCCTGGCCTGCATCAGGAATGGTGTGGTCAGCAGGAGCAGGGAGGTCATTCTGCCCCTGTACTCTGCACTGGTTAG
>WAAF01011714.1:1088-12764 GCA_013400475.1 Tricholaema leucomelas
TCTCTTCCAACCTGATTGATTCTATTCAATGGGATGAGATTTAATAAGGCCACGTGCAGGGTTCTACACCTTGGCTACAACAACCCCAAGCAGTGTTACAGCAACAGAACAAGGGGACACAGTCTCAAGTTGTGCCAGGGGAGGTCTAGGCTGGATGTAAGGAGGAAGTTGTTGGCAGAGAGGGTGATTGGCATTGGAATAGGCTGCCCAGGGAGGTGGTGGAGTGGCCGTCCCTTGGAGTGCTCAAAGAAAGCCTGGATGAGGCACTTAGTGCCATGGTCTGGTGGCTCAAACTAGCACACGTGGTCTGGTTGATTGGACAGGGCTGGGTGCTTGATTGGACTGGATGATCATGGAGGTCTCTTCCAACCAAGTTTGTGCCCACTTACAAATGCCCAATTTAAGGAGGTGCAGTTTTTTGGAAGTAACATTAAAAGCAAAATGTTGGAGCTTTGGAAGGAAGGCATTGCCAGGGCTTTTCTGAAGACTGTGGGGCAGCCTGGTGCCACTGTCATTTAGCTGCTGGCTCTGTGGAAGGATTAGGGCTTTATTCTGCTTTAAGGCTGCTGGTGCTCTTTTCTTTAGCCAAATGGTCCATGTCTACCTGCATTATTCTGTCTTTAATCTTTGAGGGGAAAATCCTCCTGTAAAACAGTGTTACAGAGGAGATGACTAAAGAGCACTTAGCTTTTAACATTGTAGTGAATGACTGAAAACTCAGGATAGCACTGGTGTGTAGTTAATCTCCTCTTCCTCTGTGAAATTCTGATAAGGATGTCTCCAGATTAAAAAGAAAATGCCCCAAAGAATAAACCTTGAATTTTAGGTGGCTGCTTCTGTTTGTTTCGCTCAACCCTTTGCCCGTGCTTGATGTATCTTGGTAAGATGAGGGACTTTTTAAGGTAAGAATTGATCTTTGTTTTCACCAGCTAAAAAAATATTGTTTCACTGTGCTATATATATATTGTTGAGGTACTGGAAGGTGTCCAGAGAAGGGCAACAAAGCTGATGAGGGGCCTGGAGCACAGCCCTGTGAGGAGAGGCTGAGGGAGCTGGGGGTGTGCAGCCTGCAGAAGAGGAGGCTCAGGGCAGAGCTCATTGCTGTCTACAACTACCTGAAGGGAGGCTGTAGACAGGTGGGGTTGGTCTCTCCTGCCAGGCAACCAGCAACAGAACAAGAGGACACAGTCTCAAGTTGTGCCAGGGCAGGTCTAGGCTGGATGTTAGGAGGAAGTTGTTGGCAGAGAGAGTGATTGGCATTGGAATGGGCTGCCCAGGGAGGTGGTGGAGTCACCGTCCCTGGGGGTGTTGAAGCAAAGCCTGGATGGGGCACTTAGTGCCATGGTCTAGTAAGCTGGACAGGGCTGGGTGCTAGGTTGGACTGGCTGAGCTTGGAGGTCTCTTCCAACCTGCTTGATTCTATGATAAATAAAACAGGAAAAAAATCTAACTCTGTTTATGGAGCCTTAGCATTAATTCCAGCAGATGCATTCATGATGCTTTGGTCCCTGAGTAAGTTTCCTGCACAAGGACACTTCCAAAACTCATGATTATGATTCCAGGGTAAAATACAAAATGTCCCAGGCAGAGGGAAGGAGAGAAGAACTGGGTTGCTGCTACTCTGTTTCTGCAAGCTGCAAACACATGGCCACCGTGATCCCCAATTAAACAAGCTGTGAATGGGGTGCTCTTCATGGTGGAGAGTCAACAGGAAAGGCCTAGCTTCGGAAGCACCCCCCATGAAATACATCATTTTGAAAGTGAAACTGGCCAGTAGGCAGTAGCATCACTGTTCTGGTCAAGGAATTCAAAGCTTCCACTCTCATGCTCAACAATTTCCTCCTCACGTCCAGTCTGAATCTCCCCACCTCCATCTTTGCTCCATTCCCCCCAGTCCTGTCACTCCCTGACAACCTAAAATGTCCCTCCCCAGCTTTATTGCAACCCCCTTCAGATCCTGGAAGGCCACAAGAAGGTCACCTGTGAGCCTCCTCTTCTGCCGACTGCACAGCCCCAACTCTTTCAGTCTGTCCTCATAGGAGAGGTGCTGCAGCCCTCTGAGCATGCTCGTGCCTCTTCTCTGGACACACTTCAGCATCTCCACATCCTTCTTGTAATGAGGGCTCCAGAACTGGATGCAGTGTGGTGTGATGGCTGCACGTGGAGCCTCTGAGCTGCAGTGTGCCAGTGTGCCTGTATTACAAGGAATCCAGAAATGGTACATTTGGAAGGTGCTTACTGCTGCTGGCTTCCTGGAGTGTCCACAGATGTGTAAGTGGGGGCTCTACTTTCTTCCCCATCATCTCATGGGGGGTAGTGCTGAGCTATGAATGTGCCCAGGACCTGATGGCAGGATGCCAGGCTGCCAGGTTGTTGTGACAGCACAATTACAATCATGTGCAACTGTGGCAAGTGGCATCAGTTCTGTGGTTTCTGCCACTGGATGTCAGGCACAGAAAATTGCATGGAAGCTGTAATAAGAATGAAATCTCCAGGAACATTTATATTACAGAATCACTGTGCTCCCAGGCTGTAAAATTAAATGTTACTGCTCACTGGAGTAATTGAATTGAAATGGCTTGCAAGAAGGCACTCAAGTAATTGTCATTTGGAGAGGGTATTGTCTGTGTTCAAGTTTCCATATTCTCTTTCTGGGTGGAGAAGCCAGTACAGCACTTCTGGGACATCTATCAGGAGTGATGCAGCAGCCAGGCTAGAGCACTGAGCCCAGCCACAGCTGATGGCAGGGAGGGATCCAGGGATGAACAATTCCATGCACAGAAGCCCTCTGTGTAAATGAAGTTCAGCATTTTGCAACATGGATTCAGACCAGTGGGATAACTCAGGGATAACTCAGAGATTACTCAGGCAACTCAAATGTTCCTCTAACCCAGCCACACATTGTGCAGGCGTATCAGAGAGGGGAGCCAAGGAGGGCTGCTAGGCAGCCAGCTGCAGTGACATTGCTAACACATCATTCCCTGAACACCAGAACTAACAAAGCTTATTTTCCTCCAGAATTGTAAAGTGGATTGATAGGAGTGTTTCAGAGCTTACAAGATGTGAGTGAAACTAATGATGAAGACTATTTAATGATAAAACCATTTAATGATGAAGGGAGCCTACAGGAAGGCTGGGCAGAGACTATTGACAAGGTCTTGTAATGACAGGACCAGGGGGAATGGGTTTGAACTGGCAGAAGGGAGATTCAAAGTAGATGTTAGGAAAGGGTTCTTTGCAGTGAGGATGGTGAGACACTGGCACAGGTTGCCCACGGAGGTTGTGGAACACAGAAGCACTAAATGTGATCAAAGATCACATTTAGTGCTTCTGTGCTCCACAACCTCCCTGGAGGTGTTCAAGGCCAGGTTGGATGAGGCCTTGAGCAACCTGTTCTAGTGGGAGGTGTCCCTGCCTATGGCAGGAGGTTGGAACTGGATGAGCTTTGAGGTCCCTTCCAAACTAAACCATTCTATAAGACATCCAAAATCGAGTGCCACACAGGCAGCTCTAGATCATTTCACAGTCATTTTTGATGTGTCAGTAAGTAAACCCAGGGTGAATACCACAGCCAGTTGAAAATGGGGAAGCTGCTCTGTCTTGTAAGTCTAAATGGACCTCTCTGGCTCTTCCCTCTGCCTTTGAGTGCAGAGCAATCTTCCTAATGCCAAAACCAACCGCAGGGATGTCTTGGAATTGTAGGAGGGCTGCTGTGGGACCAGTGCTGTGGCAATCTTAGAAGGCAGCAGGTTAGAAGGGTCTCTCGTGTGAGAATTGTGCTCACCTGAGTCTCATCAGGGTCAATAAGGTCCTGCACCTGGGCTGGGGTAGTTCCCACTGCTGGCACAAAGTGGAGGGAGAAAAGCTAGAGAGCAGCCCTATGGTGAAGGACTTGGGGGGACTGGTAAGTGCAAAGCTGGACGTGAAGTGGCACTAAGTGCTGCCAGCCTAGTCCCAGCCTGTCCTAGCTGGACATAAACTGGTACTAAGTGCTGCCAGCCCAGCCTCAGCCTGTCCTAGCTGGACATGAAATGGCAGTAAGTGCTGCCAGTCTAGCCCCAGCCTGTCCTAGCTGGGCATGAAATGGCAGTAAGTGCTGCCAACCCAGCCCCAGCCTGTCCTAGCTGGACATGAAGTGGCAGTAAGTGCTGCCAGCCCAGCCCCAGCCTATCCTGGGCTGATCCCCAGCAGCGAGGGCAGCAGGGGCAGGGAGGGGATTCTGCCTCTCCGCTGTGCTCTGCTGAGACACATATCCCTCCCCCCACCCTCGCAATGCTGAGCCAGCTCTGGAGTGCTCAGCACGGACAGGGACCTGCTGGAGCAGGGCCAGAGGAGGTCACAGCAAGGCTGGAAGGGCTCTGCTGTGAGGCCAGGCTGGGAGAGTTGGGGGTGTTGAGTCTGGAGAAGAGAAAGAGGAAGAGAAGTTGTGGAGTCTCCTCTGGAGACTTTCATGGCTGTCTGGATGTGTTCCTCTGTGATCTGTGTCAGATAGGATTGTCCTGCTCTGGCAGGGGGGTTGGACTGGATGATCTCCTTGGGTCCCTTCCAACCCCTAACATCCTATGATATTAGATATCCTTCCTACATGGCTAACTTACTACATAGAAAAATTTGATCACATACTACTTTATTCCTAAATCTGGGAGCAATTGCTTCATCTCTGGTCTCCCTTTGTGGCAAAAGGCATGCAGAGCTGTGGTTTATCTTTTAAAACCTTGACTTTCTGTTAGGTTTGGCAGTAAGCATGTGTGTGCAAGATGATGTGGAGTGGAGCACACACTAACCAGGGAGACTGTTCTGGTGGAGCTATTCTGCCATTCTGTCTGTCATTCAGGTAGAAGAAGATCATAGAAACATAGAATCAACCAGGTTGGAAGAGACCTCCAACATCATCCAGTCCAACCTAGCACCCAGCCCTGGCCAATCAACCAGACCATGGCACTAAGTGCCTCATCCAGGCTTTGCTTCAACACCTCCAGCAGCAACTCCACCACCTCCCTGGGCAGCCCATTCCAATGCCAATCACTCTCTCTGCCAACGACTTCCTCCTAACATCCAGCACAGACCTCCCCTGGCACAACTTGAGGCTGTGTCCCCTTGTTCTGTTGCTGCTTGCCTGGGAGAAGAGACCAACCCCACCTGGCTACAGCCTCCCTTCAGGTAGCTGCAGACAGCAATGAGCTCTGCCCTGAGCCTCCTCTTCTGCAGGCTGCACACCCCCAGCTCCCTCAGCCTCTCCTCACAGGGCTGTGCTCCAGGCCCCTCCCCAGCCTTGCTGCCCTTCTCTCAACACCTTCCAGCACCTCAACATCTCTCTTGAATTGAGGAGCCCAGAACTGGACACAGCACTCAAGGTGTGGCCTGAGCAGTGCTGAGCACAGGGGCAGAAGAACCTCCCTTGTCTTGCTGGCCACACTGCTCCTGAGCCAGCCCAGGATGCCATTGGCTCTCCTGCCCACCTGGGCACACTGCTGCCTCAGCTTCAGCTACTATCTACCAGCACCCCCAGGTCCCTCTCTGCCTGGCTGCTCTCAGCCACTCTGTGCCCCCCAGAGATGCTCACTCTGAACTGCAGGTTGTCTTCCACTAGGAATTAAAAAAATAAATAAATGAAAAATGAGTAGTTTTGGCTCCTCTGGGCTTAGCCAAACATTAGCAACTGCTCCATCTAATTGTGAGGCAATAATTAGGTGAGAAAAGGGCAATGTAGGCCCAGCTGACCATGCTGCATTGCAGTGCTCAAAAAAGCGGGAGCCCTTGAGTGGACAAGAGACTGAGAGCAAGTGAAAGCAGCACTGCAGTTGCTTTGTGGCAGGTACATCACATTAGCCAGGCAGGAGGGGTTTGAGAGCAGGATTTTTCTTCCTGTTTCTTATCTGTCTTTTTCACTCTGCATTGATTTCTCTGCGCTCTGAGCCCTAAGTAAGAGTGAATCTCCCCTTCTAACTTGCATTGAAGCATTGTACTGGGAACTGTCTAAAATCAGGTTTGAAAATGAAGCATATTAGTTTGAACAGGTTCCTGTCATCAGTTACACTGATGAGACCGAAATGTTCTTGCTAGCCAAAGGAGAGTAAAGTGAGCAAGTCACAGACTCACAGAATTGCTTGGACTGGCAAAGCCTTTCAAGCTCATCGAGTCCAATCAGTAGTTTCACACTGACAAGTCCTTGACCAAACCAAATCCTTCAGCACAACATCTCATCACTACGAGTTGCTATGGTTGGAAAGGACCACCAGCATCAGCCAGTCCAACCTTCATCCCAGCAGCCTTCATCACCAGACCATAGCCTCAAGCACCACAGCCACTCTCCTTTTAAACACCTCCAGGGATGGCGACTCCACCACCTCCCTGGGCATCCTGTCCCAGTGCCTGACCACCTGCTCAGGGAAGAACTTCCTCCCAACAGCCAACCTAAACCTCCTCTGATGCAGCTTGAGGAGATTTCCTCTTTTCCTATCATTAGCAATTTGGGAGAAGAGACCAGCTCCAGCCTCACTACAACCTCCTTTTAGGTAGCTGTAGAGGGCAATAAGGTCCCCTCTCAGCTTCCTCTTCTCCAGACTAAACACCCCCAGCTCCCTCAGCTGCTCCTCATAGGTGATGTTTGCCAGACCTCTCCCCAGCCTCATTGCCCTTCTCTGCACTTGCTCCAGCACCTCAGTGTCCCTCCTATACTGTGGTGACCAAACTGGACACAGTCCTCGAGGTGTGGTCTCACAAGAGCTGAGTACAGGGGCATCAGCACCTCCCTACTCTTGCTGGTCACACCATTTCTGGTCCAGGCCAGGATGCTGTTGGCCATCTTGGCCAGTTGGGCCAAATCCTACCTAGAAATTGTTTCTGTTATCTTTTATTCTGTTTAACCAGATGGCTTTGCTCTGGGGTTTTTGTTTCGTTGGTTGGGGGCTTGGGTTTTTTTTGGGGGGCAGATTGTTTGTTTTTTGGTGAAGTTCCCTGAACAAGTATGAGAAGTATGAGTTAGGTTCAAATATTTGCTGCTTTGTACTGCTCCAGTGACATAAAGCAGCTGCTAATTATGGGCTGCCCAGGGAGGTGGTGGAGTCGCCGTCCCTGGAGCTGTTCAAGGCAGGATTGGACGTGGCACTTGGTGCCATGGTCTAGCCTTGAGCTCTGTGGTAAAGGGTTGGACTTGATGATCTATGAGGTCTCTTCCAACCTTGGTGATACTGTGAGACTGTAATTCACTGGAACTGTTCAACTGAGCTGAGTTTACAATGCTTTGTGTTGCTGAAGGGAGGCTGTAGCCAGGTGGGCTTGGTCTCTTCTGCCAGGCAAGCAGCAACAGAACAAGGGGACACAGTCTCAAGTTGTGTTGGAGGAGGTCTAGGCTGGATGTTAGGAGGAAGTTGTTGGCAGAGAGAGTGATTGGCATTGGAATGGGCTGCCCAGGGAGGTGGTGGAGTCGTCGTCGCTCGAGGTGTTCAAGCAAAGCCTGGCTGAGGCACTTAGTGCCATGGTCTGGTTGACTGGATAGGGCTGGGTGCTAGGTTGGACTGGATGAGCTTGGAGGTCTCTTCCAACCTGGTTGATTCTATGAGTCTATGAAAAGTAATGCCACACATTTCAGTGAGGAAGTTCATCTCCATTTTGAATTTCTTTTTCTTGTATCCATGCATTCTTCATAGTAAAATACCTGTGCCACCCTTTGGCAGGGTTTGCAGTCGAGGAAAAGGTAAATTAATTTCTTTCACTTACACAATCTGTTTAGTTCCTGTAAACAAGGCAGCAAACAAGTCAAGGCAGGCCAGTGCAGTGTTCTGTAAGGCTACGAATAAGTGAAAACATGAACATTTTTCCCTCTTAAAAACAAAGAAATGTAAAAATCCTGTTTGCTAGGGAGGGATGGTGATGGTGAAACATGTGTTTGAGGAGAGGTGTCCTAGCCTCAGGAAAGGCAGGCCACTGCAAGCTGCAGTTTAATAGACAGTGTTGGGGAGGGGAAATTAATTGATGTGAGATTATATTCTCCAAAATGAATATTGTTTATTAATGTTCCTATTCAGAGCTCTGCCACCCCTGACCACTAATTTTAATAATAGTTTTGTTCTTACACGGTCATGGAAACATTCTGTGGATAATATCTACATCTAATAGAACCAGCAAAATATAGAAACATTAATTGAGCTGGAAGAGAAGGTTCCCGTGGTCAAATGCCGCTTGTGGTCAATGTGCCGCTTGCCCAGTAGCTGGGCCCAAGCTCTTTCTGCTCTATGGCAGAAGGCAGTAGAGAATTACAAAGGGGCATTGAGCATATACTCAGAGATTATTATTATTACCCTCATGGGGGCTGGCCACAGTCCAGACAGTGCCCAAATGCTGTCAGGGGACTCTGTCTTGTTGGACATTGAGGCTTGAATCTTCCCAGCTTCTGCAGAAAGGATGCAGACAATCTCTGACCTTGTCTGCTGGCTTCTTCTGGCCGATCTGAATGTATGTTCAGGGATTCTAGGCAGGACCTTCAGGTGCAGAGGCAGGATGTGGTGCAGTCTCAGCATGATGTCATGCTGGCCACACAGGCCGATGGTGTGCAGGCATCCAGGGTCTGCTCCTGGTAACTCATGGCAGTGGAGTTTAGCAGGCAAGCAGTAAGGCAGTGTGCAGTAGCAGCAGGGCTGGGCACAGCAGAGAGAGCAGGCAAAGAGCAGGGAAGCAAAGCAGGGAAGCAAAAGCAGATTGTTCACTTGCCTCTCTCCTTTTATCAGTGTGGGCTGAGGCTAATTGCCCTCTGGACACAGAACAGCCAATCAGGATGGCAGTCAGCCAAACCTTACCATATTAGGCAAAGCCACAGGCTCATTTTTCCCTGATTTGGGAAAAGCACAGGCCTGGCACTAGGCAGGCACAAGCTGTGTGTACCTTACACCACAGGGCCCTGGGCAGGCCAGACTCTATAGCTCCAGGTCCTTTTGTGTCTGTTTCCCATGCTTGCCTCTCTGGTGGGGCAGGAAAACATGCCTGGGCAAATCAGGACATATATAAGCCTGTCTTGGGCCTATGAGGTCCTCCATGACAGACAGGACATTAAAACTTGCAAGGGAAGAAGTAGTTGTGCAGCCACAGGTGAGGGTCTGTGCGTGCCGTTTGGTTTCCCTGCTGGCATGCTTCTGCCCACCGGCTTGGCTGAAAGGCAAGCTGGAATGCTCTGTGGGGAGCACAGGCAGCATGGTGTGAGTGGGTCTAGCAGCAGGTCTGCTGGACCATGAGTGATTGTAGTGGTTTGGGTGTCCCCTGCCCCCCACACTTTAGAAATCACCCAGACTAGACTCAGCCAGCTCTGGAAATATGAATGAAGCTTATATTTACAGCTGGCACAATGCACAAGCAGATAGTTACAGTAGATACAGTTATAGACAGAGATAGACAAGGGAAAAAGGTGATACAGACACACAGCAGCCCTCCCAGAAACCTGAGTCCCCAGAAGGGGCTCCTAACCACCTTTCCACCTTCCCCCTACCCCTCGCAACCTTACCCCAGTCCCAAGGAAGAATGGAAGTTCGGACAGGGGGATTAAGAAGCAAAGGTGAATCAGCAAAAGCAAAGGGGGGGTGAGGTTAGAAAGAAGGATGGAGTTGAGCCAGAAGAGTCAGCTCCCCAGCAGGCACAAAAGCTGAGAGCAAAAGCCCAGAGCGAAGTGCCTCGTGACCTAATCTTTGTTTCGCCTTTTCTTCTTTACACATCTCAGCAAGGCTGTGAGGGAAGTAGACCTCACCATTGTTTTCATTTCTCAGCCTATGATCTAGTTCCTCTCACCAAAACATTCTAGCTAGGCTCAAACTAGCACAGTGATCCCTCCATATAGGAAGCACAATTCCCTCTGAAGCAGAGAGCAGATCAAAGACATTAGTGATTGGCAGTGATTTATGTTACTTTTTTTCCCCCTTAGCTCCTTGACTCCTGACACTTTAAGATGGCACTTCATCAAAGGAGGATGCCATACCCTGGGGTTACACCTCCTTTCATAAGAGGGGAAGCTGAAGGGGCTGTGGAGATTGGTACCCAGATTTCCCATATCTGAGGCTTTATTTAAATCTGGGGTTCAGAGGTTTGTGGACATGCTGTTTCTGTTATTAAAGCATTATGCACCTACCTGGGGGGAGAAAAAGGCAGCAAGCTTAGCAGGAGTGCCTCTATAAACATTTCTTACTCTCTGTAGTATAAGACTGGTATATTAAAAATTCTCCAAATAGCTGACCTCGACAGGTGCTTGATTTCAGCAAACAAACCAATAAATAGCAGTGTAATCCCTGTGGAGCTGACATTAGGCTTTGTGGGAAATGCATCATTTCCTTTGCTAAATGCAGAGAGCTGCACAGCTATAATTTATTCATTTTTATCATTAATACCAAACCATCCTGCAGCTCTCTGCTACTCAAGGCTGAGCTCCAAAGCCTATTGAACAGTGTTTTTTTGTGGGTTGTGTTATGTTTTCTTTCCTTTGCTGCTGCCAGATGAGGCACAGCGTGGAGGAGAGCAGCCCAGCAACCCTTTTGGCCTGGGCTTAGGTGTTGCATCATAGAATCACAGAATGGTTTAGGTTGGAAGGGACCTCAAGGATCATCCAGCTCCAACCCCCTGCCATAGGCAGGGACACCTCCCACTAGAGCAGGCTGCTCAAGGCCTCATCCAGCCTGGCCTTAAACACCTCCAGGGAGGAAGCATCCACAACCTCCCTGGGCAACCTGTGCCAGTGTCTCACCACCCTCACTGGAAAGAACTTCCTCCTAACATCCAGTCTAAATCTCCCCTCTGCCAGTTCAAACCCATTCCCCCTCGTCCTGACATTCCCAGACCTTGTCAATAGTCCCTCCCCAGCCTTCCTGTAGGCTCCCTTCAGATACTGCAAAGCCACTCTAAGGTCTCCTCGAAGCCTTCTCTTCTGCAGGCTGCAGAGCCCCAACTCTCTCAGCCTGTCCTCATAGCAGAGCTGCTGCAGCCCTCTGAGCCTCTTCGTGGCTCTCCTCTGGACTGGCTCCAGCAGTTCCATGTCCTTCTTGTGCTGGGGGTCCAGAACTGCACACAGTACTCCAGGTGGGGTCTGAGGAGAGCAGAGTAAAGGGGGAGAATCCCCTCCCTTGCCCT
Organism: Tricholaema leucomelas; assembly: GCA_013400475.1. Taxonomy (NCBI): domain Eukaryota; kingdom Metazoa; phylum Chordata; class Aves; order Piciformes; family Lybiidae; genus Tricholaema lacrymosa; species Tricholaema leucomelas. Next base: position 12,192 of record WAAF01011714.1, read on the forward strand.
GCTGCCCACACTGCTCTTGCTGCAGCCCAGCACAGGGTTGGCTGTCTGGGCTGCATGTGCACAAGTGGCAAGCATCTCTCTTCTGAGTGGTGCTGGATATGTTGCAGGACTGTGCTCATGGCTGGCCTTGCTGCCAGTCCCTGCACTACAGCATGCAGCAATTACTGGACTGTTGCCCCTTGCTTCTGGAAGTTCTCATCATTAAAGGAATGATTTGTTTGTTTGTTAGTTTTAATGTAGACCATTTGTAAATTGCAGTTTTAGTGGCTGGAAGGATGATGTCACCTAAAAGATGTGCTTTGCTAAAACCCTTTGCAATGCTCCCTAGAGCAGAAGCCATGGTGTTGGCCTGGGGGAGTCGCTGAAGTGGGAGATGTTGAGTTTCCTAAGTCGTTGCCACTGCCATGCCAGGTGAGACAGCTGGGCAGGACTCATTCTCACAGTGCACATACAGCCTCCTAATGACAAATAAGAAGCAGTCCTGAAGAAAAATTGTCTCTGAAATGTAAGTTGACTTGGAAAGTTTGCACTACATAAAGTAATGCAACAACAAGCTCCTGGCTAAGCTGGCAG
>WAAF01011715.1:0-25095 GCA_013400475.1 Tricholaema leucomelas
GTGGACATTGTGCCCTTGATGACCACTCTCTCATCCAGCCAATTCCTTATCCAGCAGCTCTTCCCCCATCAAGTCTCTATTTTTTTTGCAGTGTGGTGACCAGGATGTCCTGTGGGACAGAGTCAAACACCAGCAGCCTTCTAGTTTTATTAGCATTGTTTTATTTTCATTAGTTCCAACAGTGTAGAAGTTAGGTAGATTGTAGCCATACTACTTCATAAGAGACAGGTTTTTACACCTTTAAATAATTACAGCTTGTTCACTTGGTTGGTTTCCCTCTCCCCCTTCTAAGTAAGCATCTATTTCCATGGGACCTTCCCAGGAAGCCTCAAACTTTGTACATGGTTGGGGGAAAAAAAGAAAACAAAATAAAATAAACCACCACCCCTGTCCTAGTCACAGCTTCAAGGTTATACTAAGAGTTGCTGATGGGTTTTAAAAGTCCCTAACAATATTCTGGATCTCCTCCTGACTGCACCCTCTCCAGCCAGCCCATGGGATTGAGAGTGAAACGTGGAAATCTTCAGATCAAGCTCCAAAAGAAGAGCTGAAGTGATTTGAGAGATTGAGGGAAAAATGGAACTCTTCAGATCAGTCTACAAAAGAAGAGCTGAAGCGATTTGAGAGATTGAGTGAAACATGGAACTCTTCAGATCAGTCTACAAAAGAAGAGCTGAAGCGATTTGAGAGATTGAGTGAAACATGGAACTCTTCAGATCAGTCTACAAAAGAAGAGCTGAAGTAATTTGAGAGATTTAAACATGGAACTCTTCAGATCAAGCTACAAATGAAGAGATGAAGTGATCTGAGAAATTGAAACATGGAACTCTTCAGATCAACTACAAAAGAAGAGCTGAAGTGATTTGAGAGATTGAGTCAAACATGGAACTCTTCAGATAGAATAGAATCAATCAGGTTGGAAGAGACCTCCAAGCTCATCCAGTCCAGCCTAGCACCCAGCCCTATCCAGTCAACTAGACCATCAATCTACAGAAGAGCTGAAGTGATTTGAGAGATTGAGTCAAACATGGAACTCCTCAGATCAAGCTACAAAAGAAGAGCTGAAGTGATTTGAGAGATTGAAGCATGGAACTCTTCAGATCAAGCTACAAAAGAAGAACTGAAGTGATTTGAGAGATTGAAATATGGAACTCTTCAGATCAAGCTGCAAAAGAACTGAAGTGATTTGAGAGATTGAAGCATGGAACTCTTCAGATCAACTACAAAAGAAGAGCTGAAGTGATTTGAGAGATTGAAACATGGAACTCTTCAGATCAAGCTACAAAAGAAGAGCTGAAGTGATTTGAGAGACTGAGTGAAACATGGAACTCTTCAGATCAAGCTACAAAAGAAGAGCTGAAGTGATTTGAGAGATTGAAGCATGGAACTCTTCAGATCAAGCTGCAAAAGAAGAACTGAAGTGATTCAAGATAATTGTCCTTCCACAAAGAGGAAAGAGATTGAGAAGTGGTTAAATGACCTTTCTACCCCTCTGGCTCCCCATCCTGCTTCTCATCTCCTTGTTTTACTCTGGTGGCCACTGGGCTGTTGCAAAGGTCTGGCTTGGTGAGATCAAACTTTGTGCTGCAAACTTATCACCATGCAAATTTGAGTGTGTGATTAGTGGTGACCTCTGTGGGAACAAATCCCCTGGACTTATAGATGTGCTTAAGTGTTTCATAGGGCTGGGCCCCTCCCTCTTACTCCTTTGGGCTGGAATGGTTCTTTGTGTAGGGCTTGGCCTGGTCAACTCCAGGTTCCTCATCCACGCCTCAATGAAATAAATCATAGCCATAATTATAGCAATAATTATCTTGCCTAATAGCTGTATCTAATTTTAATTAGCAGAACAGGCTCTAAATGCCTTCTCCAGCACGGGAAGGAAACCAGAGCTCAGATGGAACCCAACATTGAGCAGATTGCTTCTCCTGCCAGAAGGAGCTGAGTGTCCTGAAACTGCGAGCACTTTGATCCCAGTTTCCTTTGAGTATCTCTTTAACCTCCTTCTCTGGTGGTCATCTTCCTGCCTGGGCTACCCCAGCTCCTACCTACAAGAAGGGTCTCTGTGTGACTCCAAGGCTCCAGTCCTCTGCAGTGATTCCTTACTTCAAGTCAGAGCAATTCATTTATTGATTATTTTACCTCTCACTGGAACCCAGTGGAGAAGCATCTCCACTGTAAGGGTGGCCAATAGCTGCAACAGCTTGAGGTGACTGGAAAGAATAGAACCAAACATAGAATCATAGAATTAAGCAGGTTGGAAGAGACCTCCAAGCTCATCCAGTCCAACCTAGCACCCAGCCCTAGCCAGTCAACCAGACCATGGCACCAAGTGCCTCATCCAGGCTTTGCTTGAACTTCTACTGCTGGTGGTGCAAAAGGACTAAGTTCTGCCACTACAGAGAGCCAAGTAACCCTCAGACCCCCCAGAGCCTCACCTTCTTAATGCAGACATCTTGTTCTGTTATCAGGGTCTTCATAGGTGCCTCTCACTGTGTTTCAGTGATTAGTTTTAAGGCTTTGAGGAAGGCTGAGAACCAATTTACAGACCTCTACCATGGTCGTTTAGATAACCTGAAGGAGCATAAGACAGACTCAGGTTCTGAAGGGGTTTCCCTCTCTTGCATTGCAAGCAGACTCCTTTATGGGATTTCAGAGTGTGCTCTAGGGGCAGGAGAAAAAACTTAGCCAGGGAATTTAGCTTTGAGGATATTAGAATCATAGAGCCATAGAATCAGTCAGGGTTGGAAGGGACCACAAGGATCATCTAGTTCCAACCCCCATTAGAAGAAGTGCAATAGTCAGGCAAGCTGGACAGAACCTCTGGGAGCATCTGTATGGAAAAGGAGATGGGGCATGGCCTTGGGCTGGACTTTTGCTCCTCTCCAGGAAGCCACCTGCTCCCCCCCCCCCCACCTCAGGTTGTCCAGGAGCGTTCTAGGGACCTCAAAGGTGTGCATTAGCCAAGTGGCATCTCTATGGTGCATGCTTCTCTGCTGCAGACAGGAATTCACAGCAAGGTCCCAAGAGAGTTCACCTTCCACTTACAGAGGAATAGAATTCATAGACCCATAAAATGGTTTGGATTGGAAGAGAACTTTAGAGGTCATCTAGTTCAATCCCCTCTGCAGTCAGCAGGGACACCTTCCACTAGGTTGCTTAGATTTGCATCCACCCTAACTTATAATGATTCCAGGGATGGGACTTCTCTTACCTCTCTGGGCAACCTGTGCCAGTGTTTCACCACCTCACTGTAAAAATTGCTTTCTCTCTGGTCTAAATCTCCCCTCTTTTAGTTAAAGCCATCACCCTGTGCCCTGTCACAACAGGCCCTGCTAAAAAACTCTGTCCCCATCTTTTCTGTAGGCCACTTTAAACACTGAAAGGCCTCAGTAAGGTCTCCCCTGAGCCTTCTCTTCTCCAGGCTGAACAACCCCAACTCTCTCAGCTCTCTGATCTTGTTTTTTGCCTCCCCTGGATCTGCTCCAACAGGTCCATGTCTTTCTTGTGCTAAGTACCCCATACAATACTCCAGCTGAGCTCTCACCAGAGTGTAGCAGAGAACAGAATCACCTCCCTCAACATGCTGGCCATGCTTCTTTTTCTCCTGCCCAGGAGGAGGAGGATGGCTGAAGACCTCCATGCCCAGGGGGGGAGATTTTCACCTCAAATTCATTATTCCTGCCTTCTTCACTGCAGCCAGCCAGGCCTGAGCAGAATCACAGAACTTAATTTGATTTTATTCATGTTTCATAAATGTCTTTTCCTTGCCTTTAATTAACACTAATGAGTCTGGACTCTGCATTAGCTCAGCAAGACGGAGTGGAAGCTCTGGCGCAAACACCATCCAGCCCTCCTCGTGACATCACTGCCATGGTGTTTTGCACTGAGGAGCACAGGGGCTCCATCACCCTTCCAAAGCCTGCAAGCCTGAGTTATGCAGAGCACAGGGAATGTAAAAAGGTCCAGGTTTCTACTCTGACTCCAGTTCCAGTCTTGATCACAACCAGTCCAGTTGAATCCTTCTCCTTAACCAAGCTTTTCTGCCACCAGGAGGAAAACAGCGAGTTCAAAGAAAGACCATACAATGCCATTCTTTTCCTTCAAACATGGATGTGGCTTTCCTCTTCTCTGAGCCATGGCTCTTGTTCTTTGGGTGGAGGCATGCTTTGTGGGACTGTTAAAAAGAAGGAGATGGAGGATGGCACATTTGGGAGGGATGCACGATCCCTCATCTGATTTTTTGCTTGGTAGTTCTGTACTCGAGTTCTGGATGCAGGAATCATGGAATCACAGAATCATAGAATCAGCCAGGTTGGAAGAGACCTCCAAGCTCATCCAGTCCAACCTAGCACCCAGCCCTGGCCAATCAACCAGACCATGGCACTAAGTGCCTCATCCAGGCTTTGCTTGAACATCTCCAAGGATGGCAACTCCACCACCTCCCTGGGCAGCCCATGCCAATGGCAAAGGAAGGAAGGAGAGGAGCTGGGAAGGCAAGAAAAATAACAGCGTTTGGGAGTGGACAGAAACAAAAGTGGAGAATCTTATGGGATGAGTTGTCCCAGAAAAAGCTGAGAGGTCTCCCAGGCAAAGCTGGCTCTGCTCTGAAATGCTGATGAAAATGTCGTGGCCACATGGCTGGTGAAGTGCTTGAACTGCACAGGGGAGCTGTGGCACCTGTGACGATGGAGTCTGTTAAGCACATGCTAGAGAAATGGCAGTCAGGGCTAGGTTAGGTAGAACTGATCCCTTTGGGAAAAGGGAATGAGTCAGTGAGCTCTCAGCATCTCTGCCAACTCCTTTTTCTAGGATTCCCTGGCTGCAAAGAGCCTTATGTGCAAGAAAAGCCAATGAGTCTTGTTTAGCACTTGTGCATGACTGGAGTTGTGCTTCTCTTGCAGGCAGGCAAGTCTGTGCACATGCTTGGTAGAGAAAACAGCCCCTGCCTACCTCCATGAGAGGCTGAAGCCTTTGCTCCTTGCAAATGGTGGTATCCTAAGGAGTTAGATGTGCCAAAGGGCCATGAGCCAGCCCTTAGGGGGAAAAGCAGGCACTCACAGCACAGCCAAAAAAGAAAGGACAACCAAATTGCTTCAGCGACATCACAAGCAAGACAGAAGTCCACAAAGGAATTAAATTAAGAGTCTCAAAAGCAAGGGCACAGCAGCGTTGGAAGAGCATCTTTCACTTGCTATGCTCTTCAGTCATCTCTAAGCCTGGCTTGTAGCTATCTGTAAGGGAAGATCCCAGCAAATTCCTTCAGGATTTGATGGCTAACATGGGCTTCCAGAAGCTTCCTTCTTCCAAAATCCCCCCTTTGACTTTGGACAGATATTCTGCAGGCTCAGCCAACAACCTTTCAGAAGCACAGTCCCATGGTTTTGTGGTGATAAACAGGGGAGGAGTTACTCTTAAGTATGGACTTCCATTAGCTTTTCAGACCATCTAGGCAAAAGAGGACACTGCATTGGATTGTTGAGCTTTTAGAACGTGGGGAGGGCTTCTTTAGTCTTTTATCTCTTCATATTCAATCCACTAAAGCCACCACAGCCTTTCTAGCAAACTCTGTTTTGCAGACTGTTCTGGTGTTGGCTCCATTTGGTGCAAGATCACTGAATTTGTGTGCTAAGAAGATGGTGACATTTTCTTCTGGTCAGGAAAAGAACAGATGGTGACAGAAGGGGAGCACAAAAAGAAAAGCTGTCTCTGCCCCACCACTGCCTGAGTCTTAAATGCCAGGTTTGAAACTAAACAGGACTCAAGGACTGTGTCCATCTTTGTGTTTCTGTGGCTATCTCACAGAAGGTGGTGGCAAGCAAATAGAGAGACTCATTAAAAGGAAAGCTTCAAATCCATTGGTGGCTTGGAGATCTGAGTCTTCTCTAGTGGTTTGGCAAGAGCTGTCCTGCACTCTCAGGCAAGTCCTCTTTACCTCTTTGCTGGAACATCTCACAAGGGGAGAGGAGACAGGAAAACAGGGGAGGGTGGGAAACAACATTGGCTTGATGATTACATTGCATCTTCTTCATCTCTCGAGTGGAAAATCCTCAAGTTCGTGGGTGGAAGACCAGGTTATGCAGTTATGATGTCCCCATGGTTTTCAGCTAAGACCAGGCTGTTCCAGGAGTCCTGTTTGGAGCTGGTTTGTGGAGACTGACTGATAGCTGACTGATAAGCCTGTGGGGAAAGCTTCAGAGCTGAAATTGCAGGGTGAATAGATGATCCATGTCCAGACATGGCAGAGACTGAGAATGCCTATGGAAAAAGGAGAATGCTGTCAGCAAAGCTTCAAGGCAGAGAGGACCATCTGAATCCCTGCAGGGGGGCTGATGCTATTGTAATCACTTGTCTGTGAGTTTGCTGCAGAGCTGCAAATTGCATCTTGGCTGTAATGCTTTGGACAGGCTCTTTCTTCATCTAGAGCCTGCCTTTTCCTGCTACTGCACACAGGGTGTCTTGTTCTCTTCTGTAATGTCAGAAGTGATCATTTGCATAGAATCATAGAATCAAGGTTGGAAGAGACCTCCAAGCTCATCCAGTCCAACCTAGCACCCAGTCCTATCTCAACCTCTCTCAACCTTCTAATCGCAGTTTGTCTGACACACCCTAGAATGCCCTTGGCCTTCGTGGCCAGAAAAACACATTGCTGGCTCATGGTCACCCTTCTGCCCAGTGGAAGCCCCCAGGTCTCTTTCATAGAATTGCAGAATCATAGAATCAAGCAGGTTGGAAGAGACCTCCAAGCTCAGCCAGTCCAACCTAGCACCCAGCCCTGGCCAATCAACCAGACCATGGCACTAAGTGCCCCAGCCAGGCTTGGCTTCAACACCTCCAGGCACAGAGACTCCACCACCTCCCTGGGCAGCCCATTCCAATGCCAATCACTCTCTCTGACAACAACTTCCTCCTAACATCCAGCTTAGACCTGTCCTGGCACAGCTTGAGACTGTGTCCCCTTCTTCTGGTGCTGCTTGCCTGGCATCAGAGCCCAACCCCACCTGGCTACAGCCTCCCTTCAGGGAGCTGCAGACAGCAATGAGCTCTGCCCTGAGCCTCCTCTTCTGCAGGCTGCACACCCCCAGCTCCCTCAGCCTCTCCTCACAGGGCTGTGCTCCAGGCCCCTCCCCAGCCTTGATGCCCTTCTCTCAACACCTTCCAGCACCTCAACATCTCTCTGGAATTGAGGAGCCCAGAACTGATTCTCTGGTTCTGTGCACTGCTGCCTCTTAGTGCTGCCGTGCAGTGGGGATGCTTAACCAAGGCAGAGTCACTAAATCTGCTTCCAGACCAGCTTCCAGATCTGGATGTTGATTAGCAGGACACACAGGTCGTGTGGAGGCAGAGCTGGTCATCTAGTGGTGGACATGGCACAGAGCACACCACTGCAGTCTGCAGCTCTCTGCTGCCATGCTGGTTTGCTCTGCCTTTGCAGGGACTGCTCTCGGTGAGAGCTGGGCAGTGCGAGCTAATTCTCCTCGCACTGCGTTTCTCTCATCCTTCCTCAGGCAGCCAGCACAGAGAAATATTGGCATGGGTATTTTCTTGGTATGAGACCTGTCCAGCTAGAAGGAATTCTGTGTTTTCAGCAAAGCTGCTGCTCCTTGTTGTGTATGCAGAATTGCCACACATCATTAAAAAGCTTTGTTCTACTGTAGACGTGGTGACAAGAAGGTGGAATTTTGCTCCATCCCAGAGCTTACTGTGAGTTCCTTGGTCCCTGGGTTGAAAAGAGGTTTCAAGAGAAGACTGGATGAGGCACTTAGTGCCATGGTCTAATTGACTGGATAAGGCTGGGGGTCAGGTTGGACTGGATCAGCTTGGAGGTCTCTTCCCACCTGGTTGATTCTATTCTATTCTATTCTATTCTATTCTATTCTATTCTATTCTATTCTATTCTATGTTCTTCTCAGTGTGCCTACTGTCACAGTATCACAGGATGATAGGGGTTGGAAGGGACCTGAGGCTGGAGCTAGGTGGGGGTTGGTCTCTTCTGCCAGGCAAGCAGCAACAGAAGAAGGGGACACAGTCTCAAGCTGTGCCAGGACAGGTCTAGGCTGGATGTTTAGGAGGAAGTTGTTGGGAGAGAGAGTGATTGGCATTGGAATGGGCTGCCCAGGGAGGTGGTGGAGTCTCTGTGCCTGGAGGTGTTGAAGCCAAGCCTGGCTGGGGCACTTAGTGCCATGGTCTGGTTGATTGTCCAGGGCTGGGTGCTAGGTTGGACTGGCTGAGCTTGGAGGTCTCTTCCAACCTGCTTGGTTCTATGACCTCTGGAGATCATCGAGTCCAACTCCCCCTGCCAGAGCAGGACCATACAATCTAGTGCAGGTTGCACAGGAACACATCCAGATGGATCATGAAATTCTCCACAGAAGGAGACTCCATACTCTCTCTGGGGAGCCTGCTGCAGTGCTCTATGACCTTTACAGTGAAGAAATCCTTCCTGATGCTGAGGTGGAACTTTCTGTGCTGTAATTTATATCCATTCCCCCTTGCCCTATCACAAGGCACAAGTGAGCAGAAGCTATCCATGCCCCTTCCTTCTTTACACCCATCTCTCATATATTTGTATATATTTATTAGATCCCCTCTCAGTCTTCTCTTCTCCAGTCCCAGGTGCCTCAGCTTTTCCTCATCAGGCAGTGCCCTCCAGTCCCTTAATCATCCTTGTAGCCCTCCACTGGACTCTCTGCAGCAGATCCCTGTCCCTCTTCAAGTGGGGAGCCCAAAACTGATGAGGTCTCAGCAGGGCAGAGTAGAGGGGCAGGAGAACCTCCCTTGATCTGCTGGACACACTCCTCCTAATACACCCCAAGATTCCATTGGCCTTCTTGGCCACAAGGGCACATTGCTGTGCCATGGATAGCTTCTTGTCCATTGGGACTACAAAGTCCTTTTCCATGGAGCTGCTCTCCAGCAGATCACCTCCTAACCTGTACTGGTGCAGATTTTTGTTCCTTCCAAGGTGCAGGACTCTGCACTTGTCCTTGTTGAACTTCATTAGGTTCTCTGTGCCCAGCTCTGTCTGTCCCAGTCTCTCTGGATGACCGCACAGCCTTCAGCTGTATCAGCCAAGCCTCCCAGCTTTGTATCATCAGCAAACTTGCTGAGCAGACACTTTGTCTGTCTGTCTGTCCCCTCCTCAGTGTCATTGGTAAAGATGTTGGGGAAGTTCAGTCTGGAGAACAGAAGGCTGAGAGGAGATCTGATCAAGGAATACAAATGTCTGAGGGGTGGGTGTCAAGTGGCTGGGGCCAATCTGTTTTCGGTGGTGTGCAGCAATAAGACAAGGAGCAGCAGCTACAAACTGGAACATAGAAGGTCTCCTCAACAGGAGGAGAAACTTCTTTATGGTGAGGGTGACAGAGCCCTGGGACAGGCTGCCCAGGGGTGTTGGACACTTTCAAAAGCCTCCTGGATGCATTTCTGTGTGAACTACCCTGGGTGATGCTGCCTTGGCAGGGAATTTTGACTCAAATGATTTCTGTAGGTCCCTTCCAACCTCTAAAGTTCTGTGATTCTGTGACCAGAACCGGACCCAGCACTGAATCCCTGGGGCACTATCCTAGTTCCCATCTTCATCCCACTGCCACCATCTCCCTGCTGTACCTGAGAAACTGGGCTGGGGTGCCCGTAGTGAGATGACAGCCCAGGTTCTGTTTTGATGGGACGCATTTCCTCAGTGGTCGTGGCACTGCTGCTGCTGCTGCTGGTGGAGCTGGTGGTTGGGGTAAGACTCTCGCTGCTGGATGGACCTGTAGGAAACATAGAATCATAGAACAGAGTCATAGAATCGAGAAGGTTGGAAGAGACCTCCAAGCTCAGCCAGACCAACCTAGCACCCAGCTCTATCCAGTCAACCAGACCATGGCACTAAGTGCCCCAGCCAGGCTTGGCTTCAACACCTCCAGGGACGGTGACTCCACCACCTCCCTGGGCAGCCCATTCCAATGCNTCAGCTCCTCTCTGCCACCATCCCCAGCTCCCTCTCTGTCTGGCTGCTCTCAGCCACTCTGGCCCCAGCCTGTAGTGCTGCTTGGGGTTGTTGTGGCCAAAGTGCAGAACCCTGCACTTGGCCTTGTTCAATCTCATCCCATTGGCCTCTGCCCACCCATCCAGCCTGGCCAGGTCCCTCTGCAGGGCTCTCCTACCCTCCAGCAGCTCCACAGCTGCTCCTAGCTTGGTGTCATCTGCAAACTTGCTGGACTCAATCTCCTGGTCTAGATCATCTGTGAAGATACTGAACAGGACTGTGCCCAGCACTGATCCCTGGGGCACACCACTACTGCCAGCTGCCAACTGGCTGTGGCACCAATCACCACCACTCTCTGGGCCTGGCCTTCCAGCTGGTTCTTGACTGGCAGACAGTAAATCAGGCCCTGCCCAAAGACCAAAGTTAGCAGAAGTAAAAATAAATGAAAAGCTTTAAGAAAAGATAATGGAAAGGTCTTGGCTACTGCTGAGAAGCATCCAGATACCCCCCACTTGTGAAGAGTCAGCCTGTTTTGTGGCTGGGTGTCTGAGCCACAGGGCTGGATGGTCAGAAGCAGCACCAGGGCATACACCTCCATGTACAATGCCCTCCCTTGTTCAGTGCTTACCTGCTGGTGGTTTGGTTTTGTTCAGGTTCTTTGGCTTACGTTTCCTCGTCTGGATGCCCTCTTTTCTCATTGCTAAAGGCCTTGGAACCTGCAGAGCCACATAGAAAACCTCACTGCTTTCTGTATGGTCATAAGGTCATCTAAGAGAACATGATTCCAGCTCTTCCATGTAGGCTTCGTGAAAACAGAGTCACAGAATCACAGGGGTTGGAAGAGACCTCTGGAGATCGCTGAGTCCAACCCCTCAGCTAAAGCAGGATCACTAAAGGCAGGCTGCACAGGAAGAGACCTCCAAGCTCATCCAGTCCAACCCAGCACCCAGCCCTATCCAATCATCTAGACCATGGCACTGTGTGCACAGGAATGCATCCAGGCAGGTTTTTGAAAGTCTCCAGAGAAGGAGACTCCACAACCTCTCTGAGCAGCCTGCTCCAGGGCTCCATCACCCTTACTGTAAAGAGGTTTCCCTTCATGTTGAGGTGAAACCTTCTATGTTCCCAGTTTGTAGCCATTGCTCCTTGTCTTATTGCTGCACACCACTGAAAAGAGATCAGCCCCAGCCACTTGACAACCACCCCTCAGACATTTGTATACCTTGATCAGATCTCCTCTCAGCCTGAACGGGAGATCTCCTTCTCCAGACTGAACTTCCCCAACATCTTTACCAATGACACAGTTTGTAGCCATTGCTCCTTGTCTTACTACCACTGACCACCAAAAAGGGATTGGCCTCAGCTACTTAACACCCACCCCTCAGATATTTATAGGCATTGATCAGATCCCTCTCAGCCTTCTCCTTCTCCAGACTGAACTTCCCCAACATCTTTACCAATGACACAGTTTGTAGCCATTGCTCCTTGTCTTACTACCACTGACCACCAAAAAGGGATTGGCCTCAGCTACTTAACACCCACCCCTCAGATATTTATAGGCATTGATCAGATCCCTCTCAGCCTTCTCCAGACTCAACAGCCTCGGTTCTCGCAGCCTTTCTTCGCGGCAGAGATATCCAAGTTCCCCACTCATCCTCGTAGCTCCGCATTGGACAGTTCCCCCTTTGCTTCTGTCAGTGCCGCGGTGAGCAGAGCCCAGCGAGGAGCTTACCCCATGGAGCTTCATGTAGAGTCCGCAGGCGTTACAGACAGGCTCCCCCTCGGCGTTCCTGCGCCAGAGCGTGGTCGTCGTGGTGTGGCAGTTGGCACAAGAGAGGCCAACGCGGCGGGAAGCCGACTGCAGGAGAACGCAGAGGAAGCAAACATGTCAGCCCTCACTGCCGCCCCCCCAGCAGCTCCTCAGGTCCCAACCAGCTTCTTCCAGCAGGCCTCGGGTTTTCCTCTTCTCCTGCCTTTGTTTCCCTGCCTCTTTCTCTTCTTGCCTTGCTGCAGCGGGTAACACAACTGCCTTTTTCTTCCCCTCTTGCAGAGCTTCTGCTCTGCTGCCTTTCTCTGTCTGCTGCCTGCCACACTGCTGTGTGGACAGCTCAGCTCTCCTGAGGCATCTCTGATGGTACCAGAGACACCATTTCAACAGAGCTCCAGATCTCTGATGGTACCAGAGACACCATTTCAACAGAGCCCAGATCTCTGATGGTACCAGAGACACCATTTCAACAGAGCCCCAGATCTCTGATGGTACCAGAGACACCATTTCAACAGAGCCCAGATCTCTGATGGTACCAGGGACATCACTTCAACAGAGCCCCAGATCTCTGATGGTACCAGAGACACCATTTCAACAGAGCCCAGATCTCTGATGGTACCAGACACATCACTTCAACAGAGCCCCAGATCTCTGATGGTACCAGGGACATCACTTCAACAGAGCCCAGATCTCCAGCAAGTCTGGTAGCTGCTTAAGATCCAGTGTACCTTCACACACCTGCACTGAGCTGTCTGGATCTGAGTCTGCCCTGCCCTTTCAGACTCCCATGCCCTTCCCATTTCAAGCACCATAGCATGTACCCAGCATTGCCATGAATGTTACATGCTCCTTGATGACTGTGCTTGATGTTGCTCCTGTGGCTTCAGAGAAGAACAAGGCAAAAAAAAAAGTGTTTCCAGCAGAATCATTTCCCTAGAGACAAGGAGGTATAATTCAGAAGGGCTCCCTACTAATCATAGAGCCAACCAGGTTGGAAGAGACCTCCAAGCTCATCCAGTCCAACCTAGCACCCAGCCCTGGCCAATCAACCAGACCATGGCACTAAGTGCCCCAGCCAGGCTTGGCTTCAACACCTCCAGGCACAGAGACTCCAGCACCTCCCTGGGCAGCCCATTCCAATGCCAATCACTCTCTCTGACAACAACTTCATCCTAACATCCAGACTAGACCTCCCCTGGCACAACTTGAGACTGTGTCCCCTTCTTCTGTTGCTGCTTGCCTGGCAGCAGAGCCCAACCCCACCTGGCTACAGCCTCCCTGCAGGCAGCTGCAGACAGCAATGAGCTCTGCCCTGAGCCTCCTCTTCTGCAGGCTGCACACCCCCAGCTCCCTCAGCCTCTCCTCACAGGGCTGTGCTCCAGGCCCCTCCCCAGCCTTGCTGCCCTTCTCTGGACACCTTCCAGCACCTCAACATCTCTCTTGAATTCAGGAGCCCAGAACTGGACACAGCACTCCAGGGGTGGCCTGAGCAGTGCTGAGCACAGGGGCAGAAGAACCTCCCTTGTCCTGCTGCCCACACTGCTCCTGAGCCAGCCCAGGATGGTAACAGCCCTTTTGAAGTTCCCTTTCTGGGTGAATTGCTTTAGCCAGGCTCAAAATGTCACAGGAGGAAGACAATGGACTTCAAATACAGAAAGTTCAGGTTTTGAGCTCGGAATAAGAATGAGAGGTGGAGAAAGAAAAAGACACATCCCCACACCTGCCTAGATCCTCACAGAGTTGTCTAGCTTGGAAAAGACCTGTAAGATCATCAAGTCCAAGTGTTAACCCAGCAATGCCAAGTCCACCACTACACCATATCACTAAGCACCACATCTGCACATCTTCCCAGCTTCCTTCAAAGCTCAGATCTTAAGAGGCTAGGGATAAAGTCTGGATGGGCTGGGGTCAGATTCCCTCTTTGCTTGCTGATAAAGTGGGGTTGGAGCTGAAGTGCTGGAGCTGTGTGAAGATGCCTGTTCTCACGGTGCCTGAAAAGGCTCTACAGGTTCTCTAGGGAGGAAATCTGGTGGCCCTGGACATCTCATCAGCTCTGCAGAACTGAACAGCATAGCTGGCAGCTGTGTAATGGGATAAAAGCCTGAGAGATGAGGAATGGCAGCTACCAGTTCTGCATCCAGTTCTGGAGCCCCATTACAAGAGGGATGTGGAGATGCTGGAGTGTGTCCAGAGCAGGGCCAGGAGGATGCTCAGAGGGCTGCAGCAGCTCTGCTGTGAGCACAGACTGAAAGAGTTGGGGCTGTGCAGGCTGCAGAAGAGGAGGCTCCCAGGTGACCTTCTTGTGGCCTTCCAGCATCTGAAGGGGGCTACAAAACAGCTGGGGAGGGACTTTTGAGGCTGTCAGGGAGTGCCAGGACTGGGGGGAATGGAGCAAAGCTGGAGGTGGGGAGAGTCAGAGTGGAGGTGAGGAGGAAGTTGTTGAGCATGAGAGTGGTGAGAGGCTGGAATGGGTTGCCCAGGGAGGTGGTTGAGGCCCCGTGGCTGGAGGTGTTTCAGGCCAGGCTGGCTGAGGCTGTGTGCAGCCTGCTCTAGGGTAGGGTGTCCCTGGGCATGGCAGGGGGGTTGGGACTGCCTGATCCTTGTGGTCCCTTCCAACCCTGACTGATTCTAGGATTCTATGCTTCTACCAGACTTTTCCTCAGTGATCTTTGCCATGTTTTTCTCTGTCTCCTTCCCCATTATGAAAAAGGATCAGTTCATTACAGCTGCAAGATCATAAAATCTGAAACTCAAATGCTTCTTGAGACTGGAAGACCAAACATTCCTTTAGTTGTAACCTCTCCCCTCTCCAGGTATTAGGTTCTGTCATCAGCCTCTGTATTGGACTAAGAGCTTCAAAGAGAGCTTGCAGCAAAGGTGAATATCTCCTCTGGCATCCCTTACTTTCCAAAATAAAAGGGTTACACAGTGACAGAATCCAGTCCAAAGAGCCCCAGATCCCTCAACTCTTCCTCATAAGAGAGATGTTCCACTCCCTTCAGAATCTTTGTGGCTCTGTACAGGACTCTTTGAAGAAGTCCCCTGAGGTCCTTCTTAAACCGGAGGGCCCAGAACTGGACCAAATATTCCAAATGCAGCCTCACTAAGACAGAGTAGAGGGAGAGGAGAACCTCTCTCGACCTTCTAACCACAGCCTCTCTAACACACCCTAGGATGCCCTTGGCCTTCCTGACCACAAAAGCACATTTCTGGCTCATGGTCACCCTTCTGCCCAGTGGAAGCCCCCAGGTCTCTTTCACAGAATCAGCCAGGTTGAAGAGACCTCCAAGCTCAGCCAGTCCAACCTAGCACCCAGCCCTGGCCAATCAACCAGACCATGGCACTAAGTGCCCCAGCCAGGCTTGGCTTCAACACCTCCAGGGACAGAGACTCCACCACCTCCCTGGGCAGCCCATTCCAATGCCAATCACTCTCTCTGACAACAACTTCCTCCTAACATCCAGCCTAGACCTCCCCCAGCACAACTTGAGGCTGTGTCCCCTTGTTCTGTTGCTGCTTGCCTGGCAGCAGAGCCCAACCCCACCTGGCTACAGCCTCCCTGCAGGGAGCTGCAGACAGCAATGAGCTCTGCCCTGAGCCTCCTCTTCTGCAGGCTGCACACCCCCAGCTCCCTCAGCCTCTCCTCACAGGGCTGTGCTCCAGGCCCCTCCCCAGCCTTGCTGCCCTTCTCTGGACACCTTCCAGCACCTCAACATCTCTCTTGAATTGAGGAGCCCAGAACTGGACACAGCACTCAAGGGGTGGCCTGAGCAGTGCTGAGTACAGGGGCAGAAGAACCTCCCTTGTCCTGCTGCCCACACTGCTCCTGAGCCAGCCCAGGATGCCATTGGCTCTGCTGCCCACCTGGGCACTGCTGCCTCCTCTTCAGCTCCTCTCTACCAGCACCCCCAGCTCCTTCTCTGCCTGGCTGCTCTCAGCCACTCTGTCCCCAGCCTGTAGTGCTGCTTGGGGTTGTTGTAGCCAAAGTGCAGAACTCTGCACTTGGCCTTGTTCAGTCTCATCCCATTGGCCTCTGCCCACCCCTCCAGCCTGGCCAGGTCCCTCTGCAGTGCTCTCCGACCTTCCAACAGCTCCACAGCTGCTCCTAGCTTGGTGTCATCTGCAAACTAACTGATGCTGGACTCCATCCCCTGGTCCAGATCACCAATAAAGATGTTTCCCCTATGCTGTTCTCCAACAGATCAGTTGCGAACCTATACTGGCACTGGAGTTGTTCTTTATGGCCTTAAGGTTTTCTTCTCCCCAAGATGACTCTGCGGTTCCATGATTCTGTGGCACCCAACAGGCTGTTTCTGACTACACGGAAAAACCTGTAGGCCAGCAAGTGAAAGGAGGGTGAGAGCCTTGGTGCAGAGGCGCAGTCGCTGCGGGCTGGGTCAGTGCAGAGCCCAGGATGAGTTTCTCCACAAGAGGGCGCTGCGTAGCTGCGCCTGGTGGCTTTCGAGCTGCCAGCGTCCTGCTGGCATCAGCAGAAGAGCTCAGACAGATCGACAGGATCACAGAATGAATCAGGTTGGAAAAGACCTTCAAGATCATCCAGTCCAACCCATCACCTAACACCTTCTGGTTAACACAGAACCGCAGAATTCATTGGGTTGGAAAAGACCTAAAATTCTGAGTGATGCAAAGAGGAGGTTGTAAGTTGGAGCCTCATGGAAGACAAAGAATGGGAGAATATGGCCCTAAGGGATGGCTTCCTGGCTTCTTCGTGCCTGGGATCATGCTGGATCTCTGCCTTGGGACACAGATGACCACAGGATCACAGGCTTGCAGAATGACAGGGGTTGGAAGGGACCCAAGGAGATCATCAAGTCCAATCCCCTGTCAGAGCAGGACCACACAATCCAGCACAGATCACACAGGAACACATCCAGACAGGCCTTGAAAGGCTCCAGAGAAGGAGACTCCACAATCTCTCTGGTCAGCCTGTGCCAGGGCTCTGGGACCCTTACAGGAAAGAAGTTCCCCCTTGTGTTGAGCTGGAACCTGCTGTGCTGCAGCTTCCATCCAGTGCTGCTTGTCCTATCCCAGGGAGCAGTGAGCAGAGCCTGTCCCCCGACTCCTGACCCCCAGCCCTCAGATATTGATAAACATTGATTAAATCTCTTCTCAGTCTTCTCCAGACTAAGCAGCCCCAGGTCCCTCAGCCTCTCCTCACCAGGCAGTGCTCCACTCCCCTCATCATCCTCGCAGCCCTCCACTGGACCCTCTCCAGCAGATCCCTGTCCCTCTTCAACTGGGGAGCCCAAAACTGGAGGCAGTACTCAAGATGAGGTCTCAGCAGGGCAGAGTAGAGTGGAAGGAGAACCTCCCTGATCTGCTGGACACACTCTGCTTAATGCATCCCAGGATCTCTTTGGCCTTCTTGGCCACAAGATAACAAAAATCTTCCCAAAACCCCTCACCAAAACAAGCAGGGACAGAGAGGACTTCTACACCAGGGTGACAGAATGACAGAATGGTTTGGGGTTGAAAGGACTTTTAGAAGCCATCTAGTCCAAACCCCTACAGTCAGCAAGAATATCATCAGTTAGCTCAGGTTGCTCAGAGCCCCATCCAACCTGACCTGGAGACTTTCTAGGGATGGGAGCCACCTACCCCCTCTCTGGGCAGCCTGTGCAAGTGTTTCACCAGCCTCAGTGTAAACAATTTCTTCTTTCTTCCTTGTCTGAATCTCCCCTCTAATAGTTAAAAACCATCACCTGCTGTCTTGTTGCAAGAGGCTCTGCTATAAACTCTGTCCTTATCTTCCTTAGAGGCCCCAAAGTGTTCCAGTCCCCTAGGTTCATCCTACATACCCCCACAGGTATTAGGATGCCCTGGACTGCTCCATAAGCTCACCAAATAGAGCCAGGAGCAAGATATCCAGCAAAGGTGGCCAAGTCACCATGAAATGTGAGGAGTCACCCATCAGTGACTGAGGAATGAGGACCCTGAGAAGGTGGACTGGAAGTGTGGTGAAGCCTCAAGGGTTTGCATTATAGAATAGAATCAAAGAATGGGTTAGGTTGGAAGGAACCTCAAAGCTCAGCCAGTTCCAACCCCCTGCCATAGGCAGGGACACCTCCCACTAGAACAGGTCACTCAAGGTCTCATTCAACCTGGCCTTGAACACCTCCAGGGAGAGAGCAAGACCTTCAGGGAGAGAACAACACCTTCAGGGAGAGAACACCTCCAGGGAGGGAGCAACACCTTCAGGGAGGGTGCAGCACCTCCAGGGAGGAAACATCCTCCTTGTACACCTACAGAGATACTAAAGCAAAGAATGCCTTTTGCTAAACTGGCTTCAAAGTCCTGCCCCTGTGTCCTGCAGCCCTTTCCACTGCCTGACCTGGCTGTCTGCAGAGCTGATCTGGGCAGAACAAGGTTTTTGAAGCATGCCAAGCACGAGAACAGTCTGTCTCATTATTGTGGAAATCTGGAACAAACACATCCATTCTAAGGCAGACTGATGGAGACCCAGGGAGCTGAAACACCCCTGACATTCAGAATCAAAGAATCAACCAGGTTGGAAGAGACCTCCAAGCTCATCCAGTCCAACCTAGCACCCAGCCCTGGCCAATCAACCAGACCATGGCACTAAGCACCTCAGCCAGGCTTGGCTGGTGACATATTAGGTTGAGGCATCTACCACCTCTCTGGGCAACTTGTACCAGTGTCTCAACACACTCACTGTAGAGTTTCTTCCTTCTATCTAGTCTGAATCTTCCCTCTTTTAGTTTAAAACTGTCACCCCTTGTTGTCCTTTTATGGAATCATAGAATCAAACAGGTTGGAAGATACCTCCAAGCTCATCCAGCCCAACCTAGCACCCAGCCCTGGCCAATCAACCAGACCATAGAATCAACCAGATTGGAAGAGACCTCTGAGCTCATCCAGCCCAACCTAGCACCCAGCCCTAGACAACCAACCAGACCATGGCACTAAGTGCCCCAGCCAGGCTTTGCTTCAACACCTCCAGGCACAGAGACTCCACCACCTCCCTGGGCAGCCCATTCCAATGCCAATCACTCTCTCTGACAACAACTTCCTCCTAACATCCAGCCTAGACCTGCCCTGGCACAGCTTGAGACTGTGTCCCCTTCTTCTGTTGCCGGGTGCCTGGCAGCAGAGCCCAACCCCACCTGGCTACAGCCTCCCTTCAGGTAGCTGCAGACAGCAATGAGCTCTGCCCTGAGCTTCCTCTTCTGCAGGCTGCACATCCCCAGCTCCCTCAGCCTGACCAAACCCACCTGACTACAACCTCCCTTCAGGTATCTGTAGACAGCATTTCCACCTCAGCCAAGCCCATTTTGCCTCCTCCTCCTCACAGCCAGCCTTGCCCAGCAGGGCTGTGTGATGCTCACTTACCAGCCTCCTCTGAGGTTTGAACAGGGGCCGGTTGATGCCGTTCATCTTGTGGTAGAGCCCGCAGGCGTTGCAGAGGTAGTGCCCTGTGCCATCTCTCCTCCAGAGGGGGGTGGACATGGCCCCACAGTTGACACATTCTCGCCCCTCTGAGTAATCATCAAAAAATTCTGCTGCCATGATGGGAGAAGAAAGGCAAAGGCTTGGTTAGTCAGGTGGCTCTAGAATAGAATAGAATAGAATAGAATAGATCACGTTGGAAGAGACCTCCAAGCTCATCCAGTCCAACCTAGCACCCAGCCCTGGCCAATCAACCAGACCATGGCACTAAGTGCCCCAGCCAGGCTTGGCTTCAACACCTCCAGGCACAGAGACTCCACCACCTCTCTGGGCAGCCCATTCCAATGCCAATCACTCTCTCTGCCAACAACTTCCTCCTAACATCCAGCCTAGACCTCCCCTGGCACAACTTGAGGCTGTGTCCCCTTGTCCTGTTGCTGGTTGCCTGGCAGCAGAGCCCAACCCCACCTGGCTACAGCCTCCCTTCAGGCAGCTGCAGACAGCAATGAGCTCTGCCCTGAGCCTCCTCTTCTGCAGGCTGCACACCCCCAGCTCCCTCAGCCTCTCCTCACAGGGCTGTGCTCCAGGCCTCTCCCCAGCTTCGTTGCCCTTCTCTGGACACCTTCCAGCACCTCAACATCTCTCTTGAGTTGAGTTCCAGTTCTGCTCTGCTTCTGGGTTCAGCCCGAATTGACATTGCAACAAACACACAGACCTTCATTTTTCATCAGTAGCCAGCAAGAGCCCTTCTTTTCCCCAGGAAGCCCCTGGGATTATTGGGAAAAGGAACCCCTTTCCCTGCCTGTTGTCTGCAGGACTTCTGTGGCAGCAGGAATGTGCCGGGACATGGATACAAGCAGACAGAAATAGAAACCTTCCCTTCTGCTCAGACCTTATCCAGTTTGCAACACTGACCATAGCCAGGGCATTCAGATTGGGGCAGGCAAAGAGCCACATTTCCAGTCCAGACAAATTGCCTCTGATCATGGACAAAGGCAAGCCTGGACCCACCAAGCAGAGCTGCCCAGAGATCAGACAGCTGCCCGAGCTTGTCTCGACAGGGTATGGGCAGGAAGAGCTATGCCCATGCACCCCCTGCTCTCCCTCACCCATGCCCATGCCAGCTGCCACCCAGCCCTTCTGCAGAGAGAAGATGCTGCAGAGAGCCAAGGGGTGGGAACATTCATGTTGGAACAGAATCATAGAGTCAGTCAGGGTTGAGGAGGCTCAGGGCAGAGCTCATTGCTGTCTGCAGCTCCCTGAAGGGAGGCTGTAGCCAGGGGGGGCTGGGCTCTTCTGCCAGGCAAGCAGCAACAGAACAAGCGGACAGAGTGTCAAATTGTGCCAGGGCAGGTCTAGGCTGGGTGTTAGGAGGAAGTTGTTGGCAGAGAGAGTGATTGGCATTGGAATGGGCTGCCCAGGGAGGTGGTGGAGTCTCTGTGCCTGGAGGTGTTGAAGCCAAGCCTGGCTGGGGCACTTAGTGCCATGGTCTGGTTGATTGTCCAGGGCTGGGTGCTAGGTTGGACTGGCTGAGCTTGGAGGTCTCTTCCAACCTGCTTGATTCTATGACCTCTGGAAGTCCCTTCCCCTCTAAACCATTCTATGATAAAATAACTGGAGGGCTGAAGAAAACAACAAATGCCAGTGAAGGACTCCATTCCTTAGCATAGGCTGGGAATAAACCAGGCTGCTGAAAACCAAAATCCCAACAAACTGCAGGCCACAGGAGATGTTTGGAGAGCAGTAAGAGTTTTCTTATCAAGACATTCAGCTAATACAGACCAGCAGAACATTAACTCTTCAGCTATTAACTGTGCATTGTGCTGTGTTTTTGTGCTTCTCCACCTGCTCCTGTTAGGAGTATCTCAGCTTTCTGCCAGAAGATAAGAGTTCCCAAAACAGCAAACCAACAAATGCTGGCTTCTGGCCAAGCTGTGTCTCCATTCCCTGTGGATTCTCTGATCACTAAGAAGGCTTCTGTTCAAATACCAGCCTTATTTTCTCTTTCCCCCCAGACTATTTTTGGAGAACTTATAAGAGACATCACCACCATGAAACAGGCAGAGGAGTAAAATAGAATAGAATAGAACCAACCAGGTTGGAAGAGAGCTCCAAGCTCATCCAGCCCAACCTAGCACCCAGCCCTGGCCAATCAACCAGACCATGGCACTAAGTGCCCCAGCCAGGCTTTGCTTCAACACCCCCAGGGACAGCAACTCCACCACCTCCCTGGGCAGCCCATTCCAATGCCAATCACTCTCTCTGCCAACAACTTCCTCCTAACATCCAGCCTAGACCTGCCCTGGCACAACTTGAGGCTGTGTCCCCTTCTTATGCTGCTTGCCTGGCAGCAGAGCCCAACCCCACTTGGCTACAGCCTCCCTTCAGGTAGTAATGAGGTCTGCCCTGAGCCTCCTCTTCTGCAGACTGCACACCCCCAGCTCCCTCAGCCTCTCCTCACAGGGCTGTGCTCCAGGCCCCTCCCCAGCCTTGCTGCCCTTCTCTGGACACCTTCCAGCACCTCAACATCTGTCTGGAATTGAGGAGCCCAGAACTGGACACAACACTCAAGGGGTGGCCTGAGCAGTGCTGAGCACAGGGGCAGAAGAACCTCCCTTGTCCTGCTGCCCACACTGCTCCTGAGCTAGCCCAGGATGCCACTGGCTGTCTTGGCCACCTGGGCACTGCTGCCTCATCTGCAGCCTACAATCCACCAGTACCCCCAGGTCCCAGTGGATAGTAGGCTGAAGATGAGCATGACTAAAACATGGCTAAAGTGGTGTAGGTAAAGAGAGACACAGAGATGCAGATTTGTGTGAGCCCAGTTCCTCCCAAAACACAGCCTGAAGCTGGTGAGAGATGGCACCCTGTGCCCATGTGGAAATATTAGAAGACAGTAAATGAGGGTACCCAAAGGTCTCTGGAGCTGGAAGAGAAGGAATCCAGAAAGCTGGGAAGGGATTTTTACATGGACTTGTTAGATACCATGAGGTGTTGAAGCAAAGCCTGGATGGGGCACTCAGTGCCATGGTCTGGTTGAATCAAGCAGGTTGGAAGAGAGCTCCAAGCTCATCCAGTCCAACCTAGCACCCAGCCCTGGCCAATCAACCAGACCATGGCACTAAGTGCCCCAGCCAGGCTTTGCTTCAACTCCTCCAGGGATGGTGACTCCACCACCTCCCTGGGCAGCCTATTCCAAGGGCAAATCACTCTGCAAAGAACCTCATTGTAAACCATTTCTTCCTTCCATCTAGTCTAAATCTCTTCCCTTCTAGTTTATAACCATCACTCAAGGAAATATGATTTGTAGTAATCAATCTGAGACACAAATCATAGAATGAAGCAGGTTGGAAGAGACCTCCAGTCTCATCCAGTCCAACCTAGCACCCAGCCCTGACCAATCAACCAGACCATAGAATGACAGAATCAAGCAGGTTGGAAGAGACCTCCAAGCTCATCCAGTCCAACCTAGCACCCAGCCCTGGCCAATCAACCAGACCATAGAATCATAGAATCATCCAGGTTGGAAGAGACCTCCAGGCTCATCCAGTCCAACCTAGCACCCAGCCCATCCAGACGGTGACTCCACCACCCTCCTGGGCAGCCAAAATATTAGGTATGGGAACATTTTTGCTCTTCAAAAACCAAACCAAACCCCAAAACAAGAGAATGTGGAACTGAAACCAAGAAAAATGTGAATCTCTTAATTTCTGGCAGTAATTACATTTGCCACTGAACATTGAGTGTCATTTCTTATGAGCCTATGTGGCATTTCACTCTCCACCTTGTTTGCAAGGTCCACTCAGCACTCCTGAGTCCCTTTGCTCTCCTTCTTCATCCAGATTTATTTAAGCTATTTTCTTCACTACCTGTTTGGGAGCTGGTTTTGGAGTGGTGTTTTTCTTTTGTTCTTTGCTTGTTTGTCTTCATGAGATTTGGATTGGAGCTTCTCTCTTGAGGGACTTTCACTGGTTTAAGTTTCAAACCCTCTTCTGCTTTGGTAGCAGTAACATTTGTGTGGCTTTTCCCTCTCAGACCAGACAAAGCTGATCCTTGTGAACGTTAATAAGCAGGAACTGTTTGGTGCTCAAGATGATGAAGGAATAGACTTTGCTCCAAGAGCACACTGAGGCTCCACGCAATGGGTGACTCTCCCTAGTCCCAGCTCTCATGGGGTGATAGCAAATGGGTGGGGCCCTTGGGTACACCACCTGATGCTGAGTCAGAAGATGACATCTGCAAAGTGCAACCTCATTAAAACTATTCCTGGAGCTCTGTCACAGCAGATTTTGCTACTTGACCTCCAAAGATCTAACCCGGAGCAGAAAGAGTCTATTCTCCTTGATAGAGGCAAAGGATGTGTCTTGGACACTGCTGGGGTACTGGCTTAGAGGAGACAGGTCCCAACAGAGACATGGAAGACAAGAGACTTGACTTCTGTCTAAAAGAGGTGCTGTATAGAAACCTAGAGTCAGTCAGGGTTGGAAGGGACCACAAGGATCAGCCAGTTCCAACCCCCCTGCCATGCCCAGGGACACCCTACCCTAGAGCAGGCTGCACACAGCCTCAGCCAGCCTGGCCTGAAACACCTCCAGGGATGAAGCCTCAAGACCAGATCCAATCTAGCACAGTCAAGTCCACCACTAAGCCATGTCCCCCAGCACCACAGCTTTTAAATACCTCCAGGGCTGGTGACTTGGTCGTATTCCATCTATCCTCAAAGCAGCTGTGTAAAATACATCACAGAATCATAGAGTCAGTCAGGGTTGGAAGGGACCACAAGGATCAGCCACTTCCAACCCCCCTGCCATGCCCAGGGACACCCTACCCTAGAGCAGGCTGCACACAGCCTCAGCCAGCCTGGCCTGAAACACCTCCAGCCATGGGGCCTCAACCACCTCCCTGGGCAACCCATTCCAGCCTCTCACCACTCTCATGCTCAACAACTTCCTCCTCACCTCCACTCTGACTCTCCCCACCTCCAGCTTTGCTCCATTCCCCCCAGTCCTGGCACTCCCTGACAGCCTCAAAAGTCCCTCCCCAGCTTTTTTGTAGCCCACTTCAGATGCTGGAAGGCCACAAGAAGGTCACCTGGGAGCCTCCTCTTCTGCAGCCTGCACAGCCCCAACTCTTTCAGTCTGTGCTCACAGCAGAGCTGCTGCAGCCCTCTGAGCATCCTCCTGGCCCTGCTCTGAACACACTCCAGCATCTCCACATCCTTCTTGTAATGAGGGCACCAGAACTGGATGCAGTACTCCTGGTTGGGTTTCAGCAGAGCAGGCTAGAGCAGGAGTATCACCTCCCTGGCCCTGCTGGCCACACTTCTCCTGCTGCAGCCCAGGCTCTGCTTGGCTTTCTGGGCTGCAAGTGCACACTGCTGGCTCCTGTTGAGCTTCTTCTCCACCAGCACCCCCAAGTCCCTCTCCTCAGGGCTGCTCTCCAGCCACTCACTGCCCAGCCTGCATTTGTGCTTGGCATTGCCTCGACCCAGCTGCAGGACCTTGCACTTGGTCTTGTTGAACCTCCTGAGGTTGGCTTATGCCCACCTCCCCAGCCTGTCAAACTGCTGTAATTTCACAGCATCACTAAACTTAGGGATGAAGTTGCTTTCTGAGCTGACCTGGCTACACAGCTGAAACATCCCAGCCACTCTTGAAACAGGTCTGCAAAAACAGTGAGGAAGTATAGAATCACAGAATGGTTTAGGTTGGAAGGGACCTTAAAGCTTATCCAGTTCCAACCCCCTGCCATAGGCAGCGACACCTCCCACTGGAACAGGTTGCTCAAGGCCTCATCCAACCTGGCCTTGAACACCACCAAGGAGGTTGTGGAGCATAGAAGCAGCCAATGTGATCTTCGATCACATTGGCTGATTCTGTGCACCACAACCTCCCTGGGCAACCTGTGCCAGTGTCTCACCACCCTC
>WAAF01011715.1:25223-66874 GCA_013400475.1 Tricholaema leucomelas
ACCATGGCAATATGTGCCCCATCCAGTCCTATCACCCAGCCCTATCCAATCAACTAGACCATGGCACTTAGTTCCCCATCCAGACTATCACCCAGCCCCATCCAGTCAACCAGACCATGGCACTAAGTGCCCCATCCAGTCTATCAGCCAGCCCTACCCAGTCAACCAGACCATGGCACTAAGTGCCTCATCCAGTCTTTGCTTCAACACCTCCAGGCACAGAGAGTCCACCACCTCCCTGGGCAGCCCATTCCAGTGCCAATCACTCTCTCTGTGATATTATATGTCCTATATCTAAGAATCCCAAATATTCCCAGGCCTCAGTGCCCACAAGAACCAAGATCTACTGCCAGAAGAACCAAGAGCTACTACTGCCAGGCTGAGCTATATTGGGCAAGGAGGTCATGAGGCTCCAAGTGGACTAATTGTTTAATTTGCCACTGTTATTAATAAAGGGGATTAAGGAGGCTCCCTGGGAAAAAAGCAACCAAGTGTTTTCTTGGCTTCCATCTCAGGGCTGCAGCTCTAAATCCTGGCATTATGAGATCCCCTGACACTTATTCCTTCTACTTAGCAGCGGGGAAAGGAAACATTTATTCAGGCAGCAAATTGCCCGAGCGGCTCCCAGAGGGCCCTGAACAATGCTGGGGGAAGGAAAGGCTCCCCCCAGCCACACTCAGGGCAATGATTTCCGTTCCGTGGCACAGGAGCTGCTGCCTGATAATGGAGATTTATGGGCCCATCTGGTGACCTCTCTACTGGCCTTGCTGCTGCAAAGATTTACTCCCTCTCCCAAAGCCAGGTAGGGCTGGCGCTGGCACATGGTTGGGTCTGGTTAGGCTGGGAAGGACACTGGCCCACGGCTCGAGTGGGTGTGCTGGGTGGCCTCATCTTCTCTGAGCATACAGCTCCCCCACGGGCCTTTGGCTAGACCTTGTCATGGACTCAGTAACAGCAGGGATTGGGTTAGAAGGGATCTTTGAAAATCATAGAATCNAATGAGCTCTGCCCTGAGCCTCCTCTGCTGCAGGCTGCACACCCCCAGCTCCCTCAGCCTCTCCTCACAGGGCTGTGCTCCAGGCCCCTCCCCAGCCTTGCTGCCCTTCTCTGGTCACCTTCCAGCACCTCAACATCTCTCTGGAATTGAGGAGCCCAGAACTGGACACAGCACTCAAGGTGTGAGCAGTGCTGAGCACAGGGGCAGAAGAACCTCCCTTGTCCTGCTGCCCACACTGCTCCTGAGCCAGCCCAGGATGCCATTGGCTCTGCTGCCCACCTGGGCACTGCTGCCTCTTCTTCAGCTCCTCTCTGCCATCACCCCCAGGTCCCTCTCTGCCTGGCTGCTCTCAGCCACTCTGTCCCCAGCCTGGGGAGCTGCTTAGGATGGTTCAGTCCTTTGTATGATTTGATCTTTGGTGCTGGCTAATGCTAATAACCTCCTACTGAGTTCTTCAGAGACACCTGCTTTTTGTCCACAAATGATCTTCTCAGCTGAGAACAAACCTTGAAAGCCTGCTGGCTGACCTGGCCATTGGAGACAATGCAATGGGTCCTGTACCTGGTCATAAACTTGCTATGTAAAAGGAAAACTTTTTCCCCTTACACCTCCACTTTCTGAGAACTGCAAGGTCCCCAGGGCAGGAAATGGCCCTTGGGTGTTGCACAACGAGCTCCTAATTTTGGGTGAGGCCTTGAGCATGCTCATGTCAGAAATCCTCTCCACAGTGGGACATTCAGTCTCTAGGGAGCCAGGGCTAGCTCCTAACTAACTCCTGGTTGATTCTATGGTTCTGTGAATCACCCAGCAACAGAGGGCAGCAACAGGAATGGGAAGAAGTGTGGTGTCTTGGGAAGGGCTGAATGAATGGAGTCTGTTCCAGGCAGAAGGTGAGGAGGGTGTGAGCCTTCACCTGTACAAAACACTGTAGTCTTCCTCCAAAATCAGCAGGACAAGAAGTCCTTCCTCAATATAGGAAGGACAGGTTGGGCTGGATGATCTTGGGGGTCTCTTCCAACCCTGTTGATTCTATGATTCTAAGTGGGGCACTGGGGTCTAGGAGGGGAAAAGCATTCTTGGGTCTGACTCCTCATAGCTCTTAGTCACTGGGAGTGGTCCTTCACATCCACCAGCAGGTCCACAGAGATCAAGTGGTACAGAGAATGCAGGGCTCAGCAAGAAAGCAGGTCTGGGCACTGCCAGCCAGCCCACACCTACAGGCTCCTTCTCCAACACGTCAAGGATATGGTGCACCCAAAGCCTGCTTTTGACGTCCCAATCAGATGCCCTCTGGCAACCAGGTCAGCTGGGAGACTGCTCAGGGTTTGAGTCTGAAGAGTGGTTTGAACTGCCTTAGGATATTTAGGTCAGAAGAGATCTTTCAGATCACAGAGTTCAACCATTAACCCAGAGCTGCCAAGTCACCACTAAACCCTGTCCCTCGGCACCGTATCTGCCTGCCTTTGAAATGCCTCCAGGGATGGTAACTCAACCACTTCCCTGAGCAGCCTTCCCTGGGTCTTTCCACCACCATCTTGGCAAATAGCAGCTCTTCCAGCCTGACAATGTGTCCATTCCTGGCTCCAGACCTTCTTTGGGCTTTTCCCTCTGTTAAGCTTGAAGAGATCATCTTGAACATGTAAACCTGATGGATCAGGAGCCAGGAGAACAATAACAGTAAACACATTCCTGATGGATTTTGAATCCCATCAGTTCAGAGCCAGCAACTAAGTTTCTCTTCCTAACCAGACCCCAGGAGGGGATAACAACCAAGTTCTCTACCTTCTTCTACCCTCCATCCCCCTTTTGCTATCAGGGTGAAGAGGAATAGAGACTTCCATTAATACACAGCACTGGAGTTCTGTTTACAGCTGGAGGGATATTTGATATCAACATTTCCCCCTTCTACTCAACCCAGTGAAGCAACTCAGCAAAGGAGAAACTGTCCTTCAGATCCATCCAGGCACTTAGAGGCTCTAAACAGACTCTGAGAGCAGTTTTCCCCACAGAGGAGCAGTTTCCCAAAGCAATTTGTTATGATAAGAGGTGAGAGCCATGAGCCTATGTGTACACTGTGCCCAAATGGAGTCTGACAGCTGTGGCCCCTCGGACACAAGGATAGCCTGGAATCCCACCCAAGACACCCTCACCTTCTGTTTCAAGGGGCAACCATAATGGCACAACAGGGAAGGAAACAGAATTTGTCTTTCCCAGCTGCTCAGGATGGTTTGCCATAGAACTTCAGAATGGCAGGGATTGGCAAGGACCTCTGGAGATCATCCAATCCAAGCTCCCTGCTAAAGCAGATTCATAGAATCATAGAATCAGTCAGGGTTGGAAGGGACCACAAGGATCAGCCAGTTCCAACCCCCCTGCCATGCCCAGGGACACCCTACCCTAGAGCAGGCTGCACACAGCCTCAGCCAGCCTGGCCTGAAACACCTCCAGCCATGGGGCCTCAACCACCTCCCTGGGCAACCCATTCCAGCCTCTCACCACTCTCATGCTCAACAACTTCCTCCCCACCTCCACTCTGACTCTCCCCACCTCCAGCTTTGCTCCATTCCCCCCCAGTCCTGGCACTCCCTGACAGCCTCAAAAGTCCCTCCCCAGCTTTTTTGTAGCCCCCTTCAGACGCTGGAAGGCCACAAGAAGGTCACCTGGGAGCCTCCTCTGCTCCAGCCTGCACAGCCCCAACTCTTTCAGTCTGTGCTCACAGCAGAGCTGCTGCAGCCCTCTGAGCATCCTCCTGGCCCTGCTCTGGACACACTCCAGCATCCCTCTTGTCACAGGGGCTCCAGAGCTGGGTGCCTGTTTAATGCTTAGGACACACACAACCTACAACCTGGCTGAGCCACAGGATGCTTCCCAAAAGGCAGAGGAATCTCTTTTGTTTTTCTCTCTTGCTTCATAAACACTGTGGTGAGATTGTTCCTGTGCAGTCCTTCCCAGGCCAAATGTTTCTCATCAAGGCAAAGGGAACATTGTGTCCCTCCCCTGCAAAGCTCCCTCGGCTGCCTGTGGCAAGCCAAGGTCTATGGCACACACCATTGCCAGCAGCCAAGAATACTCCTTTCCCCCATGGATATGTTTTCCCTGGTTTGAAGGACGATGGAGGTAGAGGCAGCCAAGGGACCAGCTGAGATCATGTGCAAGAGGGACACAATGGGAAGGTTGGTCAAATGCTGGGGCTGGGTTTGAGTTCAGTCTTGGCTGTGCAAGAGGCTTCCCTTGAGCAAGGCTGTTCATCTCCTTGCAACCTTGTGGGAAGGAGCAGAGGTTCTCCCCTGCCTCACTGGAGGGGGACAGCAGTGCAGTTTTGCAAAGGCCACAGTCAGAGACATGGAGACAAGCAGAGGTCAGACGAGGGGTGGGTGGAAATGGGCTGGATTCCTTCAAAGCAGTTCACACAGACTACCTGTTTCAGGAATGGGCAGGAGGTGGCCCTGAGGAACTGGCCTGGTTGAATGGGAAAACACTGACACTAGACCCCTAACCATCAAGCCTGGTGGCTGTTACCAAGGCTGGCTGCAGAGACTGTTGACCTACACACTGAAGCACCATGTCCCACATCCAAAAGGTGCAGCCTGCTGTACAGCAGACAGGCATGCACCTATCCCTGGGCATCTAAGGTGCTTTTGGTCAGAGCAGCTTTTTGATAGCAGCTTGGGGTCTGACAGCAACTTCTGCTGGCTGTCAAGCTGTGCATGAGTGTTCTGCTTTCTTTTGCTGGGATCTCATCACACAAGCACAGAATTAACCAGGTTGGAAAAGACCTTTGAGATCCTTGAGTCCAACCTATCACCTAACAGCTTCTAATTAAACCATGGCACCAAACACCACATCCAGTCTCCTTTTAAACACCTCCAGGGATGGCAACTCCACCACCTCCCTGGGCAGCCCATTCCAATGCCAATCACTCTCTCTGTGAAGAATTTCTTCCTAGCATCCACTCTAAACCTGGATGCTAAATGTCTGCATACAACAGAGCCAAACTCTCCTCAGCCATGGGAGCTGGCACAGCAGGAACCACAGCCTGGGCATTAGGGAAAGCATTTTTATTAGGATGGGGATGGAATTTCCATCCTTAGGCTTTTCCAAGCCTCATCCAGGTAAAGCCACAGCAGACCTCAGCTGCTGTTAGTGGTTGTCCTGCTTCAGGCAGGAGGGTAGACATCATCCAAGCTGAATTTCTACAGTCCTTCAGCTCCAGAATCTCGAAGTTGGTTTGATTTGGTTTGTTTTTTTTCATTCCAGGCTAGTGCAGATCAGACAGGAAGACATTTCTCCAAGTCAGCTGGGCAAAATCCTGCTTGTAGGAACACAACTGATTGTGGTGTTGTTAGCTTATGTCTGCCTTGTGCATGTGTATAGAAACATAAAGCCATAGAACACTTTGGGTTGGAAAGGACCTCCAAAGATCATCCAGTCCAACCCTCCTGCAGTCAGCAGGGACATCCTCCACTAGATCAGATTGCCCAGAGCCCTGTCAAGCCTCACCTTGAATATCTCCAAGGATGGGGCTTCAACTACCTCCCTGGGAAACCTGTTCCAGTGTTCCTCCACCCTCACAGTAAAGAACTTGTTCCTAACATACAATCTGAATCTCCTCCTCTCTAGTTTCAAACCATTGCTTCTCATCCTGTCACTGCAGGCCTTTGCAAACAGTCTCTCTCCATCCTTCTAGCCAGGTGGGGCTTGGTCTCTTCTGCCAGGCAAGCAGCAATACAAGGGCACACAGTCTCAAGTTGTGCTGGGGGAAGTAAAGGCTGAATGTCAGGAAGAAATTCTTCACAGAGAGAGTGATTGGCATTGGAATGGGCTGCCCAGGGAGGTGCTGGAGTCGCTGTGCCTGGAGGTGTTGAAGTCGCTGTGCCTGGAGGTGTTGAAGCCAAGCCTGGCTGGGGCACTTAGTGCCATGGTCTGGTTGATTGGCCAGGGCTGGGTGCTAGGTTGGGCTGGATGAGCTTGGAGGTCTCTTCCAACCTGCTTGATTCTATTCTATTCTATTCTATTCTATTCTATTCTATTCTATTCTATTCTATTCTATTCTATTCTATTCTATTCTATTCTATTCTANCTGCCCAGGGAGGTGGTGGAGTCTCTGTGCCTGGAGGTGTTGAAGCCAAGCCTGGCTGGGGCACTTAGTGCCATGGTCTGGTTGACTGGACAGGGCTGGGTGCTAGGTTGGACTGGATGATCTTGGAGGTCTCTTCCAACCTGCTTGATTCTATGATTCTCTGATTCTCTGATTTCTGCTTCTTTTAGACTCTTCCAGGCTTGGTGATTCAGTCACTTCCCAGGGGAGCCTATTCCAGTGTTTGAGAAAAAAGATCAGGGAAAAAATTTCTTCTCCTATTCAATCTAAACCTCCTCTGGTGCAACTTGAAGCCATTTCCTCTCATCTTATTACTGGAGAGAACAGACCAATATCTCTTTTCTAGGATTTGTGGAGACCATGGTAAAGTCTCCCCTGAGCCTCCTTGTCTCTAGACTGAACAACAGTTCCCTCAGCCACTCCTCACAACACCTGGTTTTGAGACCCAGACTCTTCACCAGGTTTCTTGCCCTTCACCATCTTTAAGATCCCTTCCCACCCAAACCATTCTATACCTCTACAATAACTAACAGATGCTTACCCCACCTGTGGGAACACATGATCTATGTAGGGCATACACTGCTCCTGATCTCAAAGCCCTCTCTGAGCACAGCAGCACTTACCAATGCTGATGGTCATGTGCAGAGCCACACTCCCACCTCTGTTTTCTTTAGCTCACTAATTTAGACCCAGGCAGTGACTCTAGTTTAGGGGTGCTTTTAGACCCAGGCAGTGACTCCAGACTGGGGCTGTTATTTAGACCACAGGCAGTAACTCTAGTCCAGGGCTATTATTTAGACCACAGGCAGTGACTCCAGATTGGAGCTGTTATTTAGACCCAGGCAGTGACTCTAGTTTAGGGGTGCTTTTAGACCCAGGCAGTGACTCTAGTTTAGGGGTGCTTTTAGACCCAGGCAGTGACTCTAGTTTAGGGGTGCTTTTAGACCCAGGCAGTGACTCTAGTTTAGGGGTGCTTTTAGACCCAGGCAGTGACTCTAGTTTAGGGGTGCTTTTAGACCCAGGCAGTGACTCTAGTTTAGGGGTGCTTTTAGACCCAGGCAGTGACTCTAGTTTAGGGGTGCTTTTAGACCCAGGCAGTGACTCTAGTTTAGGGGTGCTTTTAGACCCAGGCAGTGACTCTAGTTTAGGGGTGCTTTTAGACCCAGGCAGTGACTCTAGTTTAGGGGTGCTTTTAGACCCAGGCAGTGACTCTAGTTTAGGGGTGCTTTTAGACCCAGGCAGTGACTCTAGTTTAGGGGTGCTTTTAGACCCAGGCAGTGACTCTAGTTTAGGGGTGCTTTTAGACCCAGGCAGTGACTCTAGTTTAGGGGTGCTTTTAGACCCAGGCAGTGACTCTAGTTTAGGGGTGCTTTTAGACCCAGGCAGTGACTCTAGTTTAGGGGTGCTTTTAGACCCAGGCAGTGACTCTAGTTTAGGGGTGCTTTTAGACCCAGGCAGTGACTCTAGTTTAGGGGTGCTTTTAGACCCAGGCAGTGACTCTAGTTTAGGGGTGCTTTTAGACCCAGGCAGTGACTCTAGTTTAGGGGTGCTTTTAGACCCAGGCAGTGACTCTAGTTTAGGGGTGCTTTTAGACCCAGGCAGTGACTCTAGTTTAGGGGTGCTTTTAGACCCAGGCAGTGACTCTAGTTTAGGGGTGCTTTTAGACCCAGGCAGTGACTCTAGTTTAGGGGTGCTTTTAGACCCAGGCAGTGACTCCAGCTTGGAGCTGTTATTTACACCCAGGCAGTGACTCCAAACTGGGTCTGTTATTTAGACCCAGGCAGTGATTCCAGACTGGAGCTGTTATTTACACCCAGGCAGTGACTCCAAACTGGGTCTGTTATTTAGACCCAGGCAGTGATTCCAGACTGGAGCTGTTATTTACACCCAGGCAGTAACTCCAGACTGGAGCTGTTATTTAGACCACAGGCAGTGACTCCAGACTGGAGCTGTTATTTAGACTCAGGCAGTGACTCCAGACTGGGTCTGTTATTTAGACCCAGGCAATAACTCCAGTTCAGGGGTGTTACATTGCTAAAACCTGCTCAGAGGAGCTCAGGGGGTGCCACACTGATAAAACCTGCTCAGAGGAGCTCAGGGGGTGTCACACTGATAAAACCTGCTCAGAAGAGTTACACCAAATTAAGTGAGGCCAGATCCTGGCCTCTCAGTGGGACGCCAGCCAGGGACAAACACAAAGGTGTTTACTGCTGTTCATCATGTTGCAGGGGACAGTCAGTTTGTCTAACCCCTGGCCCTTCTCCTTTCCTCTTTTGTTAGTCATTCTGGATGTTAAGTCAACTCAGCCCCTTGAATGGGGGTGGGAGGATGGAGTGATTCTGCTGGCTGCCAGTAAAGGTCAGTTTGCACAGAAACTTCAGCCCAGGCCAATAAACCAGCAGGTACCGAACTTATCAGGGCAACATATAACTTGCAGTTTTTCTAACTCAATTGATTGGACTTTTTATCTAAAATAACAGGCATTATAAGATAGGGGAAAGTTGAGATAAGGGAGAAAATTGAGTAGGTCTTGAATCAGGATCAGCGTGGGGACAGGTTCAAACTCCCACACCTGCCCCCGGGGAGGAATCAATGAAAGTTTCTTGCCGTCGTCCACTCGTTTTGAAACGCTGCTGAAGTTGAGTGAACTTTGAGACTGTGGCGTTTGTTCTGTGATTATAATTAACCTGCTCACCCGTTGTTATTGATTGGGCACGGAAAGGGAGGTGACAGAGCCTGACTGGGATGTTGGTTTAGGGATAGAAATGGTTGGAGAGGGCAGGTAGAGGGGCAGAGAGGTAGCCCTGCTGTTGTGAGACCTTTCCTTGGCAGGGGGCAAAGGGAAGGTGGGATTGAGATGGATTTTGTCCTCCTGCTTCTGCTGGGAACTGGGAAAACCCTTCAAGGGCAGATCTTTACATCTAGAGGGTCAGGGTAACTCGCAGGGTCAAGGAGCAGCCCCCTTCAAGCAAGGGAGGCATTTGAGGCATTTAGTGCCATGGTCTAGATGACTCAGTAGGACTGGGTGCTAGGTTGGACTGGATGATCTTGGAGGTCTCTTCCAACCTGGTTGATTCTATGATTCTATGATTCTAAGGTAGGATCCAACATAGGTAACCTCTGGAGAAAAGCCTCAGTGATGCCTACAATCCAAGCTCTCCTCCCAGCTCAGAGGGGCATGAGGACGACACATCCCCTCCACACCAGCTGCTCCTCTCATACTTCACATCACCAAGGTATGTCCCAACTTGGTGTCCTTCCCAGCAGCCAGGCCTCTGAGCAGCCAGCCCCAGGGGCCAGCACTCCCTTCCCAAAATAATCTCAGACATCTGGGGCCTCTGAGCACGTCATTCAGAGGAGTCCTGATGTCTGGGGCTCACCGCCTCGCTCATTTCCTACGGCTCCAGCGCTGCAAGCCCTGAATATTAACTAATGATGGCTCCCTGGCTTGCAAACCCAACCCAAAGGAGTCTGAGTGATAAATATTAGGTTATTTCTTTCGGTCCCTTCTGGAGTTTCATCTGATAGGAATCAGGGTTCCCCAGCTTTTCTCTTGCTCCTTCCCTTCCTGCAAACCCAGAGCCTGACAAATGATAACACGACTCCGGAAGCTGGAGCTTGAAGGAAGAACGAGGCACATGGAGGCACAATGGCTGGCAGCAGCCAAAGGCAGGCAGCTGAGGAGCAGACAAGAGGGAGATGCCTCCCAAACTGTTTGGAGGTGTTTGAGGAGCCAAAAGAGGCAGCCCACTCCTCCCGGCGCTCAAGGCCAGGGGACGACCTGAAACTTGCTTACGTATTATAGCTACGGCCAGAGCACACCATGCATGCTAGGGATGAAAAATAAAGCAGAGTAAAACAAAACAACCAAGAATTGGCAAAATCTGGCTCTGAGGGAGCAGCCTGATCTCCATCTCCCTTCGTGCTCCACCTCTGGGGCAGGAGCTGTGACAGGATTTGGTGGCAGACTTGGCAGTGCTGGGTTAGCAGTTGGACTTGGTATCTTAAACGTCTTTTCCAACCAAAATGATTCTGTGATTCTGCCCTCAACCTATTCCGCTGGGCTGAGTTTTAATCTTTTAGGAGACCCCAACAGCAACAGGCACCCAGCCCTACCCAAGACCTCTGTAAATACACCACGCTTAGGCTGGAAGCATCAGCCATAGGAAAATGGCTGAGCTGCAGGAAGAGAGAGAGAGAGAGAGAGAGAGAGCAGGCACCGGCATCCCACTGTGGGCTCTCCTGAAATGCTTCCCTAGCAGATACAGACCTAATTCCCAGAGATTAGGAAGAAACATTTCCAGGCAGACTCAGAAGTGTCCAGTACCAGTCCCTGGTAGAGACAGGAGATCAGCCCTGCTGCATTTCTCCTCTGGCTGCCCTCACCTCACCTCGGGTGGAAAGCTGATTTTTTTCCCTTGACTTTCCATGAATTCCTCTTTTTTCCCTTGACTTCCCATGAATTATTTTTTCCCTTAACTTCCCATGAATTATTTTTTCCCCTTGACTTCCCATGAATTCCTCTCTTTTCCCTTGACTTCCCATGAATTATTTTTTTCCTTGACTTCCCATGAATTCCTCTTTTTTCCCTTGACTTTCCATGAATTCCTCTCTTTTCCCTTGACTTCCCATGAATTATTTTTTTCCTTGACTTCCCATGAATTCCTCTTTTTTCCCTTGACTTTCCATGAATTCCTCTCTTTTCCCTTGACTTCCCATGAATTATTTTTTTCCTTGACTTCCCATGAATTCCTCTTTTTTCCCTTGACTTTCCATGAATTCCTCTCTTTTCCCTTGACTTCCCATGAATTATTTTTTTCCTTGACTTCCCATGAATTCCTCTTTTTTCCCTTGACTTTCCATGAATTCCTCTCTTTTCCCTTGACTTCCCATGAATTATTTTTTTCCTTGACTTCCCATGAATTCCTCTTTTTTCCCTTGACTTTCCATGAATTCCTCTCTTTTCCCTTGACTTCCCATGAATTATTTTTTTCCTTGACTTCCCATGAATTCCTCTTTTTTCCCTTGACTTTCCATGAATTCCTCTCTTTTCCCTTGACTTCCCATGAATTATTTTTTTCCTTGACTTCCCATGAATTCCTCTTTTTTCCCTTGACTTTCCATGAATTCCTCTCTTTTCCCTTGACTTCCCATGAATTATTTTTTTCCTTGACTTCCCATGAATTCCTCTTTTTTCCCTTGACTTTCCATGAATTCCTCTCTTTTCCCTTGACTTCCCATGAATTATTTTTTTCCTTGACTTCCCATGAATTCCTCTTTTTTCCCTTGACTTTCCATGAATTCCTCTCTTTTCCCTTGACTTCCCATGAATTATTTTTTTCCTTGACTTCCCATGAATTCCTCTTTTTTCCCTTGACTTTCCATGAATTCCTCTCTTTTCCCTTGACTTCCCATGAATTATTTTTTCCCTTGACTTTCCACGAATTCCTCTTTTTTCCCTTGACTTCCCATGATTTTTTTTTCCCCCCCTGACTTTCCACAAATTATTTTTTTCCTCCTCTTCCCCAAACAAAATGAATTTCCAAGTCTTCTCCCAAGGCTGCTGCAAGCTGTTCCAGCCCAGCCAGCTCCTCTAAGTAGCTCAGCAGCTTTTATGGCTCGTTAAAAATAGTTTAATGAAGAAAAAAACCACAACCAACCCAACAAAACACTAATCCCTTTATGCTGCAACATGGAAACCAAGTGGCCACTTTCCAGAAAGGAAAAAGAAAGATCTCACTGACTTTTAGGGCAGAAGAAAACCTACAGGTCCCCATATAATTGCTTTGCTTCTCTTTGGAAGCTTCTTACACG
This sequence comes from Tricholaema leucomelas, assembly GCA_013400475.1. Classification (NCBI taxonomy): domain Eukaryota; kingdom Metazoa; phylum Chordata; class Aves; order Piciformes; family Lybiidae; genus Tricholaema lacrymosa; species Tricholaema leucomelas. Next base: position 37,133 of record WAAF01011715.1, read on the forward strand.
AGCCTGATCCCGCGCCAGCTCCCAGCGAACCTCCCTTTGCTTTTAAATAGGAATGGTTTCAGCTCTGAACAAAGTGGAGTTTTTGAGGTTATGTTTTGTAGGGTTTTGGGGTTTTTTTCACAGTCTATAATGAATAGTTTTCTTTTTTTTTTTTTTTTTTTATTTTTTCCTCTTTTGGAGTCTGATCCTGGAAGCCTTCACCGGGTGAAACAGCAGGATTAGTCTTAGAGCAAAAAGACACGGCAAAGACTCAGCTTTCTCTCGTTCCAAGCAAGCAGTGCATTCTACATATGAGTGTCCACCTAACTGAGCTAAACAACCCCTCAGTGCCAGCAACTGAGAGCAAAATATCATCCTGCACTTCTTGGAAGAGAAAAAACTTCTTTGCGCTTCCAGTTGACGCTACCCCAAACTCGGCTTTAAAATCCAGACCTTGCCAAACCCTGAAAGCTGAAACGTTTCAGCACTGATGGTGGGGTCAGATCTCTGTCCAGCTTTGAAAAGCATTGCCCAGAGATTTTATTTTCCTAGCAGACTTTATATATTTTTTTTTTTTTGGGGGGGGTGGGGGGGGAGGGGAAGAAAATCCAGCTCCAGTTTATCATATTGAGCACAAAAATCATCACCGCGAGCCCCGCGTGTTTGAACGGGTGCAGTAGCGCAGGGACCGTGGCAAACTCAAGCGTACCCCAGCAAGAGACCCTCTGAAAAACTAAAAGGGGAAAAGAAAACTCCACACATTTCTGCCTTAAAAAGACTTAAACCCATTATTACTTAGCACAGCAGGAACACGAGGGGTTTCCAAACAAGCCTTTCCTACCCCTCGTACCAGCCACTGCAAAGCCAACGGCGATCAGATCATTTCCAAGCGCTGTCACCCTGTCCGTGTGCCCATGTCGAAAGACCTCACTGCTCAGGCATGGCAGAGGTTTCATTTGTCATTACAGATGTATTTACAGCTTGGACAGGTCACTGTGACCACTGATGTGGAGAAGACTTGCAAAAGCCAGAACGATTTTAATATCGTGCTGCAACGCCGGACTCTATCATCAACAACTGCAAGGTTTTGGCTCCGTGAAGGAGACCCACAAAGGTTGGAAGTTTGGTTTGGGGTTTTTGGTGTTTTTTTATGTTTTTCTTCACCTCTAAAATAATAATACTAAAAAAATGCTCAGTGCAACCTGATGGTGAAATTTACCTTTATAACTCAAGTTAATTGTGGAAGTGAGCACACATTCTCACTTATCCAGGCAGCCTTTCACACCCGCGCACCAAAGGCGTATTTTACACCTTCCTGCCAGACAGCAGTGTGAATTCAGGATTCACCAACAAGGTGGATATTTGGCTTTTCCAACTGCCCCTTTTTTGTAGTCCTGCTGGCATGATTACACACATCCCCCCACCTCCACAGCAAGCCCTACCTGCAACAACCCAGCCTTGCCATTACAACGTGGTTTTGGCCACGTAACTGAGTAATTCAGGGATCACGGGTTGCTGTAAGATGGGGCTGGCACAGTCAGCAGCAGTCAAACTGCATCTCTGCCCCTGGCAAAAGTCAATCTGCATCTCTGCCCCTGGCAAAAGGAAATCTGCATCTCTGCCCCTGGCAAAAGGAAATCTGCATTTCTGCCCCTGGCAAAAATAAATCTGCATTTCTGCCCCGGCCCTCCCAGTGTGAGCAAAAGCAGCCGCTTAAAGCCTGTGCTCTGAGCTCTTGCCACAGATCCCCACCTGGTTTCGCAGCCAGCAGCGAGCCCCAAATGGGAGGCAGACACTTTGTTAAGTCTTTTTATAATCAGGTTGCAAAAGCCTCAAAGCACCCAAGAAGTTCAGCTGCATCCCCCACACCTTCCCCTCCCCACCACTGCCTCTCGCTCCTCGGCAGCGTCGCTGAGCAGGGCTGAGATCCCTGAATATCCCTTTGCTTCTGCACCTCCTTTTCAGCAAGGAAATGGTGGAGTGGGGAGGACACACCAGGCTAGCATAGAATCATAGTGGCTTGCTTCTGTCTAGGCTGTGTCTCCTCCTGTTAGAATCATAGAATCAGTCAGGGTTGGAAGGGACCACAAGGATCATCTAGTTCCAACCCCCCTGCTATGGGCAGGGACACCCTACCCTACATCAGCACATGAATCTAGGGGCAAAAATCCCTGAAAGATGACTTATTCTATTTGCACTCCTTTTTCCTGCAGGGCTTGAAGAGCAAAAGTTTGCACCTTGTGTCGAGGAGAATCTCTGCAGTTGTCTAGGATGAGACTAGCAACATCTTGTTTCAGTTGGATTGGCCTTAAAATTGCATTTCCCTGCCTGTATTTTAACAGCTCCTACACATATCCTTCCCCAGCAGCAACAAGCTGCTGACCTTCAAAATACAAAGCTTGCTCCCCAGCAGCAACAAGCTGCTGACCTTCAAAATGCAAAACTTGCTCACCTCACTGCTTTTTCACCCAGCTGGGGATTTTATTTGATGGTTGCTACTTTGTTGGGTTGGTTTTATTTGAGGCATTCCTTCGTTTTTCTGAGTGAGATGCTTTGCCTATTCTAAATACTCATCTGCCTTTGGGATAACCAGTCCTGGGGAGCCCTTCTCTGCTGGCCTAGCTAAGGTTTCTCCATCATTAAAAAGAGCACAGAGGCAGCAGGGTGGAGACAGATTTCCTTTGGGAAGCACTGCCTGAGAAGCTTGCCTGCAACCAAGGGTTTTACATCTTTGCCTCCAAATTCGTGGAAATAAGTAGGGAGAGAGTAAAATGCAAACTGATTCCTCAAGAAACTGTTGCTGTTGTTGTTCTTGGGGTAGAACCACATAGGTAAGAGTGTGTATGGAGGAGAAAAAAATAATTAACCCTGGCTTAATGAAGTCTTAGATTCAGTGCCACTGTCCACTGCCTTGAGCTTTACTGCTGTGTGGAGAGTTTGCAAGCATTTGTGATGCATCATAGACTACGCCGTGGCTGCTGCGTGCAGCACATGCATTTGTGGTGGGCAATAAAGTGCAGTTTTCAACTAGAGAGCTGTATGAGCAGTCAGAACGATGCAGTGCCTGTGCTGGTGTTATTCTGACTGCTGGTGTTGCTTTATTTACAGTTTAAAACACACTGTTTGGGGATTTGGGCTTGTGTGTTTGAGCTTGATCTTGCTCTAAGATCAGAACTCCTCCTTCTGTGGCTTTCGTCTCCAAACCCAGACTGACTGGTGACAATGAAATTAGGCAGGAGAGCAGAAGGTGGCTTGAGACTCTCAGCAGGGAACAAAGCCCTGGGCCAACCTTCCCCATCAGTGGAGCTGAGGTGAGAAGCAAAATCACTTGCAAAAAAGGGGCAATAGGGTCCTCTGCGAGGGGCAGACAGCTATTACAGTCCCATCCCTCTGTCCTGCTACCCCACCCTTCCATCCTGCAGCCCCATCCCTCCATCTTACAGCCCCATGTCTCCATCCTACAGCCCCATGTCTCCATCTTATGCTCTCAACCTTCTGTCCTTCAGTCCCATCCTTCCATCCTACAGCTCCATCTCTCCATCTTGCCGTTTCATTCTTCCATCCTAATCCTATAGCCCCATCCCTCCATCCTATAGCCTCAGAGCAGGGACAGTGCAGATGTCGCACGGGGAGCAGCCACCTCGTCCTTAGGTGCATGGGGAAGGTCAGAGACTGCTTGTATGGCAGAGGATTTGTAACAAATGCCGATGAGTCACTGGAAAATCCGGCCCCGGGGATGCTTCAGGGCAAATCTTTTAGCATCCCTATGGGAAATCTTAAGATCTGGTTCACAATCTCCCCTACCAGCAGCGAAGAAGACATTTTCCAACCCCGTGCCTGCTCCAGGCTTTGATCTTCCCAGATGCTGCTGCTGCTGGGTGCCTGTTTGGGCAACTCTGACTTCGACTGCATCAAACCAAAATGCAGAGTACCCATCAGAAATGTCCACACCCCCTTGCCCCGACTCACTCTCAACCACATCAACCTCCTCGATGATGCCGCAAAAGAAAATCCCTGCTGCTTTTTAGTCAAAAGCAAAACGACAGGACTGAGGATGGCAACGCAGGATCTGGCCCTCCGACCACAGCCGGGGATCATCCAGGAGGCAGCAAGCGGCAGCGAGCAGCAGGATGTGCTCGGGCTCCTGTGCCACCACCGGTTCCCAACTTCCCTCTGCCCGAGGAAGAGGGAAGCAGAAAGCTGCCTGTCCATGCTAATTTTAGGACAGCTTTTAAGTGGTTTTGGGCTCTGGCAGGGGAGTATCCTGCAAAGGGACTTTGCAGTGGGTCCTTTTCATGGCTCATTAAGTCGAGAATTCACTGTAACACCATCCCAGGGAATGCCTGGAGCAAGTTCACGGCCTCGCAAGATCTGATCCTGCCCTTCAGGGTAACGAAATCATTTGCCAAACTTACCCTGAAAAGCCCAAATTTGGCAGTTTGAACTCACATTGGGGGGGGGGGGAAGTACTCAAATTGTGTGATTTGGGCACTCATCTTTTCCACCCCTTCATAGCATTACATTGGCCCATTTTAACCCAGCCCCAAATCCCTTTTATCAGGGGAAAAAAACAAAACCCACAGGGATCTTTATTTCTTTCTCTTTGCGATTTCACTAAACTTCTTTCCCCAGTGCACTGCTTTACAGTGGGGCAAAAAAAACCCAAATGCCATGGCTAATTGCACAGACTGCAGATCTATGCCCTCATGCCCAGCTACACCTGCACAGACTCGTTCTCCATTATTAAAAGAAAACAAAAAGAAGAGTAATTAATGCTCTGATCATCTCAGGAGTGCTCTAAAGTTAGGGCTGGAAAGGTGACTGCTCTCCAGGAAGCAAAATCACTGAAGGGACAAAAAATTCCAATTGATTTCATACAACCTCGTGTGAGGGATTTTGCTTCTAGCCCAAGATTTCTGGTTGTGCAGAGGATAAAACTGTCTTTAATCCGAAGGAAAGGCGAAGGAAGGAGCCTGGGCTGCGCCGTGCTAAAGGCTGCTCCGATGCTAAGCCGGGCTCGGATTTAATAGTGGGTCCGGGACGGTGCTTGCCTTGCGCTAAGTCTTTCAGCCCATCAGAGCTTGCTCGTCAGAAAGAAACGTTTCTCCTCGCTCAGAAACCACCAGCCAGCTTTCAGGTGTCTCACATACCCCCTCTTAATACCGTCTACTCGGTCGAGAAGGGACCCGGCTGGGAGCAGCCCGGCAGCAGCCGCGTTCTAACGTAGGGAGAAGAGGGAAAGGAGCAGGAGCAGATCGGGATCTTAAACTACTCGCTGGAGGTGCTGCCTTCCTGAAAATCCTGAATTTAACACTTGCCAACTTGCTGGCGGCTTCTCCCCCCACCTTTTTTTTCCTTTGCTTTTGTTTTGTTTGTTTTTCACCAAAATTCAAGCGCTGTTTATTTAAAACCCAAGTAATAGAAAGGTAATCAGACCCACGCTAATGAATTCACGGCAATCTGCCGCCTTGCTTTCAGCAATAACCTGAATCCAGCACCCCCCCGAATCAGGATCCAGCGATGGAAAAGGAGCCTGCCTCTATTCACCTCTCCTTAGCAAGCAATAATACCTTCTAGACCCGTTCAACACATCCCGATACTATTCCAGATGAAAAAATAAACCCCACAAACCACTTTTTTTTGTTGCCATCACATTGCAGGCTGTGGGACCTGCAACGCAAACTGCTGCCGAACGCAGGACGACTCAGAAACCCCCCAAAATCGCTGAGCATCTTTAAAGCCGATGGCTACTTTTGCAACTGAAATTCTTCATTTGCATGACTTCGGTTTTTAGGTTATTTTTTATTGCTAAGAGTCCTTTTAATACTCTTAAGGGGAGGATTTTTTTCCCCCCTTCCTCCTCAAGGAAGATCTCTTCCCAACGTAGTTAAAAGTAAATTTGTCTCTTGTTGATAATATCCAATTATTATTTAACTGTTCCATTCTTCCTGCTTTCCCCCCCCTCTCCGTACTTTCTACCTTCTCAAATCCACTATGGGTTTGCCCAAAACTTTATCCCTAAAGAGAGTCTGTTCCCTGGTTTAGGCCGTTAAGGAATGCCCGAAGTAAAGCAAAAAGGCATTGGCAAGGCCAAGCTTCCACCCACATCCTACCGTCCGTGCTTGAACGTCTTAAAATAATGCTAAAGATAAAGCGAATCTGGCGAGAAATGATGGGGAAATCATCCTCCAAAATTCAGATTAAAGACCATGATCTTAAATTGTAGCTACAGATAGATTTGGGTCGCTTTCTTTGTTAACCCAGACCCCTACGTTGACAAATACCTTCACGGAGAGAAGGCAGGGAGTGAAAAAAAAAAGGGTTTACGAAGCAGCGATGCAAAGATGTGCCCTGTAATCCTCTCTCCCTTTCTCCCTCTTTCGCCTTACCAAATGTAAATGCAATATTTTGAGCCGTTTGGGACAATTTATGGTCTTAGAAGCCAGGAGTGTTTGACGAAATGAAAGGCTCTGAGACTGAGGTCCGCGCAAGCGATCAGAGATGAGATTTTTGGGGCAAGGAGACATTGAAATGCAGGGCTGGGTCCTTCAGATGTGCCTGTAAGGCCCCTAAAAGACGTGATAACAGATGTGGACACATTTCGTTCTCTCCTCTGTTGTCTCTCCCCCGCTCAGCGCTCAATTTCCCTTCACTTTCCCTTTTCCCAGGCTAACTAACCTCGTCAAAAACTAAACCCAAAGCGTAACACGAAACGACCGGCAGAGAAGATCTGGGATTCGTGGGCTGAACTTTCGGATTTCCCCATTTTCAAAACAAATTTCCCCCCTTTTACACCTCAAGCAAGGTGGAGAAGGAGCTGACCGCTTGCCCACGGAGCACCACGGTCCTACACACCACACTCCTCCCTCAGCCCAGCCTCGAAATCCCCTGCGAGCAGATCGAGGAGCCAGCAGGCCTTTGCACGGGAGCTCGGCACATCATCCCTCGCTGCTCCAGGCCTACCCTAAGTGCTATTTGGTTTTTTAAAGGCTGTGGTCCTTAAGGATATTCGGATATGGTGACTTTGTAGAGAAACTACGTGAGCAGGGCGGGGGGAACCACAGCGCTGCGGCCCCCCCCTCCATGTTATGCAGCCAGAGAGGTGGCTCGGGCAGTGACAATCCAAGTATCCCAAATTTCTTTCTCCTGTGCACATCACCTTGCCCTACCCAAGAAGGGCCATGCACAGAACAATTTCGGGGAAGAACAGCGGGCTGAAAGCTTCCCTCCCGTACGCCAGCCCCGGCTGCACTCACCGATGTTGGCGTGGCGGGCGGCTGCCGGCGTCCCTCGGCTCTGCAGATTGTGCAGCATGGAGCTGTCGAAGGGCGAAGAAGTCCAGGTGGTGGCCATTTCGGGGCTCATGTAAGCCGGGTAGGGGCTGGAATAGGAGCTGCCGAACCCCCTGCTGTACTGCTCCCTCCCGTTAGTAGAAAGGTTCAAGGAGCTGCTGTAGGCTGCCGCGGCTTCCCGGGAAGAGGTGGCAGGGATGGGTGTGCTGGTGGAGAAGGAGAACCGAGGTGACACGGGAGGGTGAGATGATCCGGGGTTGTAAGCGGCGCCTTCGGCTCCGGGTTGAGTCCAGATGGAGTGGCTGGAGACGGGGCTGCCTTGCTGGGAAGAGCCGCTGCTCTGGAGGTACGGCAGGCTGGGGAGCATGGAGGTGACCCTCGTGGTGGGCACATAGACGGGGGATGCTGCTGCGGCCGCGCTGTGCATGAAGCCACCTGCCCCCTCGTAGGCTGGAGGGCCAGGGTTAGCTGCCATTGCTAAACTCTGGTACATCTCGTGGTGGGCCTCCCCAAACCCCAGCCAGGTCCCCGGCCACAATCCAGAGCGATGGGGAGCGGGCAAAAAAACCCAGGCTCCACTTTCCCCTGCAGCGAGCGGTGGCTGAAGCGATCTCGGGTGGGTACAGCCTTCCAGCCAAGACCAAAACACCACCAGCGACGCAGTTTTCCTCCACACACCCTCCCCTGTTTCCCCGCCACCCACTTTCCCCACCTTCAGCAGGTCCAGCGGCCGCTTCGAGACCCCAAGCAAGAAGTCCAGGTCCCTTCGGAGGAGAGATTTAGCTCTCGCCTGGATTTAGCTTCTCCCACTGCGCTCCATCCGTCACCTCCCGCCCCCCCCCTNTCCGGGGGAGGCAGTGGGGGGATGCGGCCGGGGATGCGGGAGGAGGAGGAGGAGGCGGCGGCGGCGGGGCCGGGACCGGGACCCCCTCCCCGAGCGGAGGAGATAAGGAGGTTAGAGCAGTTTGGGATGGGGGAAGGAAGGTGAAAGGGGAGGGCTACACATCCTGGAAGGTGAGAGACAGCGATGCTCTCTCCTACAGCCCGGAGCAAACCCCCTTTGTCCAGCAGGTACGATCGGTGCTTTAAGTTGCTAATGGCCCTTGAGGCCGGCGTTTGATGTGGGCTGGGGGGGGGTGGAGGGGGGGGGAATTAAAATAGTCGTTGGGGAAAGGGGGGGGAGGAGGAGAAAGAAGTCTGGCTCGACCCTCCCTGCTGCCCCGCGCCTACCCCGCGCATGTCTACATCCTCACAAAGTCGGCCACGCGTGGAGAGGGGGATACTTAAAAGGGGAAGAGGGAGTGCTCAAAGTGGGAAGGGGATGATTAAAAAGGGAGAGAGGACATTAATCGCTGCCCCTACCACCCTACCCCCCTCGCCTTAACGGTGCCCAGAACCTCTGGCAAGTGATGGCATATGAGCAACAGACCCACTGAACTCCCCCTCTGAGTTGGTTTTACCAACCCAGCTGCCCCACCGCACCTTTCTCTTTTCCTGCGTGGAAACTGGGAGAAGCTGGAATCAGAGCGGGCTGACCCAATGGACAGCAGGGCTGGCCTGGCTGCGGGTGGGGAGGCATTCCCGCAAGGCAGGGTGGGTGTGATGGGTGCTTTTACACGGCTTGGTTTGATTTCTCAGTTGATGTCCGACTTTGGTGAGGGCCTGGAGTGGAAGGATCGGTTTGGGGACATGACACAGGCCACGAGCTGACGTTGGGGCTTTTCATGTGGTTCGCAAGGGTGAGACCCCCAAAAAGTGCTTGTGGAAGGGAGTCAGGGTGAAATACCCTTCCCCGGGGAGAGCCCAGGAGGGAGATGAGACGATCTGAGTTGCTGTTTTCTCTGCAGATCATAAGGGCACCCTAGAAAACCTTCTCACTCCCAGAGAAGGGCTGGACTAGGGGGAATTGTGGCCAAAGGAATAACTCTTGGGCCTGATTTAGATTTAACCAGCAGATTCCCCAGGCTGAACCCCTGCGCTGGGCCGAATTTAGCAGCAGAAGAGATAACCAGGAGATAAGGGCTGATACCCGGGAGGACAGCAGGAGAGCAGCCGAGGAAGACGGGGAAAAGCTGGAGGCAGCCTCGGGAAGGGGTAAGGATGGAAGCGAGCTGGGAAGAAAGGTTTTTTTCAGGGGAAAAAAAGGAGGTTTTGAGGAGCTCTTCTTTGCCCCAAGAACTTGGGGGACATTTGTGTAGTGTAACCGACCTAGGATGGAGCATTCCCACAGGACTCTCCGAAGAGGAGTGGGATTCACAGGAGGGGAAAAGGTGCAAATTCAGCTACAGCCCCCTCCCCCTTCCCCCTCTCCTAAAGATAATGATGATAATTTAAAAAAAAAAGAGAGCGAGAGAGAAAAAAAGGCAAAATGGAGTTTTCAATCCCGGTGAGACAATAGGAGGAAGCTTTCAGGGGAGGTCTGTAGGAAGGGGCTTAGTGACAGTGAGGAAGAGGAGCCAGGCGACAGAGAAGTGCTACCCACCTTTGCTACTGGGGGGGGGAGGGAGGGCAAGAGGTTGAGGGAGGCAAAGCCATGGGGCAGGACATCCCCTCGCTGTGGGGCAGGCAGAGGGCTATGAGAAGCCTGGCTCCTACTCCTGCTTCATGGGGCCTGTTAGGGGTAGTGGGGTTCAGTCTTCCCCCCGCCTTCCCCTCCAGCCTTGGCTCCCCAGAGTGACCAGACTTCCAAGTCCCACTCCCTCCCCGGTTTGCCCACATCACGTGGAAGTGGGCGGCGATGGGAGCCGGGGGTGGGTAAGAGTGGGGTGGTTGGTATCTGTTTTACCATCGGCCGGGCGCCAGCTTTCATTGCCATGGGGAAAAAAAAAGAGAGAGAGAGAGAAAAAGGAAAAAAGAAAAAGAATAAAAGAATAAAACCCAAGCACCACCACCCCCGCCCCGGGCATGGCCACAGGCTGCAGGCAAAGTCCAGCCGAAGCAGCCCTGCTCCGCACACCCCTGCGCACCCAGAAGGTGCTGGCAGAAATAACGAGGGGTATTTACTGGGAGTGTGTGGGGAGTATGTGTGTCCCCGCCCTGCTCCCGGCTCCCGAATCCCTTTGGAAGCGACCGCTTATCCCTAAAGATATTGCACAAATGCTCCCGCTTCATAGTCCGTCGTGCTCCATGCAGAGCGAAGAGGTGGCAGCTGCTGGCCCAGCCTGTTTGGGGGTGCACCGTTGCAAAAGCGGGCACCCATCTCTTTGCCTCCCGCTCCCACCCTCGCCTCTCCTTGTGTGCTGCGGGGGGTCTAAAGGTCGATAGTGCGGCACAGGAACGGCTCAGAGTTGGCTGCACCCCCGCACTGCAACGTGGGGTCCCACCGGGCACCCAAGCAACGGGGAGGGTCCGACTCCCCACAACCGCTTCCTCTCCCAGGGGACTCATTCTGCTCCGGGCGTAGCTCCGGCTTGTGAGAACTTCTGAGGACGAGTGTTCTCCAGCCCTGCTTCTCGGATTGTAGTTTAAGTATATATATATATTTATATAAGAAATGCTCTTCGTATTTCCCGCACCCTGGCTCCGGGGTTCTCCTTGAAAATCCAGGGGGATCCTACTCGGCTAGAGAGTAGGTTTTGGGGCTCTAACATAAAACGAAAACCAAACCAACAACGACAAGAATCAAAACCAAAACCAACCCCCCAGACCTCCAAGAAAAGTAAAAAAATAATCTGTATTAAAGAGGAGGAGAGAGCACGGTGGGGGGAGGGGGAAAGATATTAAAAAGTGGGGGCAACGACTTACTGAAGTCAAAGGAAGCCTTCGGGGAGTCAACTCATCCTCTACCCTGGAGCTAGGGGTCATAAAGAGGTGTGAGATGAAGCACAGGGACCCCGGGAAAAGGAGGGTCCATCCCAGCGGGAATGTGTATGTGTAGCAGGACGGGTTACAAAAATCCAGGCGAATACACAAATAGAGGTACGAAGGTAGAAATATGATGGAGAGATCCGATCCCGAAAATCACAGAAACGGAAGTATAGAGACAGAAATCCAACACGGGGAAACTGGGTCGGCTGTGGCACTGCGTGGGGAGCAGATAGCTGTGTTTTAAGGACCTGGGAAATAGGTAGTGGGATCAATCTGGAGTTGTATACATAGCAATGTGAAGGTATCACAGAGGTGAGAGTTAGTGTGACATACGAACGCGTTACATATAAACCTGTTTATTGTCCCACACCTAAATAATGCAATTTATACCATGCCGAGTGTGTGTCTCTCTGCCTATATGCATCTAGATACGCTCATAAGCTTGTAAAGAGAGATATAAATACATATATACCTATTAGCTTATAAACAAGGAGCTGTCGGCATGCAGATGAAGAAGGGAGAATTCATAGAATCATAGAATGGTTTAGGTTGGAAGGGACCTCAAGGATCATCCAGCTCCAACCCTCTGCCATAGGCAGGGACACCTCCCACTAGAGGTGGAATTAAATTAATTAAATAGAATTTATAGAATTAAATGTAGTTCATCTGAAGCTTGGACTAAATGAACTTTAAAGGTCTTTTCCAATGCAAAGCATTCTATGTTTAGCTGAACTACATCGATATCTTGTTTTGTTTGATTGGTTTGGTTTTGCTTTGTTTTGGTTGTTTCCCCCCGCCCCTTCCCCAAACCAGCTGTGCACCCAGATGTACAGAGTTTGGGATATGCATCCCCCCCCTTTCCAACTCCTTGCATAACCCCTGGCGATTTTCTCTACCGAGGCATCGTTTTGCTGAAGCTCCGTTGAGCTCCTACTGCATTATCAGCGCTTGCCTTTATACATGCATCAATGAAACACCCAACAAAACAACCCCAAAATCCAATGAAAACCCATTAAAACCTCCCGAGCAGCTCTACTAGAAGCAGAGACGGTTTCGAGGACCAGCTTGGATTTGCCTCTTCCAGGAAAAAACACAACAACCAAACAAACCCAACCAAATCAAATCGCAGTCTTGCGTGTGCGTGGCCGGCTCCAGCCTCTTTTCAGCTGGAAATGCGGCTTCTTAGCGCCGAGCATCGCACCTCGGGAGAGGGATTCGCTCCCCGAAAAAGCAATTCCCGGACTCCAGCATGGTGTAAACTAACGGCGGAGAGGGAAAAGATGGACTCGGGACGATTTTTATCCCCTCAAAAGCAAAGGATGGGACGCAGCAGTGCGCTGCGGCAGGGAAAAGTCTCTGCCCGCAGTCGGCAGAGACAATCCCCCTGCGATTGCGGACAGCAAAGCCAAGCCCCTAAAGATATCGAGCTGAAAAGCACCCTGCGGAACAAGCCTCAACCTTTCCTCTCTGCTTTCCAGCCTCCTTTCCCCTCCCAGGCGGGAAATAAATCCATATGATGCTGGTTTGTGTTTCTTTTTTCCCCGTATTCAAGTGAATTCTGTGGCGTTCTTAGAGTTAAATCTCCGAGGGGTTTAATAGACGCACTCGAGAGTGAACAAAAAAAATAAAGCAAGAAAAAAAACCCCAACCCTCCCCAAAACCACAAGGAACTGAGGAGAGAGAAAGGGGGGGGGAGGGGGAAGTCAATTTAAGAAAGGGATTTTTAAATATCTTTGTGCTGAAAACAGATTTTTACTCTTTTTAAAGAAGAAAAGAAAAAGAAATGGTTAAAACAAATAAAGCAAAACAAACCAGCGGCCAAGTGTGGGGTTAGCAGGAGAGGAAAAGAGGAGGGAGAAAGGAGCTGGAGGCTGCACGGGGAGGGGGGGTTTGAGGGTTTTCTTTCAAGTTATTTAGTCTTACTTATTTATTCTTACTTATTTATTATTGTCTGCCGGGAAAGGGAGGAGGTGGGCTCGGGTCTGGGGGATACGAGCTGCGAGAGGTGAGGAGCTAGGCTCTGAAAGAGTGCCCTCGAGTGGGCTCCGTCTGCGAGCAGTTTGTCTCTATGGGCGTCTCTATAGGTATCTCTAAAGGGTTATATCTATAGGTGTAGGGCATGTGGAGGTGCAGCCGATGGAGTCTGCACGACTTCGGCTTGAGTTAGAGCAAGAGACGAGATCCGGGATTTGGGAAAGAGTGTCTAGGGGTTGCTTCCCAAGCCGAACGGGCTGATCCCGGCTGCATCCCTGTTTTTCCTGCGGGTAGCACGGCAGGATCAGTCCCCAGGGTGTGTGTTTTCAGTGTGTGTGTGTATGGGGGGGGGGTGTGTGTGTTGGGGGAGTTCGGCCAAGGAAAAGGTTCCTGCGATGCCGGAGAGGTCCCGGGGCGGAGCGCACCCACCTCCCCCAGACTCCTCCGCCAGCCTATTGGGAAGGTTTGGGGGATGGAGTAGGGGGGATGGATGCTGGTTCCATCCCTGCCATCCTCCGATCTGGCTGACACAGGGCAAAGAGGCGACCTCCGAGCATCAGATCCTTCTTGAGCTGGTGATGCCAATGTCGGGGGCTGGATCAGGGCTCCACATCGAGGGGCCTGATCCTGGCTAACCCGGGGAGGGTAAGCCCCCTACATCCCTACCCACGTGTTGGAACATACTAGCCCAAGGAAAAACCCAGGAGACTGTAAGCAGCCCACCCCATAGCCTGGAGGGACGAACGAGACAACTCCCCCGATCCACAACAGAGGGAGCAGGAAGGTGTCAGACCTGGGAAGGGGTGGGGGCTGATTTTGGCTATCACTTGCCTTCCCCTCCCCCCGCGACTTACCAAAGTCTCTTGTCCCACCTTCAGCGACACTTTCCTGAACAAACTTCACATCTGTTTAAGGGACTACAGTGGTCCTAAAACGTCACCACCCTCCATCGTTTACATCTTCCCTCGCCCCAGGCCAGGTATTGCCGCTTAGAAGAAGGGTCCATCAAAGAGCACCAAGCTTCAGTGATGCTCCAGGATCATTACTAAACCCTTTCTGACTGCCTCCAAATGTTATGTGATTGATTTTTCTTTTTCTAACATTCCCCTCCCCCCGTTTTGTTTTTCTCCAATGCAAATAAATAGAAGCAGTTTCCTCAAGGACAGAGCTGTGGGATGCAGAGATGTGTAGAGCAGCACTTAGGACTTGGAGATGGCAAAGAGGAGAGGCTGAGCAGAGAAAGGTAGTGCTGGGGTGTTCTGGGGAGAGTCACAACCCAAAACCCACCTGGAACTGGGTTACTGAGCAAAATCTTTACATCTTGAGAGAGCTTTACATACAGGAACAGGTTGCCCAGATCCTTTGTGGATATCCCATCCATGGAATTATTCAAGACCAGCTCGGATGAGGCTTTGAACAACCTGCTCTAGTGAAATGTGTCTTTAAAAGGGGCCTATAAGAACATAGGCTGTAGCCAGGTGGGGTTGGGCTCTTCTGCCAGGCAACCAGCAGCAGAAGAAGGGGACACAGTTGTGCCAGGGCAGGTCTAGACTGGATGTTAGGAGGAAGTTGTTGTCAGAGAGAGTGATTGGCATTGGAATGGGCTGCCCAGGGAGGTGGTGGAGTCTCTGTGCCTGGAGGTGTTGAAGCCAAGCTTGGATGAGGCACTTAGTGCCATTTACAGTGAGGGTGATGAGACACTGGAACGGGTTGCCCAGGGAGGTTGTGGATGCTTCCTCCCTGGAGGCGTTTAAGGCCTTGAGCAACCTGTTCTAGTGGGAGGTGTCCCTGTCTATGGCAGGGAGTTGGAGCTGGATGATCCTTGAGGTCCCTTCCAACCTAAACCATTCTATGATTCTATGGTCTGGTTGACTGAATAGGGCTGGCTGCTAGGTTGGACTGGCTGAGCTTGGAGGTCTCTTCCAACCTGCTTGATTCTATGATTCTATGGGGACAGTCTTTTCAACAGGGCTTCTTGTGTCAGGACAAGGAAGGAGTGACAGTTTTAAACTAAAACAGGGAAGATTTAGGCTAGAGAGGAAGGAGAAATTCTTTACACTGAGGGTGGTGAGACACTGGCACAGGTTGCCAGTTGGTAGATACCCATCCTTGGAACCATTTCAGGTCAGGTTGAATGGAACTCTGAGCAACCTGATCTAGTCGCAGATTTACTTAACGGGGTTTGGACTGAATGCCTTTAAGGATCTCTTCCAACCCAAACTGTTCTGTGATTCTGTGTCAAGAGAGGCTGGAAAAGCCTCCTGCAACAGATAGAAGGCTGAGCTGCCAGGATATACATGGGCTGAAGCCCTGGCAGTGCAGAACCTGCAGAAACCCATTTTAACACCTACCCCAGTATCCATATCTCCTTTAATCTGTGCCATACATCAGCCTGTGCACTTGGCCATATATCCACACACCTATGGAACCTGCTGGTTGTTTCTGTGTATTGGTGTCTGCCCACTTGCTGAAACACCAATCCATTTATCTCTACATGGCTACCCATCTGCCTCACTTAAGTGTCTCTCTGCCTGTATCTTGTCACTGTATGTGCTTATCTGCCCCAGTATCTTCACATGTGCTTGAGTTGGGCTGTGTGCATGCCTGTTATGGGTCTGTTTATTCTGCCCCTGGACCCACAGCCCTGCCTGCAGCTCAAACCCACGGGGCCGCCTGCAGCTGGATCCACAGCCCTGCCTATTCTCCACCCGATGTAGCTTGCCTGTGTCTCAAACCCATCGTTCTGCTTTCATCTCCGACTGATGTGGCTCCCCGCACCTCAGACTCTCGATTCTTCCTGCAACAGCGACCTGGGGGGGCTGCCTGCTTGCAGCCTCGACTCCCGGCCGTGCCGAGCCGTGCCGAGCCGTGTCGTGCCGTCAGCGGTGCCGTCGGGGCGATGAGGCTGTGGCTGTCAGCCTCTATTGATGAGGTGTGGGCTGATGGCGGCTGCTGGCTCCGCTCCAGACTCCCCGGCGCTGGGGTCAGTGCCCCCACCAGCCCCGTTGCCGCCGGGAAAGGAAGGGCTGGACCCGGAGGAGATGCCCCTGCTCCCTCACTGAGCATTGTGCAGCGGTCACTGGGCTTTTGGTACTTCAGCAGTGGAGCTGGGTGTGATGAAACAGGGCCAAACTCAGCCTGAAATCCTCTGCTCCTGGATGGTAAGCGCGGAGTTAGGATGGAGGTGTCATCATCCCAGTTCCCACCTACCTGATGGAATCACTCATTTCCTTCTGGGATAAAAAACCCACATTTCTCTCTCTGTATAGAACCATAGAATCAACCTCCAAGATCATCCAGTCCAACCTAGCACCCAGCCCTGGCCAATCAACCAGACCATGGCACTAAGTGCCTCATCCAGGCTTGGCTTCAACACCTCCAGGGAACAGCGATTCCACCACCTCCCTGGGCAGCCCATTCCAATGCCAATCACTCTCTCTGCCAACAACTTCCTCCTAACATCCAGCCTAGACCTCCCCTGGCACAACTTGAGACTGTGTCCCCATGTTCTGTTGCTGGTTGCCTGGCAGCAGAGACCAACCCCACTGGCTACAGCCTCTCTTCAGGTAGAATCATAGAATCAGTCAGGGTTGGAAGGGACCACAAGGAGCAGCCAGTTTCAACCCCCCTGCCATGCCCAGGGATGCCCTACCCTAGGGCAGGCTGCACACAGCCTCAGCCAGCCTGGCCTGAAACACCTCCGGCCATGGGGCCTCAACCACCTCCCTGGGCAACCCATTCCAGCCTCTCACCACTCTCATGCTCAACAACTTCCTCCTCACCTCCACTCTGACTCTCCCCACCTCCAGCTTTGCTCCATTGCCCCCAGTCCTGGCACTCTCTGACAGCCTCAAAAGTCCCTCCCCAGCTTTTTTGCAGGCAATGAGGTCTGCCCTGAGCCTCCTCTTCTGCAGGCTGCACACCCCCAGCCCCCTCAACCTCTCCTCACAGGGCTGTGCTCCAGGCCCCTCACCAGCTGACCCATTAGGGAGTTGCAGAGGATTGAGTTCTGCTGGAGAAGTCAAGAGGAAAAAAAAAAAAAAAAAAAGAAAGAAAGAAGAAAAGGAAACAAAAGTGAAACCACAAAGCCAAAGGGTACTGTTTCGTACTCCAACCACTGAGTCTCCAGGTGCCAAATCCACGTGAAATGCTCTCACGTGAGCAAAGGGCAAATAGGGCTTCATGTGCAAGCAAGAGCTGGCAGGACTGAAGGGTAAGGCAGGAGGTTGGTTTGACCTGGGACTGAAAGGGGTCCAGAGAAGGGCAGCAAGGCTGGGGAGGGGCCTGGAACACAAATCCTATGAGGAGAGGCTGAGGGAGCTGGGGGTGTGCAGCCTGCAGAAGAGGAGGCTCAGGGCAGAGCTCATTGCTGTCTGCAGCTCCCTGCAGGGAGGCTGTAGCCAGGTGGGGTTGGGCTCTGCTGCCAGGGAAGCAGCAACAGAAGAAGGGGACAGAGTGTCAAGCTGTGCCAGGGCAGGTCTAGGCTGGATGTTAGGAGGAAGTTGTTGTCAGAGAGAGTGATTGGCATTGGAATGGGCTGCCCAGGGAGGTGGTGGAGTCTCTGTGCCTGGAGGTGTTGAAGCCAAGCCTGGCTGGGGCACTTAGTGCCATGGTCTGGTTGATTGGCCAGGGCTGGGTGCTAGGTTGGGCTGGCTGAGCTTGGAGGTCTCTTCCATCCTGGTTGAATCTGTGATTCTGTGATTCTAGTAAGTAATTATTCATTAACCTCCAAAGGCTCCTTTGGATTGTGTAGCGTTTCCATGTGATCTATGTGACAACTTCTGGAGCTGAGGTGACATATGAGGCATTTTCTTCTTTCCTCATAGATCCATCCAACTTTCTAGAAATATCCCACCAAAAAGACTCTTGAAGCACCCTTTGTGCTGCTGTTCTCCAGCCAAGTGAATGCTGCAGCCTCCCCTAGCTTTGCTCACAGCAGCTGGAATTCAGACTATGCTGGTGAGATTCCTATGACTGCATAAATAAAGCTTCCAGCTTCCCTTTTCCATCAGGAAGAGTCTCCTCGCTCCCCTGCTTCTCCTCTTCTGGGTTTGTGCTGTTAAAAAACTGACATCACTGCTGTTAAACATGGAATAGTCTGGTTTGGAATGGAGCTTCAAATGGCATCTAGTCCTGACCCCCTGCACTGAGCAAGGACATTTTCTACTAGACCACAGAGTCATAGAATCAAGCAGGTTGGGAGAGACCTCCAAGCTCATCCAGCCCAACCTAGCACCCAGCCCTGGACAATCAACCAGACCATGGCACTAAGTGCCTCATCCAGGCTTTGCTTGAACACCTTCAGGGATGGTGACTCCACCAGGTTGCTCAGGTTGAGCAAATTGCTCAGAGCTCCTTCCAACCTGACCTGAAAAGTTGCCAGGGTTGAGCCATCTACCACCTGTCTGGGCAACCTGCACCAGTGTCTCAGCACCCTCATTGTAGACAGTTTCTTCCTTCTGTCTAGTCTGGATCTCCCCTCTTTTAGTTTAAAACTGTCACCCCTTGTTCTTTTATAGAATCACGGAATCATAGAATCAAGCAGGTTGGAAGAGACCTCCAAGCTCATCCAGTCCAACCTAGCACCCAGCCCTGGCCAATCAACCAGACCATGGCAGGATACACTATGGCAGGACAGAGTGATTGGCATTGGAATGGGCTGCCCAGGGGGGTGGTGGAGTCTCTGTCCCTGGAGGTGTTGAAGCCAAGCCTGGCTGGGGCACTTAGTGCCATGGTCTGGTTGATTGGCCAGGGCTGGGTGCTAGGTTGGACTGGATGAGCTTGGAGGTCTCTTCCAACCTGCTTGATTCTATGACTTTTAAGCTCACTGAGTCCAACTACTACCATAGCACTGCCAAGGTACCACTACACCATCTCCCTCAGTGCTAAATCTACACATCTTTTAAATCCCTTCAGGAATGATGACTCCACAGTTTTCCAGGGTAGCATCTTTTAGGGCTTGACATCCCTTTCAGGCAAGAAATTCTTCCTAATATCCAACCTAAACCTTGCTGTAACAACTTGAGGCCATTTCCTTTGCAGCAGCTTTTCCTAGCAGTCTCTCCTTGGCCATATGAGACCAGAATCAGTCTGCATTATATATATAGAATCAATCAGGTTGGAAGAGACCTCCAAGCTCATCCAGCCCAACCTACCACTCAGCCCTGGCCAATCAACCAGACCATGGCACTAAGTGCCCCAGCCAGGCTTGGCTTCAACACCTCCTGGGACAGAGACTCCACCAGCTCCCTGGGCAGCCCATTCCAGTGCCAATCACTCTCTCTCCCTATATATATATATATATATTTGTTTGCTTTATTTTCCTTTTTATTTTCTCCTTTACAAAGTAACTCTGAGCACTTCATAAAGATGACTGAGCTAAGCCTGATGACAACAGTGCAGGGTAGGTAGATCTCATTATCTGGGAAGAGAAGGGAAAAGATGATTAAAAGGCTTGTGGGGGAAGGAGATTTAGGACAGGACCTGTCTCTCACAGAGCACTTAGACCTGTGCCTTAGCACAGGGTTATGTATTTTTGGCAGAACAGCTGTGAGGACTCACTGCAATGCCAGCAGGACGTCAGAGCATATTCCAGTTGTTAACAGCCATAAACACCACAAAGAAATGGCTGTAGAGACCCCCAGAGAGCTGCTCTACAAGATAGTGTTGATTTACTCTCTTCTGATATGCTAAAAGGACAATTTTTACCCCCTTCTCTTGCAGAGTTGTACATCTAATGTTCACAGAATCATAGAATCAGTCAGGGTTGGAGGGGACCACAAGGAGCAGGCAGTTCCAAACCCCCTGCCATGGGCAGTGACACCCTACCCTAAACCAGGCTGGCCAGAGCCTCAGCCAGCCTGGCCTGAAACACCTCCAGCCATGGGGCCTCAACCACCTCCCTGGGCAACCCATTCCAGCCTCTCACCACTCTCCTGCTCAACAACTTCCTCCTCACCTCCACTCTCAATCTCCCCACCTCCAGCTTTGCTCCATTCCCCCCAGTCCTGGCACTCCCTGACAGCCTCAAAAGTCCCTCCCCAGCTTTTTTGTATCCCACTTCAGATGCTGGAAGGCCACAAGAAGGTCACTTGGGAGTCTCCTGTTCTCCAGCCTGCACAGCCCCAACTCTTTCAGTCTGTGCTCAGAGGACAGGTAGGTGAGAAATACAAATGGTTGGGAAATGCTTTTTTTCTCTTTGGTTCAGTAGAAAATCCTCTCCCAGATGAAGAAAAAGATCATTTGTGTTTCATCTGGAAGAAGTAGAAGATCAAAATCAGCAACCTGGAAAGTTCAAAGGCATGATGGCCACACCCAAAGAGTGGCTGTCAATGGCTCCATGGCCAAGTGGAGGCCAGGGATGAGTGGAGTCCCTCAGGGATCAGTCCTGGGACCAGTCATGTTCAACATCTTTGGGGGTGCCGTGGATAGAGGCACTGAGTGCAGCCTCAGCAGGTTTGCTGCCCACACCAAGCTGTGTGGTGCAGCAGCCAGGCTGGAGGGCAGGGATCCATCCAGAGGGACCTGGACAAGCTGGAGGGGTGGGCACAAGCCNTTCATTTCCATTTCATTCTTTCTGCCTTTTCATTTTCCATGGAGAATCAGAAAACAATTTGGGTTGGAAGCGAACTTTAAAGGTCAGAGTTCAACTTGGAGAAGAAAAGGCTCCAGGGAAACCTTGCAATGGTATTTCTATATCTAAAGGGGACCTACAGGAAGGTTGGGGAAGAGGACACAGCCTCAAGCTGTGCCAGGGGAAATTTAGGCTTGAGGTGAGGAGAAAGTTCTGCACTGAGAGAGTCATTGGACACTGGAATGGGCTGCCCAGGGAGGTGGTGGAGTCGCCGTCCCTGGAGCTGTTCAAGGCAGGATTGGACGTGGCACTTGGTGCCATGGTCTAGCCTTGAGCTCTGTGGTGAAGGGTTGGACTTGATGATCTGTGAGGTCTCTTCCAACCTTGGTGATACTGTGAGACTGTGAGACTGTGTGTGACTGTTCAGGAGGGCCTGTGGTGGTAGCATGAGGGGCAATGGTTTGAAAGTGGAGCAGGTGGGTTTAGGCTGGCTGTTAGGAGGAGGCTCTTTGCAGAGAGAATGGTGAACCACTGGAACAGGTTGTCCAGAGATGTGATGGAGGCCCCATCCCTGGAGACATTCAATGTCAAGCTTCCTGGTGCCCTGAGCAATCTGATCTAGGTGGAGATGTGCCTGCTCAATGTAGGGAGGTTGGGCAAGGTGACCTTCAAGGACACCTTCCAACCTGATGCATTCTATCATCCTATGATCTTGTCCAACTCTCCTGTAGTGCTTTTCAGGTGGTGGAACTATCCCACTCCATCAATTACTGGCAATGAATTAGATAGCACTGGGAAGCATCTGAAGCAGGTCCAGATGGGTCTCCAGGCCTTCTATGAAATGAACTTTCTTCCTGGAGGTGTTCAGGACAAGCCTGGATGAGACACTTAGTGCCATGGTTTAGTTGACTGGCCAGGGCTGGGTGCTAGGTTGGACTGGATGAGCTTGGAGGTCTCTCCCACCCTGCTTGATTCTACAATTGATTCTCTTGTATAAAGTTGGCCACCTGTGTTAAAGCCATGGCAGAGAATGAGGACATCTTCACTTTGGACTTTGGTGTTGTCAGAATTCTTTATCAATTGATCATTTTTTTAAACATGTCTCTGAATTCTTTATCAGTTTAACATTTTTCATGTTTGTTGAGAAGAAAAAAAACCCAAAAGAGTGAAAATACAGAAAGTTCCCCCCCTGTTTTTATCCATTTTTCCTGTTTTCTTTTTTCCCTGCTCTCACTTTTTCTTTCCCCCTGCCCCCTCCACCTTTCTGTTGCTGTTTCAATGCTGAAGCCTCACATTGCCATTTGGGGAGGGGGGAAAGAAGAGGAGAACTCTGCCCTTCAGGTTTGATCTGATTTGGAGTCTGGATCATCAATGAGCTTTTCACTTTCACTTTCTCCCCATTCTTCTTCTCTACCCTATTGTTTTCCTGCCAGGTGAGTCCTGATCTCATCAGGATCTCCATGGTTGCTTATCTCTACTCCAGTGACTGGAAGAGGGCTGCTCAGTAAACAAAGCTAAGCAAATGGTCACGTCTTCAAAAGACCTCACTGGTAGAGAGTAGGCTGAAGATGAGGCAGCAGTGCCCAGGTGGGCAGCAGAGCCAATGGCATCCTGGGCTGGCTCAGGAGCAGTGTGGGCAGCAGGACAAGGGAGGTTCTTCTGCCCCTGTGCTCAGCACTGCTCAGGCCACNGGTGGAGTCTCTGTGCCTGGAGGTGTTGAAGCCAAGCCTGGCTGGGGCACTTAGTGCCATGGTCTGGTTGATTGGCCAGGGCTGGGTGCTAGGTTGGGCTGGCTGAGCTTGGAGGTCTCTTCCAGCCTGCTTGGTTCTATGATGATTCTATCATGATTTTAGACTGAAAAGTGTCTCTGGCCAAGGCTTCTGTGTTTGACTGTCAATGATCATAGAATATTTTAGTTTGGAAGGGACCTTTAATGGTCATCTAGAATCATAGAATCAAGGAGGTTGGAAGAGACCTCCAAGCTCATCCAGTCCAACCTAGCACCCAGCCCTATCCAGTCAACCAGACCATGGCACATCTCGTGCCTGTCCCATTATTTACAGAGCTATCAGAAGAGAAGGATGTCCTCGAGGCTTAGGAAAGCAAAAGGCTGATGGAGCAAAACTAGAAGTGGATAGATTCAGGCTGGATGTTAGTGCGGTAGTTTGGGAGTCAGAATCTTCAGTTAGCCTCTAACCAGCAGAGTCAGGCCTCCCATGGGGCTGTGTGGGGCTACTCATTTCAATAGGACAAGTCTTGGAATGACAGGATGAGGTGGAATGGGTTTAAACTGGCAGAGGGAAGGTTGAAACTGGATGTTAGGAAGAAGTTCTTCACCATGAGAGTGGTGAGACACCGACACAGCTTGCCCGGGGAGGTGTTAGAAGTCTCATCCCTGGGAGCTTTTAAGGCCAAGCTGGATGTGGCTCTGAGCAACCTGATCTAGTGTGAGGTGTCCCTGCTCATGGCAGGGGATGGAACTGGATGATCCTTGAGGTCCCTCTCCCAGCCTTGATGATTCTGTGATTCCACGAAACTCTCGTTCAGTTCTGAGCTGAGAGCTGAGAATCGATTTGAGACTTTGCAGAAGCTGCTACAAGTCTCTTGGGCCCTCACTGCCCATCTCCTAATGTAAGAGTCATAAAACCCCATGAGTAAATCTTTGCTTGTGCTGAGCTCTCCACGTAGCCAGGCTCTGAGGTGGCACAAGCCAAGGGGACATTCAACCCAGCACTCGGCTGGTACACAAGGGAGGGAGGGATCTGACCCTACAAACAGAGATTAAGCCACTGATCAAACCAATCCTGAATGGGCCTATAGATAGGTCTATCAGAGGCTAGAGCTTGATGCTCTGCCTGTGAAATGAGGAGGGCTGATGCCATTGTGGAGATAAGGTGATGATGTTGACCAGAAGAGTTATCAGGGTTGGGGACAATGAGGACATGAGCAAACACTGAGCAGCGACATGGCAAGACAGGCTTTGGGAGCCATTGGAGTGATGTTGTCTCACAGGTCAGGCCCCCAGGAGTTGCTTTCTCTGCCTGGGGGTGCTGGGAGGAGGTTGGTAGTAGTGGCAACCTTCAGTCTTGAAAGACTGAGGGTACAGAATCATAGAATCAAGCAGGTTGGAAGAGACCTCCAAGCTCAGCCAGTCCAACCTAGCACCCAGCCCTGGCCAATCAACCAGACCATGGCACTAAGTGCCCCAGCCAGGCTTGGCTTCAACACCTCCAGGCACAGAGACTCCACCACCTCCCTGGGCAGCCCATTCCAATGCCAATCACTCTCTCTGACAACAACTTCCTCCTAACATCCAGCCTAGACCTGCCCTGGCACAACTTGAGGCTGTGTCCCCTTGTTCTATTGCTGCTTGCCTGGCAAAAGAGACCAACCCAAATCTGTCTACCTCCCTTCAAGTAGTTTTAGACAGCAACAGTGTGATGGTGTTTGGGCAAGCACTGGAAAACCAGCAGATGTCTTGGACTGTCTCAATAACTGCCCTGAAGTAATCAGTTCTTAGCCCAGATTGAATTAAACCATAAAATGGGTCCAATTTCAAGTGCAGAAGGGCTGGCTGTGGCATTAATTTCTGACCTCCTGGATGGGACAGGCCTGTTGTTCTGAAGGTTTGATCTGGCTCCAGAGGTGGGCACAAGCCAAGCTCAGGAGGTTCGACATGACCAAGTGCAAGGTCCTGCAGCTGGGTCGAGGCAATGCCAAGCACCAATGCAGGCTGGGCAGTGAGTGGCTGGAGAGCAGCCCTGAGGAGAGGGACTTGGGGGTGCTGCTGGACCAGAAGCTCAACAGGAGCCAGCAGTGTGCACTTGCAGCCCAGAAAGCCAAGCAGAGCCTGGGCTGCAGCAGGATTGTGGCCAGCAGGGCCAGGGAGGTGATTCTCCTCCTCTACTGTGCTCTGCTGAGACCCCACCTGGAGTACTGCATCCAGATCTGGAGCCCTCATTAAAAGAGGGATGTGGAGATGCTGGAGTGTGTCCAGAGCAGGGCCAGGAGGATGCTCAGAGTGCTGCAGCAGCTCTGCTGTGAGCACAGACTGAAAGAGTTGGGGTTGTTCATGCTACCAGCTCCCATCTTACTACCAGCTCTCCATCTTGGTACCAGCTTCCATCTTTCTACCATCTTCCATCTTTCTACCAGCTTCCATCTCACTATCAGCTCCCATCTTGCTACCAGCTTCCATCTCTCTACCAGCTCCCATCTCTCTCTACCAGCTTCCATCTTTCTACTAGCTTCCATCTCTCTACCAGCTCCCATCTCTCTACCATCTCCCATCTCTCTACCAGCTTCCCATCTTGCTACCAGCTGCCATCTCACTACCAGCTCCCATCTTTCTACCAGCTTCCATCTTTCTACCAGCTTCCATCTCTCTACCAGCTCCCATCTCTCTCCTTCAGCTCCCATCTTTCTACTAGCTTCCTTCTCTCTACCAGCTTCCATCTCTCTACCAGCTCCCATCTCTCTACCAGCTTCTCATCTTGCTACCAGCTTCCATCTCAGTATCAGCTCCCATCTTGCTACCAGCTCCCATCTTGCTACAACCTCCTTTTGGGTGGTTATAAAGTGTGAAATTGTCCCCCCCTGAGCCTCCTTTTCTCCAGCATGAAATTGCACAGTTTAACCTCCCTCCCTCTCCCCAAATGAAAGGATTCAAATTTTCCCCTGAAGAGAAAGCTGCCTTCTCAGGCTGATGTTTAGGGACAACCACTTTTCACCTATTTCCACTGGGTCTATATTTAAAATGAGATTCCAGAGCTGAGAGCTGTCAGCCAGCCCCTGCTGACTTCACACATTTAAATGTTCCCATCAAAGCAAAAGGCTCGTCCAGAAACTTGGCAGTAATTGGATCACAAAGTGCAAGCTGCTGTGATTAGATCAGGAGCACTCTGCCAGAATTAGACTTAAATCAAAAGAAATAATCAGGCAGCTAGAAAAGGGAGCAGCTCTTCAGTTAAACTTCATCAATTTCCTGTCCACTTGGCAGAGCTCACAGATTTTACACTCAAGGCTGCAAGGGTTACCTCTAGCCAGCGTGGACACAAAGTCTGGGCTCCAATTGGCCTCAACATGCCTCATTTAAAGAAAATATTTAGCTGCCTGTTGTATTTTCTGTTCAGGTTCACAGGTATCATGCCCTGCTGGGTCAGCTGAGGTCCTGTGGTAGGCTGGACTGGGTGAGCTTGGATGTCTCTTCCAACCTGCTTGATTCTATGATGCTATGAATGGGCTGCCCAGGGAGGTGGTGGAGTCACCATCCCTGGAGGTGTTGAAGCAAAGCCTTGATGGGGCATTTAGTGCCATGGTCTGGTTGATTGGCCAGGGCTGGGTGCTAGGTTGGACTGGATGAGCCTGGAGATCTCTTCCAACCTGCTTGATTCTATGATTCTAAGGGTGAGAGGAGGGAGGTAAAGGCATTGATGATAACTGGGTGGATAGGACGGAGTGATGAGCTAGAGGAAGGTGGTGAATCTCCCCTTCACTCCAGTGAGACCTCACCTTGAGTACTGCATCCAGTTCTGGAATTCCTATGACAAGAAAGATCTCAACATGTTGGAATGTGTGCAGAGAAGGGCCACGGGGATGAGCAGAGGGCTGGAGCTCCTCTCCTATGGAGACAGACTGAGGGAGTTGGGGCTGTTCAGGCTGGAGAGGAGAAGGCTCCAATGAGACCTACTTGTGGCCTTCCAGCATCTGAAGGGGGCTACAAAAAAGCTGGGAAGGCACTTTTCAAGCTCTCAGGGAGTGCCAGGACTGGGGGGAATGGAGCAAAGCTGGAGGTGGGGAGAGTGAGGCTGGAGGTGAGGAGGAAGTTGTTGAGCATGAGAGTGGTGAGAGGCTGGAATGGGTTGCCCAGGGAGGTGGTTGAGGCCCCATGGCTGGAGGTGTTTCAGGCCAGGCTGGCTGAGGCTGTGTGCAGCCTGCTCTAGGGTAGGGTGTCCCTGGGCATGGCAGGGGGCTTGGAACTGGCTGATCCTTGTGGTCCCTTCCAACCCTGCCTGATTCTATGATTCTTTGAGTCTATGGTCCCTGGCACCCTAAAGCTATCCTTGCCATAGCTTAAGTTCATGTAAGAGTAGGAGAGAGCAGAAATGTGCTGGGCAGGAGGGGTTGGGATCGATGGAGGTTCCTTTCAACCCCTAACATCCTGTGGTGCTGTGTGATCCTGGGAACTACTCAGCATGGAGTAGCCTCACCAGCAGGACAGTGTGGTTGTAGCTGAACTGCTTCAGGACAGCAGCTGAGCACATGGTGAGGAAGGGCTTTTCAGCAGAAAATCCCCTAAAACCCCATCCATTTTGATCTGAAAGCAAGCAGCAAGGGAGCTGCAGTCAGCAGAATGTTCATTCATCTTCAGAGCAAGACATTCCAGCCCAATTAAATAATAAAGGAAGTGATAAAACCCAACCTGCTTTTCCACTCCAGCTCTCTGTTTCTTCCTAAATCAGATCAAGGTATTGAAGTTCTTCAGACCAGCATTGGTTTTGGCTGTTGTGAGTGGGATTACTGGGCCAGATCTGTAGCTGTTTGATGTGGGGAGAAGCAAGCCATTCTCATCACCAGCATTTTATGATGCTCTACATCCCTTTTCACTAGCCAGCCTCAAGAGGATGCAGATTTCAGTCCTGTTTTACAGGAGGGGAAAAATGAAAGTGAGAAACTTTGTGTAAGTTCCCCAGGAGGTGATGGAGAGGGCCAGGATGACAAGCAGGGCTCTTTGCTGGTCTAAGCATGAGGTCATACTCCAAACTAAGGCTTCTTAGCTCCCTCAGAGATGAATTTGCCAACGTCCAGTTCCTGAGATTCACTTCCTTCCAGGTCTACAGGTGGACACCAGTTGTGCAAGAGATCTTTTGCAACCTAAACCATTCAGTGATTCTATCACAGAATCCCAGAAACATCCAGGTTGGAAAGTCCCTCAGGGTCACCAAGTCCAGCCTAGAACCCTCCTCTGCAAGATTCACCTTACACCATAGCCCCAAGCACCACATCCAAACCCCCCTTAAACACAGCCAGCGTGGGTGACTGCACCACCTCCCTGGGCAGCTCATTCCAGTCCCTGACCACTCTCTCCAGGAAAAAACTTTTTCCTAATGTCCAATCTAAACCTCCCCAGCCTCAGCTTGAGGCCATTCCCCCTTCTTCTGCCTGCAGTTACCTGTGAGCAGAACCCAGCAGCAGCCTTTCTACCATGTCCCTTCAGGAAGCTATAGAGGTCTCCCCTCAGCCTCCTCTTCCTCACACTACCCATTCCCAGCTCCCTCAGTCATTCCTCATAAGATTCATTCTCTAGGCCCTTCCCCAGCTTGATTGCCCTCCTCTGGACCCACTCCAGCACCATCACATCTCTGCTGTATTGAGATGCCCAAAATGCAACACTCAAGCTGTGACCTCACCAGAGCTGAGTCCAAGGGGACAATCACCTCCCTGCTCCTGCTGGTCACAGCATTTCTAATCCAAGCCAGGATGCCATTTGCCTTCATGGCCTCCTGGGCACACTGTTGGCTCCTATTCAGCTGCCTGGGCAGCTGGAGCACAGCCCTGTGAGGAGAGGCTGAGGGAGCTGGGGGTGTGCAGCCTGCAGAAGAGGAGGCTCAGGGCAGAGCTCATTGCTGTCTGCAGCTCCCTGAAGGGAGGCTGNCACCACACATACAGGTAGCAGATGTAATATGGATGTAACATTCATCAGTGACCTCCTCTGTGCCTTTCTGCTTGCTGTCCCCCTACATGGCTGGAATGAATGACAGGCTGTTTTTTAACGACTCTTCCTGGCATTTGATGCCAGCTCAGGGGACCTGTGGGTAGGAGAGTGGTAAGATGGTGTGCCCTGGCTGTCAGCCACTAGCCTTTGCCTTGGAGTTAGATAACAGGGACAGCAGCAGATAAGAGGAAAAGTGGTTCTTTAGTTCACCCAGAATGTCACTTAGTGTGCAGGAAAGCATCTAGTGAGAGAAGCCAGGAAACAGCCTCTTAAATCTCAGCTCTCCTGAGCTAAAAGCTAAAGTGCCAGGAGGTTGCAGCCAGGCTCTGCTGGGTGATGCCCAAGGACAGGCCAAGGGGCAATGGGTGGAAGTTGAGGCATAGGAAGTTGCATGGAAATGTGAGGAGGAATTTTTCCCCTGTGAGGGTGACAGAGCCCTGGCACAGGCTGCCCAGGGGGGTTGTGGAGTCTCCCTCTCTGGAGATATTCATGTCCTGCCTGGATGCATTCCTGTGTGATCTGCTCTAGGTGATGCTGCTCTGCAGGGGGAGTTGGACTGGATGAGTTTTGAGGTCACTTCCAGCTCCTGATGTTGTGATTCTGTGATATTTAGCATTATATCTATCTCTATCCATATCTCTATCTAGATGTTGAGGTGCTGGAAGGTGTCCAGAGAAGGCAAGATTGGACGTGGCACTTGGTGCCATGGTCTAGCCTTGAGCTCTGTGCTGAAGGGTTGGACTTGATGATCTGTGAGGTCTCTTCCAACCCTGATGATACTGTGAGACTATGAAGGGTGACAAAGCTGGGGAGGGGTTTGGAGCACAGCCCTGTGAGGAGAGGCTGAGGGAGCTGGGGGTGTGCAGCCTGCAGATGAGGAGGCTCAGGGCAGACCTCATTGTGTCCACTCCACAGCCTCTCTGGGAAGGCTGTTCCAGTGCTCCATCACCCTCACAGCAAACTTTTCCTCGTGCTCAGATGGAGGCTCCTGTGTCCCAGCCTGTGTCTGTTGCCCCTTGTTCTGTCACTGGGCAGCACTGAAAAGAGTCTGGCCCCATCCTCTTGACACTTGACACTTGAGATATTGACAAGCATTGATAAGGTCCCCTCTTAATCTTCTCTTCTCCAGGCTAAACTGCCCCAGGTCTTTCAGCCTTTCTTCAGAAGAGAGATGCTCCATTCCTGTCAGCATCCTCATAACCTCCACTGGACTCTCTCCAACATTTCCTTGTTTCTCTTGAACTGAGGAGCCCAGAACTGGATGCAGTAGTCCAGATGGGTCCTCACTAGAGCAGACAAAAACCTCCCCTAACCACTCATTTTGGGAGAGAAACACATTCAAAGATCTCTTTGAGGCATAGGAAGTTCCATGTAAACATAGAATCATAGAATCAAGCAGGTTG
>WAAF01011718.1:0-14546 GCA_013400475.1 Tricholaema leucomelas
TCTCAGCAAGACTGTGAGAGAAGTAGACATCTGTTGGACACAAGCTGTGGACTTGAGAACAAGCTAGGGAAAAGTAAGATCAAAGTGTCTCTAAAAGAAAACAAGAGGCTTGTAGCCTGAACTAATTGGTTTACAACCTTCACAGCTTGGTACCACCTGGTGCCTGTCTGCTTAAGACAGTGTACTTATGATAGAGAGAAGGTTGTTGTGCTTTCTCAGAAGATGGAAAGATTCTAATAAGTAGTATGTAATGTTGAACCAATTAGAATTTGACACAGTTTCGTAGTCTTCGCTGAAGGGTATATAAACCTATGCTCGGGTGAAATAAATTGGAACTTGCTTATATTAAGATCTCTCCCCATCTCTTATTGCCCCTGATACTATGGTATCGTAGCCTATGGCAGACATCATCATTGTTTTCATTTCATAGGCTATTATCTAGTTCTTCTGACCAAAACATTCTAGCTAGGCTCAAACTATCACAAAAACATATTTGCTAGCTGACGTTGCAAGAATTGTAAACAGGTTTCTTGCTTTAATTTCATAAAACTGGGAGGCCTGGTAGTAACCATCATAACTGGAATTTGTAGTGACACAATGCTGAAATAATTTCTGAAGCAATTTGTTCATATCAGGGCAGAAGTTTTTCAGTGTAAGAGAATCTCAGGGGAAATCAGGAGGAATGCTGAGCAGATAGGCAGAGAAAAAAAAAAAAAAAAAAGAGCCATGTCACTTAGTGATTCCAAGACATATTGCTGAAATACAAGCTACTTCTTTTTGCACTAGGCAGAACTGTGCTGAGAAATACACTTAGGAGTCCATTGCTCCACTCACTGACTCAATAAAAACGAGAAAATTAAATCATCTGATTCTTTAAAGTCTCATGCAGCTAGTTAGTGACAGATGATTATAAAAAGCCCTAGTGACTCAATTTTACATATGTGTTTTTGTGTGTGTGTGTGTGTGTGTGTGTGTGTGTGTTTTAAGGAGCTGCAGTGTTAAGGCTACAGATACATAATGCTAGCTTCTTAAAATCTGTCACTAGAATCAGGAGTCAGTCCATCCAAGAGGTTATTATGATCAAAGTGCTCACGTTAACCTCAGCATATTTTTCCAATAAACATAAAAATCATTTGCTTTGAAGAACAAGGGCCCATATACTAAGAAAAGCTCCACTAATTGATTCCTATAAAGAAGACTTAAGCTACCCAAAATACAAATGGGAAAAGCAAGGACACAAGCATGACTGCTGGTTTTTTTCAAAGCAAAAATCAATTCTAGGATACAGCTGTGAGGCTCACAAGATCACAACATATATTGGATTTAGATGCCAGACAGCTTTAAAATGCTTTTTTGAATGCATGGATATCCTAGGGCTTCTAATTCACAACAGTCTCTTTACTGTCCCTTTTTCCTGTATTTGGCAATGCATTAAGCCTAAAAAAAGTCAAAAAAACCCTGTAGTTACTGTCTGTAGCATAATGACCTAAAATTTGATAGATTAGCTTAAACTGAAACATTTTTTTCAATGATAATAGATCCATTATGGGATATTTGGTTACCATAGAAACATAGGTAATGAATGAGGCACTGTCACGAAATCATGAGACTTGAAATAAATGAATGCAGACATGGGAAATATAGTCTCATCTATTATATTAAAAGACCAATCACACTGACACACCACTGTCTCTGGAACATAATTCTCATTTTATCGATTTTGCAAATCTGAAGGAGAGACTGGGCTGAGATGTTCCTCAAATGCCAAACAAATAAAAATAAAGTTAGTCTGTGCTCAGTGTTTGGAAAGGAAAAAAAAGTGTGAAATTTAAAAACCTGCTGCCATATAGTTGCTGCTCACCCATGTTAAATAGTCTCAAACAAGAAAATAGCACTGCCTACAGGGTAACATTTAAAAAAGGGGGACAACGAAAGCAGCTACTAGAACACTTAAGAAGAATCTATAACTGCTCAAAAGAGCTGCTATTCTAGCAGCTGAGGTTTAAGGTTAAATACCATCCTATCATTACTGGGTATTTTTCTCAAAGTGAATAAGTGTAGTGGTTTGGGTGTTCCCCGCCCCCCCACACTTTTAGAAGAGTCCATTGCCTTCCCAATCAAACAGCTTTGTCAACACCTATGAAAAGAAGTCCCTACTCTGCTTGACCACATTGAAAAATTTCAGCTTGTACTGCTGCTATCCAAAACTTAAAAGCACAGGTTGTGTATATGAAGGTCTGTACAATGAAGCAGTTGTGTGTGTGCACATGCTTCCTATTGCCCACACACGTGCAAATGTAACACCAGCACTCACTGGAGCAAATGGAAGTGAATCTTCAACAAACTTGCAAAGGCACAAACCTGACCCTTTCAGCTCTTTCTAACAGCAGCTGCCATTCTCAGCTTACCCTTCTTATCTCTCATTATTCCTTCTCTTCCACTTCTCATTCCTCTGTCTTTCACAAAAGGAGACTTGCCTACTTTGCTAAAGAAGAGATGTGACAGTGCAAATTCATAGAATCATAAAATCAACCAGGTTGGAATAGACCGCTGTCCTGGAGTCCTGTATACCCCAAAATTCCTCTCCCTCTGTGGTTTGAATGGGAGAGGAATAGGTGCAAAAAGACCTATTCCTCCTCCTGCCCTACAGGTGTGAAAGGAGGGGAGCAAGGGACCCTTCTGGCATGAGGGGTGCCCCGTGCAGTGCCCACGCTGGAATTGGCTGGGGATTGGCTGTGGTCTTTGTGCCTAGGAAGTGGTAACTCAGCTCTTTGTCTAGGAAGGGTATAAATATTGGGGGGACTTTCCGCCTTGAGGTTCCTGCCTTAGAGTTCTCCCCGGCCCGGATAGCTTCTGTGCAAGGAGCCTCTGACTCTCCGAAAGACAAGCTCCTGAGGGACAGGGCTGTCTCCACTTTGGGCTGCTTCACCTTAAGCACCCCCTTTATGCAGCTTTATAGCTCTTAACGACCCTCAGAGGCTTCTGAAAGACCCGAAGGGACAAGGATTTGGTCCGTCCTTCCATTCAAGCCAGCCTGACTCATCTGTGAGTAACTTTGGCTCAGCCTTATATTAATAAGGGGGACGTTATACTTAATAGCTTAAGCCTTTTCCAACTTCTGACTTCCAAAATAGTCAAGTCTACCTATGGTATCCGTGTAGATCTTCTCAACCAACTGAACCTGCTAATTAAAACTAAATTAATTTCTATATATAGTTTTGGGAGTGGTTTTGGGGAAAATAAAATAAGTCTATTTTTATATAAATTCCTGACTCCGCCACATTAATTCCCTGCCTCCATAACAACCTCCAAGATCACCCAGTCCAACCTAGCACCCAGCCCTGTCCAATCAACCTGTCCACGACACTAAGTGACCCATCCAGACTTTTCTTGAACACCTCCAGTGACAGCGGCTCCACCACCTCCCTGGGCAGCCCACTCCAATGCCAATCACTCTCTCTATCAAGAACTTCCTCCTAACATCCAGTCTAGACCTCCCCTGGCACAGCTTGAGACTATGTCCCCTTGTTCTGTTGCTGGTTGCCTGGGAGAAGAGATCAATCCCAGCTGGCTACAACCTCCCTTCAGGTAGCTGTAGACAGCAATGAGGTCACCTCTGAGTTTCCTCTTCTCCAGGCTGCACACCTCCAGCTCTCTCAGCCTCTCCTCACAGGGCTAGCTATGCTTCAGGCCCCTCATCAGTATCTCAACATCTCCCTTGAATTGAGGTGCCCAAAACTGGACAGAGTACTCAAGGTGTGGCATGACCAGCATTGAGTATAGGGGAAGAATAACCCCTTGTCCTGCTGGCCACACTGTTCCTGATACAGGCCAGGATGTCTGTATCAGGAATTCACAGTATCACAGTATCACCAAGGTTGGAAGAGACCTCACAGATCATCAAGTCCAACCCTTCACCACAGAGCTCAAGGCTAGAACATGGCACCAAGTGCCACGTCCAATCTTGCCTTGAACAGCTCCAGGGACGGCGACTCCACCACCTCCCTGGGCAGCCCATTCCAGTGGCCAATGACTCTCTCAGTGAAGAATTTTCTCCTCACCTCGAGCCTAAACTTCCCCTGGCGCAGCCTGAGGCTGTGTCCTCTCGTTCTGGCGCTGGCCACCTGAGAGAAGAGAGGCATGACAACGCAAATTTAAAACTTCCTTGTAAATATTTCCACTCCAGTACTTCCAAAGCTATTTGCTTGGAATTAAGTTCTTCATTACTGCACATGTGGCCAGTTAATGAATACAGCATCCTAACTGCTAAAGTTCATTACAGCAACGTGGAGTACAAATATCATAAGTAAAGAATGAGGAACAAGGAAGGATGCAATCTAATAACTTTGGTATTTACCTAAGCCTTAGCAATCTGATATCTACAGCACAACAGTTATACCAAAGTCAGTTCTATACGTGTCAGTGCTATATATGTTAGAGGACAGATGAGACCCGAAGATAGGGTGAAGCATTTATTACATACATGACTGGGCTCTGAAGCTGATTGACAGCTGTATCAGGACATCTGAGAGAAGGATCTAGATCTGACCTGTTTTGTTTGCAGGACTAGAGAATCAGTATCAACAGCAGGATATCTCCCTGCAGATATTCAAAGTGAGGCTCAACAGGGCTCTGGGCAACCTAATCTAGTTCAGGATGTGTTGTGGAGGGCCTGTAGGCCCGAAAATAGGCTTATTTTATGCCTTACTTTGCCTTGCTTGCCCAAACATGTTTTCCTCCCCCAAACCAGGGGTAAACAAGCCTAAACCAGGGGTAAACACATTAAAGGCACAAAAGGGTACAATAGGCCTAGGTGCCACAAAGTCTGGCCTGTATATAAGGCCCAGGTTGTAAACAGGTTTCATAAGCCCACGCTGTCAGCGTGTGGCCTAGCCTATGCTCTCCCCATATTTGGAGGTACCAGGCAAGCGATTTCGCCTATTATGGTATTGTTTGGCTGACTGCCAAACCGATTGGTCACTGGTGGCCAATTAGGCAATTAATCTCAGGCCCACAGTTCATAAATGGGAGCTCACACGTGCTCTTGCCTGCTTCTTTTGCTTTCCCTCCATTGCTTCTTCTGCATGCTAGCTTCTGCATGCATATACGAGCTTCTGCCAGCTCTCACCTGCTCTGACTCATGCGCTCTCACTTCACCAATGTGCTCACACTCACGCTCAGGCCCCATGCTCAAGCCCCCCTGCTCACGATCGCTTACACTCAGGCACACCTGATATGCTGATATTATGGAGACAGAATCTCCCAGCCAGCTGTGTTCAGTTACAAGGAGCACAGAATCCTACACAGCCGTGTATTCTCCCTGCCTCCATTACCTGGTAAAAGCCATTGCTGCCGAGATATCAGGAGCAGACCCTCTTTTCTGCACATGTGATCAGCCTGCCAGCCAGTGTGAGAACCGTGCTAAGCCTGCACAGCACCTACATCTGAGGTCCTGCCAGCAGTCCCTGGACCAGTTCCTGGACAAAGCATCCAGAAGGAGCCAGGAGACAACGCAGACAAAGCATCCTCGCCAGGAGAAGAAGGTCAGAGACTGTATTCACTTCCCCAGACAGCTGGGAAGACTGCATCCTCTCCCCAGAAGCCGGGAGGATTATTCATCTCCCCTAGAGTCAGGAAGATTTCGTTTCCCCTCAAGCCGGGAGGATTTCCAGCCTCACAGGTCCATGGGCAAAGTTCCCCTGAGGTTTGGACACCGTTAGGTAAATAGGCTGTTGACATAGCCCCGGAGGGTGATTAACGATTATTGATGATTAATTAGAATTGTGAGTAAAAGCTTTAATACCTCTGTAATATTTGTAGTCTCCTGCCATAGAGCAGACAGTGTTTCAGCCCACTCTGCTGGGCAAATGGTGTATTGTATTGACCCCAAGCGGTACTTGCCGCGGGGAAAACTCCTCTCTCTGTTAATAGTCTGTTAATAGTTGTATGCTAGATATTGTAATATAGACATTAATAAGCCATATTGTGTTATTATTCCCATAAGGTCCACCCATAACCGTGTAAAAGAATCCTATTTAATATTAATATAGTGGTTGGGGGTGACAAGAGTTCAGAATATTTGATTTAATAAATATATAATTTTATACATCATTATCTCGCACCTATTAATTTCTCCCCTTTGCCACAAACCAGCGTAGGCGGCAGAATCCCCCTCCGCAACAGGATGTCCCTGCTTAATGTAGAGGGGACTGGACTAGATGAACTTCGGAGGTCACTTCCAACACAGAACGTTCCATGATTCTATGATTCTATGACTCTATGATTCTATGATTTAGGAAATATATTTTTTTCTGTATCGTAGTCATACTTCATATTTTGCTAACTAAAGCTAATAGCAATATGCTAATATACCTTGTTTCTGATTCTATTACAGTGTTATAAGAGCAGTTAAGCAAGAATTACTTTACAGTAAAGCTGATAATTATAATCTCATTTTCCATCTTACCCCTGAAATACAACTGGTGTCATGTCTCCATTTAGCAGGCAAAAAGGAAACAAACAAACAAACAAACAAACAAAACCAAACAAACAAACAAAAAACCCCAGCCTGATTCCTTTCTCTCTGATGACAGTTTTACAGAACAGGAGATAACAGGAAGTGGCTCAAATAAGAAATGTTACAAGTGGCACTCTGCATGAGAAAAAGGCAAATTTGCACTTAGTATACTTATTTGTCATACTTACCCTTTCTCCCATGAAGATGAGCAAAGAAAACTGTCGGGCATTTTCAGCATAAAATCCTTCCTTAAACCTTCAGTAGAACATCCCCACCAGAGAGGATGGGCTCCTCATACCAGCATGTTTTTTGTAACTATGTTGCAATCTATAACTGGGTTGTGCTGCTTGCTCCAAATTTAAGTTCCTGCCACTCAGGGAACCACAGTGTCTCTTCCCTGGAAGCAGCCAGAGCAGTTCCCACAGAATTTGCTAGCACTGCAGGACCTGATTCCTGGAATTTAGTAAGGGAGAACATGGCAGGTATATTTCCCTCAGGCATGTCAGGAAACATAAAGCCCTTAATTTTGTAGTACTGTTCAGACTGGCTAATTGCAACTTCATAAGGCATTTAATGTCTAAACAAAAGCACTGCTTTAAACACCGTACCATGACAAAGGACTACTGCTTTAATTCTCTTATAGAGCAGTCTCCATTATGTCCTCTTAGCAGAATACTTTCATGGATAAAGTCTTACATCTTACCATCCCTGCTTTTGTTTACATTATATGAGTCTGAAAGGTCTACACGGTTAGAGAGACAAGAAAAGTTGTCTTTTCTCTTGTCTGTCTTATGCTGGTACACTGGAGAAAGAGGAAGAGAAGACAGTTTGTATTGAGTCGTCTAGCTGGGTTGGTGTTAATTTTCTTTGCAGCAGCCCAGTTCACGTTTGTAACTAAAGCAGTGTCGATAAGACACCGATGTTTTGGCTGCTGCTAAGCAGTGCTTACACATCATCGATGTTAGGTTTTTTCCACTCTGTGCCTCAGCAGGTAGGCCAGGGATGCACAAAAGGCTGGGAGGGGACAGTTGACCTCAACTGACCAGAGGGATATTCCTTGCTTTATAACGTCAAGCTCAGAGATAAAAGCCCAGGGAAAAGAGGAGGATGCAGGGACATTTGTGGTTATGGTATTCGACTTCCCAAGCAGCCATTAGGCGTGCTGAGGCACGACTTTTCAGGAAGTGCCTAAACGTCATCCTGCTGATGGGAAGCAGCAAATCAATGTCCTGTTTTGCTTCACTTGCATGCACAGCTTTGCTTCACCTATTAAGTTGTCTTTACCTCCAGCAGAGGGTCTTCTTTCTTTCACTTTTATCAATCTCTCCCCATCCCAGTGGGGATCCTGTGTAGGATGTTAGGGGTTGGAAGGGACCCAAAGAGATCATTGAGTCCAACCCCCCTGCCACAGCAGGACAATACTATCTAAAACAGATCACAGAGGAACACATCCAGACAGGCCTTAAAAGTCTCCAGAGAAGGAGACTCCACGACCTCCCTGGGGATCCTGTTCCAGTGCTCTGTGCTCTGTGACTCTTACAGTAAAGAAGTTCTCCTTTGTGTTGAGGCAAAACCTCTTTTGCTGCAACTTACACCCATTGCTCCTTGTCCTATCACAGAGAGCAAGTGAGCAGAGCCTGTCTCCCCACTCCTGGCCAGCCTTCAGATACTTATAAACATTTATCAAATCCCCTCTAAATCTTCTCTTCTCCAGACTAAAAAGCCCCAGGTCCCTCAGCCTCTCCTCATAAGCCATGCCCTCCAGTCCTCTCATCATCCTCGTAGCCCTCCACTGGACCCTCTCCAGCAGATCCCTGTCCCTCTGCTACAACCTTTTGGCAATGTTCTTAATGGCTTTTTAAATACTGTAAAAAATCCTCTCTGTGGTCAGGTGTTTCCTTAGCAAATTAAAAACAAGTAGACTCATAGCTCACCTAATGAATACACATATTCATGTCTATAAAATCAAATTGTGCTAAAAGAGCACATTTCAAATCAGTCAACTTTTGTCTCCATTGATCCAAAGAAAATCCTCTACAAATTGACTATCATCCTGCTGTGACATCCTTAGGTGATAATATGTAAGTAATGTTGGTCTTTTTAGTATGAAAACAGCAACTACTGTATCAGCTGCTTGTGCAAAGGTTTTTGCACAAAAGGCATTTGCAATCTGCAGAACTCAATCACTATTTCCAAGCACTGAGGACTTTAAGACAAGGAGGCTCTTTGATGTCTGCTAAGTGGTACAGGACAGACATAAGTGACACAGATTTCCATGGCCAGAGGAAGCCTCATTTAGACATTTGTCTAAAACTTCCCATTCCCCATACTGCTAGGAGCCTGGGGAAAGCAAAGAGGAATATAAAGAGGAGATGAAGGGAACATATATATGAAATAGAATCACAGGATCATAGAACCACAGAATAGCTAAGGTTGAAAAGGACATCTGGAAATCATCTAGTCCATCCCACCTGAAAAAGCAGGCTCACCTAGAGTTGCATAGTTTTGAAAGTCTTCAGAGAAATAGTCTTCACAATCTCTCTAGGCAGCCTGTTCCAGTGTTCCATCAGTCTCAAAGTTTTTTCCTTACATTTAGGTAGAACTTCCTGTCTTTCAGTTTGTGCCCACTGTCCTTTGTCCTACCCTTGGGAACCACTGAAAAGAAACTGGTCCTATCCACTTGACATCCACCCTTTAGATATCTATAAGAATTGATACGTTCCCCTCTCAGTCTTCTCTAGTCTAAAGACTCCCAGATTTCACAGCTTTTCCTCATAAGAGAGGTTTCAGTCCACTAATCACTGCTGTAGCCCTCCATTGGACTTCAATAGTTCCCTGTCCCCCTTGAACTGGGGAGCCCAGAACCGGACACAGTACTGCAGATGTGGCCTCACCAGAAAGCAGAATCTCCCTTGATCTGCTTGCTGTTCACACTCTTAATGCACTCCAGGGTACCACTGGCCTTTGCTGCTAGCTCATGATTAGCTTGCAGTCCACCAGGACTCACAAACCTTTTTCTGCAGAGCTGCTTTCCAGCAAAGCAACTTCTAACACGTAATGGTGCATAGGGTTACTCCTTCTCAGGTGCAGGACTCTACACTTGCCCTTGTTGAACTTCATTACATTCCCGTTTGCTCAATTCTCCAGCCTGTCTAGCTCTTCCTTAATGGCAGCTCAGGATTCTGATGTGTTGGCCACTCCTCCCAGATTTCTATCACTGCCAAACTTGTTGAGGGTACACTCCATCCTTTCACCTCATGTGAGCAAGACTGAACCCAGTACTGATCCCTGTGGAAGCCGCAAGTCATTAACTGAACTCTGCACCACTGATCACAACACTCTGAGCTCAGTCATTTGGCTGGCAATTTAAAACCCTGAAAAAGAAAATCCAAGACCCAGGATCATATTTTCTAGATCTGATAACTGTGTTTATATTGTAGGCTGCTTCTTCGTATGTACAGATATACGTGAGCCACACATACACATGACGCCTTCTGCTCATCCTGCCATGTACTTCAAGGAGAAACCAGTTTGTAAAGTGCTCTGTGGGCAATAAAGTCTTCAGAGCTTCTGTCATCTGGAACATAAGTGCTTTACTGTAGCTGTACTCATTCTAAAAGAACAGGATGGAAATTTTGAAATCATGACAGTACTCATCAGTTTGTTAGCATCTTGGAGCACCATGTACTAGCACAGCAGCAGCCAGCCACAGGGAGGGGAGATGCTGCTTCTGTAACTTCACGACTATTTATTTTAAAGAAGAATGATAAAAACCCAATAGACTCATAGAATACCAGGTTGGAATGGACCTCAAGGATCATCTAGACCAACCTTTCAGGGTAAGAACACAGTTTAATGAGATGGCCCAGCACCCTATCAAGATGGGCCTTGAGACACTCTACTGTAGGAGAATCCACCACCTCCCTTGGGAGTTTATTCCAATGTCTAATAGTTTTAATGGTGAATTTTTTTTTTGGCATCCAGTCAAAAACTCCCCAGTACCAACTTGTCCACATTGCCCCTTGTCTTTACCACATGACTCTTTGTAAAAAGGGAACCTCTCTGCTCATGATAGCTGCCCTTTATGTGCTTGTACATGGTTATAAGGTTATTCTTGTGGCCCTTCTCTGGACCCTTTTCCAGCTTGTCTGCATCCTTCTTGTATAGCAGGTATCAAAATTGTACGCAGTACTCAAGGGACACCCTGACCACCTCTGAGCATAGTGGGAGACTGGTATCTTTATCCCTGCTTGTGATACCCTTATTAATGCAACTCAGCATCCTGTTGGCTTTCTTTGCCACTGCAGCACAGTGTTCACTCATTTCAAGCCTTTTGTCCACCAAGACCGCCAGATCCCTCTCCACAGTGCTGGTCTCAAGCCAGGTGGCTCCCAGTCTGAGCTGCTTTCCTGGGTTATATGTTTCCAGGTGCAAGACCCTACATTTGGTCTCATTAAACTTCATACAGTTCCTTCTTGCCCACCTAAATGCCTGTCAAGATCTTCTTGAAGGGTGGCTATCCCTACTGGGGTATCAGCCTCCCCACTTGTTTTTGTGTTGCCAGCAAATTTCACCAGGATACCCAATTCTAAGCCATTAATGAAGTTATTAAACATTGTTGGGCCCAATGTTGACCCATGGGGGACTGCACTAGTGACAGGTTGCCAGTCTGAGAAAGAGCTATTTATTGCCACCCTCTGGGTACAGCCTGTCAGCCAGTTCCCCGTCCACCAAATAGACCGCTTTTCTAGGTCAATGCAAAGTGGAAAATATTATAAAGGCCTTCTTGACTTTACCAAAGACTACAGCCAGCAGTATTCAACAGCTTAATACTTCCTTGCCTGTTCTACCCAGACCAGCTGCTTCTGCCCATTTTCTTTGAGAAAATAACTACAGTGCAGCAATAAATTTCACAGTCTGGATTGGGGAAAAATGGAGAATTCCTTCTACACCAAATACACAAATAAGCACAGTTGTGCCACAGATGCAAGGCAAAAGGGAAGAACACAAGCACT
Organism: Tricholaema leucomelas; assembly: GCA_013400475.1. Lineage (NCBI taxonomy): Eukaryota > Metazoa > Chordata > Aves > Piciformes > Lybiidae > Tricholaema lacrymosa > Tricholaema leucomelas. The sequence goes on from WAAF01011718.1 coordinate 11,533, forward strand.
CATAATTCTATGCATCTAAATATATCAGAACTATCCTACAAAACTCTCTTCTAGAGATTCTGTTTAGTAAAAAAAAAAAGGTGGGAGGAAGCAGCACAGGAAAAAATGCTGGCTGTAGGCTGCCATCTGCTGGTTTGGGTAATGAAAGGTCACTTGAAAGTAAATTTTGTCCTATTATGTTGCCATTGCAAGTCGCGGGACAATTCTTCTCCCGTGGCAGGCTAAGAACATCCCATTACCATCAGTAGCAGCTGATAAACTTTCTGGAAGCCAGTGGGTTTTCTGAACCTGACTCCCTGCTCCCTCTTTAAAAAGACACCTCCTTGCACAGATCTTACTTCTAATACAAATTTAAAATGAATGTGCATTGCTGCTTACTGTCAGGCTATGAAGCTTTCAGCCACACACACATGTGCAGTCCTCAAGGAAGCCTCACTAGTGGGCAAACTCTAATTTTTGTGGAGCTTCGTGTCATATAGCAAATTTGCACATTGTTTACTTGCAGATAGTATTATAGTTTTATATTCATCAGATGGCATGCCCTCAAGGTTCTCCATCTGTTTTGCTGGACTCTTAACATGATTTAATTACTTATTATATTTTATTGGGTTCAAGTATAGTGTGTAAATTCAATTAACCTGTGCTGATGAGATGATATTTGCTCTCTTTTAGCCGACATTTACATTACAGCTGACATGTACAAGAGAAGTGCTTGTAGAAAGTTCCAGAAATAAATGCCAGTCTTGCGTAAATCAGCAGCGTTTGTGTCACTGTCTTCAGTGAGTGGTCTTGGTATATGAAGTCCTGAGCCTGCAATGAGTTTTGCACCAACAGTCTCAGACTGCAGATTGTGCCGTTAGTTTTGCAAGGTCAAGTAGGGGCTGTGAGACTCTCTTGGTATTGATCATATTCTCAGAAAAAGTGATCATTTTAGTACATAGTGTGTACCTCCATCTGCTGTTCATTATCACTTCAGAACTATTCTTCATCTAAATCATTTGCCAGCTTTTTTAAAGGTCTCACAAGTCCCAGTTGCAATCCAGATTAAATTTCCTCCATTCCCAAAAACACACAGCCAAGTGACTGATTACCTAATGGGCCAATGCCAGAGTGTTGCTGTAATCAAGAGGGTATTGTCAAGACCAGCAGACTTTATACTTACTTACTTTTATGTTCTCTACAGCCTTTACAGAATGGATATAATGTAAAAAGGGTCTTTGTTTGCTTGTGTGTTCTAGCAGATCTCAGTGGAAAGTAGAGAAATCTGTGATATTATGCACAGATATGCATTCACATGCACATATTTTACAAGTTCTGAGTGATAAAGAATAGGAGTTTCTGGAAGCTAAGAACATTGTGAAATTTCCTCGGCCTTGCCATTTACATCCTAAATGAGTCTTCAATCACACAAAATTTGTTGGAGTCACCTTCTTATTTCTATTGTCTCTTCTTAAAGTCACTGGATCTGTTAAAATAGAACATGATACTTCTCCATTGCCTGAGCTTACAAGAAACTTCTGTAGTTCATCATAAAGGCAATTGTATAGTCCTGTGTGGGGCCCAGTGACCAGAAAGCAGCTTTGCAGAAAAGCACCTGGTGTTCTACATGGAGGGTTTGTACATGCATCACTAATGCATCTTTGTAGCAGACTAAAGTGTCCTGGATTATGTTAGCAGAAGTAAAGCAAGCAGGTCAAGGGAATCAACCAGGTTGGAAGAGACCTCCAAGATCGTCCAGTCCAACCTATCACCCAGCCCTGTCCAATCAACTACACCATGGCACTAAGTGCCTCATCCAGGCTTTTTTTGAACACTTCCAGTGATGGTGACTCAATTCAGCACTTGTGACACCATATCTGAAGTGCTGCCCAGTTTTGTGCTCTGCAGAAGACGGACACTGTCATGCTGGAGCAAAAGGCACTGGAGGCCACCAAGCAGGTTTGGGACTGAATAATATGAAATACAAAGGGATCTTCAGAAGGCTGAGCCCATTCAGCCTGTAGAACAGAAGGTTGCTGAGTACAAGACCAGATAGGAAAGTGTAGAGAAAGTGGAGTCAGATAGAATTGAATGGAATCATAGAATCAGCCAGGTTGAAAGAGACCTCCAAGATCATCCATTCCAAACTATCACCCAGCCCTATCCAGTCAACTAGACCATGGCACTAAGTGCCTCGTCGAGGCTTTTCTTCAACACCTCCAGCGACGGCAACTCCACCACCTCCCTGGGCAGCCCATTCCAATAGCAAATCACTCTCTCTGTCAAGAGCTTCCTCCCAACATCCAGCCTATACTTCCCCTGGAACAACTTGAGACTGTGTCCCATTGTTCTATTGCTGGTTGCCTGGGAGAAGAAACCACCCCCCATCTGGCTACAACCTCCCTTCAGGTCACCCCTGAGCCTCCTCTTCTCCAGGCTAAACAAAGCGATCTCCCTCAGCCTCTCCTCATAGGGCTGTGTTCGAGGCCTTCCATCAGCTTTGTTGCCCTTCTCTGGACAGCTTCCAACACCTCAACGTCTTTCTTGAATTGAGGGGCCCAGAACTGGACACAGGACTCAAGGTGTGGCCTGACCAGTGTTGAGTACAGGGAAGGAATGACCTCCCTTGTCCTACTAGCCACACTATTCCTGATGCAGGCCAGGATGCAATTGGCTCTCTTGGCCACCTGGGCACACTGCTGGCTCATCTTCAGCTACTATCTACCAGTACCCCCAGGTTGCTCTCTTCCTGGCTGCTCTCCAGCCACTCTGTCCCTAGCCTGTAGCACTGCTTGGGCAGCCCTGCACTTGGCCTTGTTAAATCTCATCCCATTGGCTTCTGCCCACCCAACCAGCCTGGCAAGATCCCTTTGCAGGGCTATCCAACCCTCCAACAGATCCACACCTGCTCCTAGCTTGGTGTCATCTGCAAACTTACTCATGCTGGACTCAATCTCCTGGTCCAAATCATCAATAAAGATATTGAACCGGACCAGGACCAGCGCTGATCCTTGGGGAGCACCACTAGTGACAGC
>WAAF01011720.1:0-12872 GCA_013400475.1 Tricholaema leucomelas
GTGATACTGTGATACTGTGATACTGTAACACCATGTGAAGTAAGCATTGGAAGTTTTGTGGGTTTATGTTTTGTTTTACAAGTTGTCTTCAATGCAAAAAGACTTGTATTGTTTGTAACTTTATCAAAGTCACAACAACAAATTATTTGGCATATAAAATAACTCAAAATAGCTGCCTGAATATACTATTAATAATGGGGTTAACTACAGCTTAATATTCACAGGAAATTGTATGAGTGACTTCCACATGTCTTCAAATTACTTGTAATACTCAAATTTCATTCAGTTTTTGGTTGGAAGGAAAAAGCACTTTAGTAATTGCTATTTCACTTTAGTTTTTAAGACCTCAAGTACAGAAATCTAATCAATGGTCATAGACATAAAATCTGGCAAATATGCCATCAGGAATAGTATTCAAGATTATTTTTAGAAAGTTAAAAAAATGTTTAGTATTTCCATTATCCTTCTAGGACACCTTCTCTCATGAATTGCCTTTCACCAAGGTTAGAATAGAATAGAATAGAATAGAATCAATCAGGTTGGAAGAGACCTCCAAGATCATCCAGTCCAAACTAGCACCCAGCCCTATCCAGTCAACTAAACCATGGCACTAAGTGCCTCATCCTTTTCCTGAACACCCCCAGGGACTCCACCACCTCCCTGGGCAGCCCATTCCAATGCCAATCACTCTCTCTGGCAAGAACTTCCTCCTAACATCCAGCCTATACTTCCCCCGGCACAACTTGAGGCTGTGTCCCCCTGTTCTGTTGCTGGTTGCCTGGGAGAAGAGACCAACCCACACCTGGCTACAACCTCCCTTCAGGTAGTTGTAGACAGCAATGAGGTCTGCCCTCAGACTTCTCTTCTCCAGGCTGAACAACCCCAGCTCCCTCAGCCTCTCCTCAGAGGGTTTGTGTTCCAGGCCTTTCACCAGCCTTGTTGCCCTTCTCTGGACACGTTCCAGCACCTCAACATCTCTCTTGAGTTGAGCAGCCCAGAACTGGAACCAGCTTAGCTTTAAATTTATGACAAGTCTCCTTTAAAGCCTTCTACAAACTGCATCATCAAACAGACTCATCTAATGCAGCGCCTGCTTTATGGCAAAGTAGCAGAGACTCTCATGTTGCCATCTCAGCCTATTGCATAAACCCCAGGGATAGTTGAATATTACTTTTCATGTTCAAACATCAGAGCCACCTGACGTGGTTTGTTATGGCTGATACTTTTGGCCTGCCCCACACACTTCCAAGACAGAATTATTACAGTAGAAATGGTTAAGCCTGAAATTAATTGTATACAGCGCTTCAGCACAGCTAACTAGAGGTGAAAAACACGGATTATGTTTCTGAAGAGTGCTAGAAAAACAGGCTGTAATCTGAACTGAACTGCTTATGGCATCTTAAACAAGAATAGGAACAGTGTCCACATTTTTTTCTGCATTATTTTTGCTGGCTAGGTGAATGATACAGTGGAACAAATTCCACTGTGTGCAGAATAATCTCATTAATTTTAAATAAAATGTAAATAGCTCCTTTTTTTAAATAATTATACTTTGTCTTCAAATTCTATCAAATTTAGCATTGTAATTAAATGTCATACAATTGTTTTTGCTGGAAGAAAAATCTTTAAGATCAAAGCCAACCATTATCTAACTCCACCACATGTGGTGCAAAAGCATGTTCCTAAGAACCACATCAAAATGTGTTTTGAACACTTCCTGGGATGCCAGGGTTTGAACAGGATTGAGCAGAATTGAGAAGAACTGAATAGTCTGAGAAAATAAGGAGAGTAGGTTGAGTAATTGAATAGACTTAGGTCATTCTGATGAGGAGGCACAGCTGCAGAGGGGCGGCCTTGAGAGGCTAGCAGAGAAGCTGCTATCTGTAGCTGAGCTGTGCAAGGAGGGTGGGCTGGTCAGCCCTGGGAACAAGCAATGTTGTGCTTAAGTTGCTGCAAAGGGGGATTAAGGGGGGTAGTTGGTCAGGTCTGCCTCTATGCGTGTGGACAGCCCATTTCTGCCTACGTAAGCCTATTTTGATACGCCCCTGTACCACCACATAGGTATCACACTTAGCTTCAATAAACGGATTGACCATTATGCATCACATTGGTGTAAGCCCAGTGTCTCTCCCCCTCCCACATGGCTTAGAACAGAGGCCAACTCAACACAGGGACAACCACACAATCACCTCTCAGAAAGCCTATTTCAGTGTTTGATAACCCTTTCAGTGAAGAAGTATCTTCTAACATTCAACCAAAATCTCCTCTAGTGAAACTCGAGGCCATTTCCTGTTGTCTTATCACTTATTACTAGTGAGGTGAGATTGACATCCATCTCACCACAAGTTCCTTTCAGGTAGTTGTAGAGTGCTTAGGTCTCCCCGCAGCCTCCTTATCTCCAGACTAAACAACTGCAGCTCCTGCAGCTGTTCCTCCTAAGAGCTGTCTTCCAGACCCTCCAGCACCTCAATATCTTTCTTGCAGATGTAAGCACTTGGAATTACTGAACAGTGTTGTTGTGAAGAAAACAACGTAAGCCATCAGTGTGCCCTTGTAGTGAAGGCAGTCAACCACATGCTGGGCTCTACTTGCAAAGGTGCAGAAAGCAGGTCCAAGGCACTGATATTTCTCTACGCTGCACTACAGCATCCTTGAACTATGTCTAGTTTGGAGGTCCCCAGGTATAGTGCTACTAAAACAAGCCCAGCTGATCCCAAGCTCATCAGAGGGCTGGAACACTTCATGTATGAGGATAGGCTGAAGGAGCAGAGTCTGTTCAACCTGGAGTAGGAAAAGCTCAGGTGAGACCTTACTGTTGCCTACAACTGATCCCGCTGGGGGGGTTCAAAGAAGATGAAGATGCACAATGGAAAGACAAGAGCCAATGCAAAAAAGTTTCAGTATGGGAAATTACAACAGGATTTATTTTTTTTTTTTAAGCCTGAGAGTGATCAAGTACTTCCACAGGTTGCGAGAGAAGCTCCATCTTTGGAGATATCCAAAACTCAGTGGGACACAGGCTTGAGCAACCCAATATAACCAGACCTCCCCTTGTTTTTTCAAACCTTTATGATATTGTGACTCCATGTTTATCAATGGCTTCTGTTAATGCTACTACAAATACACCTGTGGAAACAAAAAATGCTTTCTCCGTCTCTGGTGTTCATGTATCTTTTGTATGCCAGCATAACTCCATTCCTCTCAGACACTGGGTTTGATTTCTTGAAACAATGAACTCATCTTTTACAAGAGTTTTGTAACACAGGTATTAATGCAAGGTCCACAATGAAGAGTGGAGGAGTGATTTCAAGGAGACACATTGAGATAATAGCTGCTGTGCTTGTTTACATTAGGATCTTGTGCTGTTGACTATCTTAGAAAAGTGTGCTCTGTACATTATGTCGTAGCAGCAACTGCTTTAGGTAGTACTATCACATGCTTAGTGGTATGCAATTAACCACTTCTTTATGTAAACACATTGGATTCTTTTCTGCATTTACGGAATCAGAAAAGTTGAGCATTTTGATAAATACAAGTTTGACAGATTGAGATGAATGTCTCCTCAGAGAGGCTGTGGAGTCTCCTTCTCTGGAGACTTTCAAGACCCATATAGATGTATTCCTGTGTGACCAGCACTAGATTATGCTCCTGCTCTGGCAATGATCTCTGGAGTTCCCTTCCAATCTCTAACAGACTGTGATGCTGTGATTTTCAAAGCACATAAGTCAAGGGAATACTTACATACTCAAAATTGTAAACATTTTTTTTTCCTTTTCTTTTTCAATGCACTGACTAGTAGTTGTGATGAATAATCGTTGCCATTCCATATGGTATTTCTATGCTATCCATTTCATTCAGGCAAGAACTTTCTCCTTGTATGTCTTAATCTCAAGCATTTATTTAGCGAACTGGGGTTTTGTTTATTGTTTCTACATCTACCTCTACGTAAGTAGAAACACATGGACCAGCCAGTATTCACCATCAATCAAATTCCACAAAACTCTACATTGTAGTCACCTCAACTCTTTCATTTTAACTGTATACACAAGAGGCTTCCTGTTCTGGTTGCTGCTTTTGGGTTCTGGGTTTTCGGACTCTGGCTCTTTTACATACGTAAGACTTCTCCTACTTTAGTAACACACATTTTCTGTGTGGACTAGAAAGAAGCCCCAGGAAAGTGGAAAACATCCCATCCTATGGTAACTTTACACTATGTTACAACAGTTGTTGGTGAGATATGTAGGACAAACACACTACGGTACTTCAGGGAGAAAAGCTGCATTTTTGTACTCAACCCAGCCACGTTGCCTTCTGAAATTAACAATGATTAACGGAAGGGATTCATCCATGTTTACAATAAGAGCTATAGTAACTGAAATAATACTCTTGACAAGCTAATCATGGGGATTAGGGAAGGCAGAGATAAAAATCACAACTTTTCAACCATTTTAGAACTCTGATTGATTGGTGCAATTCTTTCATTGTATATTTTGTTGCCTTAGCCACTGCATCATGTCTTCTTGATTGGTTACACCTGGAAGTGACACTTTCACAGAGAAGCAAAACTTTGGCAGCAGTAATGCAGAGACGTTCAAGTCTGAAATCCCAAACTGAAGGAAGAATTACATGGGGGGAAAAAACTGAATGCAGAAAAATATGAAATGACAAGGTAAGAAGAGAGAGAAAAAAATATGCCAATCATTTTTAAGACAGAGAAGCAGTATCTTGGCACCAAGAAAATCAGATGATAAACAGAGAGAATGTCTCATTTTTCACATTTGCCAAATTCACAGTGATGTTTTATGGCCATTCCTTTTTGGTTATCAAATCCTTTGCACTCTGTTCACCATAAAAGTCAAAACACAGAAAGATTAAAAAAAAAAAAGAAAAAAGTTTGTTGAACTCCAAACAATTGGAATTTTTTTATCTATATAAAGCAATTAGAAGAACTAATTAGAACTAGTAAAAATGTTTCGATGACCTCAAATCAAGATTCTATAAGAAATAAGGCAATTTTCAAGTCTGTCAAAAACATTCAACATATAAACAAATAAAAAAGTAAAACAAACATCTCAATCAGTTGTAAAGCTTAACCAAAATAAGAGAGGCAGAATAGAAATGGTGCTTTCAATGGTAAATTTAAAGGCTGCCTTATGAGACTAGCCCTTTAAATAGCAGTCAGATACCATGAAAAAAGATGTGTTCTGTCACATCTGAGAGCCTGTGAAAGCATCTTGTCTCCATAGCAATATTATGGCATTTATAGTACCTGTTAAAGCTTGATAGCAAATGATCGTGCTTCCAAAAAGTAGCCAACAAAAAAAAACTATGGAATTGTCTGCACATGTATTAAACATCACTGCAGCACTATCAGTTCTTTGATGCAGCTGTATGTGTTTAGAAATTTGGAGCCTGATTCATAGTTACATTGGTGAAGTCTAAAGTAATGCAGCTGAAATCAATTACTTCAGACCAAAGCCATGGGGAATCAGCTCTTTAAAAAGCAACTCTTCATAAACAAATTTATTTTTTTCTCTTGCAAAGATACTGTAACTAACGTCACAGGACTAAAGACCTTAAAGTATGCTTTGATTTACACTGCAGTCTGAAGTGATCACCAGTATTACTCATGAAATTAGAAGGTGAGGTGGAATATCATTGTGTGTGAGTCTTTGTCCCATCTCAGGCTGGGGGATGCTGAATGTACTGTAAGATGTAACCCTTAGATGTTCTGACTCCAGCCTTTATAAGTTTTTCCTCATATGAAACAAATAGTGAAAAATCTGATTTGTTGTTTTGGGTTTTTGTTTTGGTTTGGGTTTTTTTTGCCATGCCTTCAATATATGTATAGCCATTTTCCACACAGATGTGCTTCTCAGTGTCACTTTCCTGTGTTGAAAACTCTAACACAATTTTAGAGGCAAGGTAAGATTTTAAACAAATGTAGATGAAAGCAGAGAACCTCACTGAAAATCAAATCCACAAGATGGAAATACAGCCTAGTTCAGGCGTTAGTTATTAAAATGCTGGGAAAGCAGCACTGCAGAAGATACTGCAGTTCCCTTGGAGGTCTTGTACTGGTCTAAAGAGCAGGTTGGCTGCAGCCAGCACACCAGCAGTTTTCTCACAGTAGAAACCAGCTCATACAAAGCAGAAGGAAGTGTGATAAGACTCACTATGTTTCACAGTTACATCAGAAGTGAGGGATGCACTTTCTACTACCCTATTGACTAGCACACAGTGACTTCACCATGGGACAGAAGCCTACACTTCACAGACCCTGCTTGACACTGATAATAAGTATTCTTTGTCTCTGCCTTGAAAAAGGCCTTTCACTCTTCCCTGCTTCTGCTAGACCACAAAGATAACAATGTCTAAGGGCATGATGGGGATTTATTAGTTACTGCACCAAGAGGGAAAGAAAATAAAATTGCTGTAGTGTCAGCTGCTCTTATGATGATGCTGACAAAACAACAGGAGCCATGCCAGCATAAATGACTCAAAGCCTATGTATTAAAAAAAAAAAATCAAAGCTCTGCTGCAGAACCCCAGAAGCACTGAAAAATGGATGTAGAATGTAGGAAAACAATAATTATATTTCCATGCAAACTACACCAGTATGAACAGACTTGCTGCATACTACATACAAACCATATATCAATAAACTCGAATGAAAAACAGAAAGAGATTCTATGTCGAGGAAAAATTAGGTCATGACCACAGATCCAGTCATGTTGTAGACTAAAAGTATTTTGCCCTTTTCCTGCAGTCTTTTGTGTCTATGAACTGTTCTCAGTGATCATTGACACAGGCAAATATGTTGATCTTGACGCTAAACTGTTTAAATTCCTACCAACGAGTGTACAGGAAAGATGTTTCAAGACCTAAGGTAGATTTCTTGTAAGTGTCCCATGAAACCACACCTCATATGTGTATCTCCAGCATTTCTCTTCAGACCTCAAACCCCACAAAACCTCTGTCTACCAATCCCGTTAGGATTACATGTGGCTTTCTTTTTGGGACATGTGTGGCAAAAGCAGAATACAATAAGCTTCACAGATCACTTTGTCAAAATCAAGCATTGTGCATTTGCTGAGCACACAGTGGGCAGAACAGAATTATTTTCTTGGAAACTTCAATTTAAAATCCATTCCAAAACCCCATCTCCTGTGAGGGAAAAGTTTATCCTACTCCCAGCTATATGTCAGCTGATGTGTTATTTTCTCTCCCTGTTGGTACAGCTGTACTACTGGCTCCAATTTTATGTATCACTAGAAGAGAGCTCAGAGCTTGCTTGCTGCATGGCAATGACAGACACACTTCTCTGTAAGTCCAACACACATGCACACCCAGTAGTAACTACTGTGTGGCTCTTGGTGAATTCACAGAGCTATGGATTTTTGTGGCTGAATCATTCCTGGCATCTAATCTACTTCAAAAGTAGTTAACATCTTCATAAATTTCAACCAGACCTCTGCATAGAGTTGAGAGACAACTTCTCCTTCTTTTCTTCAGTCTTTACTGTTAAGACCAGCCCTTAGGAATCTCAGACCATGGAAGTAAGAGATGTGAGGAGAACCAGAACATCTGTCTTATGAGGAGAGGATGAGAGACCTGGGGCTATTCAGTTTGGAGAAGGCTGAGAGGAGATCTTACTAGTATCTACAAATATCTGAAGGGTGGGTGTCAAGAAGGGGGTCGTCTCTTTTTGGTGTTGCCCTTTGGTAGGGTGAGGGGCAACAGATGCAAACTGGAACACAGGAAATTCCATCTCAATGTGAGGCAAAACTTTTACTATAAGGGTGATGGCACACTGGAACAGGCTGCCCCGAGAGGCAGTGAAGTCCTCTTTTCTGGAGACATTCAGGATCCATCTAAAGGCATTCCTGTGTGACCTGCTTGATGGGCTTGATGACCTTTGGAGGTCCCTTCCAAAATCTACTATTCTACAATTTTATCTTGTAGCCTGTCTTGGATGAACATAACTTGGCAGAGCAGCTGGACTTGATAAACTCCACAAGTCTCTTCCAGCGCCCACCATTTTGTGATTCTGTGATGTGCTAGTTTGAGCCTAGCAAGCATGTTTTGGTGAGAAGAACTAGATGATAGGCTGTAAAATGAAAACAATGGTGAGGTCTACTTCCCTCACAGTCTTGCTGGGATGTGTAAAGAAGAAAGGCAAAACAAAGATTACTGCACTTGCTTCTTCTCTTCGCTGGGGAGCTTTGCCTGCTGGGGAGAAGNTGATTTCTACAAGTGTGGGGGGCGGGGGATACCCAAACCATCACATGTGATCAGGCCTGTTCTCACACACATGTACCCCAGACATTACTGAATACAGATTCTCATCTCTACTCCATGTAGTTAGGTCAGTGCTATCATTTAAGAGTCATGACTGAAATATTTAACTCTTGAAATCATCGTTGGAGTAAACCAGCTATACTCCATGATGTATACCAATAAAAATCTTACACCTCACCATTATTTCTTCCTAGAAACTCTTTGACTTAAGCTCCCTGTAGTTAGCTTAAACAAAGATAAATGTATTTATTTTAAAATTACACATATTCCTTTCTTTCTCCACAGTATGTATGTGCATATTTGTTTAAATTTTATCAACAAATATTCCTTCTTAAAAGAATTTGAAGATTGCACAAGGTTTTCTACAGAAACTGATACAAAAGCCTGCAACAGACTGACTCAGAGATGCAGAGCTGCCTGAACACAGCTGCATTAGCACATAGGCCCTCTCTTCCCAGTCTCATTAATAATTCAGGTCATTCCACAGTGAATACATATTATTCTGAGGTATTGCAATGTGCCAGAGGATACTTTGTGGACTGGGATAGTACTGTTTCCATTTAAAGTCTGGGCTGGTTTTCCCAGACAAAAGAAAAGTGAGCTATCACAAAACTGAATCACCTTTAGAAAACTTTTATTAGACTTTGAGTGTGTGAAGGAAAATATCTCTGCTATGACGAGGAACTGGTGTGAGTTTGCTATCTTTTCTGTAGTCAGTTTAGCAATATCCACAGGCAAGGTGATTTAAAGTGACTGCCCAGCAGTATTAAATTTCCTTTAATAGACTGACTTATCCCAGCGCTTACAAAAATATCTCCTTGGAATGCTTCCAAACATAGCAGAGATGCTGGCTGGATAAGTCTCAAAAATAGTCCTCAGTTAGCACCTTCCAAACTCCACACAAGAATCAAAGTGCCTCTCCTGAACGCTGTGCTACATTCCCTTGACCAGACTCATCACTTCCCTCATTAGGTGTCATTATGAGGAAAAGGCTTTTTGTTTTAAAAGAAAATAAAGTTTATAGAGTTCTAAAACAAACAGACCCTGACATGGTAGAAAAATCCTGGGGCCATGGGGAGAAATGCTGTGACTGTTGCTTTGTGAATACAGACAACACACTGCTTTAGGCAGCAGTGGTGCAGTAACAGGAACATTACTTGTATGCTATACTGTCACTACTTTTGTGAAATTAGCTGAAAGTTCGAGTTTGCTTAGATGTAGGTGCCTTGAAGGTAGATGTGTGGCTAAATCCAGTACTTTAGGGCTTCTGGAGAATATAGTTGTGCTCCTGTCTCCTGTCCACTCAGGCTCAAAGGTTGCTACCCCCGTAACAAGCCATGCTCATATTTCAGCAGTGGCACATCACAGGTTTGTTTTTTTCTGTGAACTCATCAGGGACCTGTATTTGGGTTTCTGGTTGCCCTCCTGTGAACTGTGAAAACTAGCATGCAGAGCCATCCCTCCTTCCACTCCCTCTGCTGCAAATAGCTGCAACCTTTAACCGATGGACAGGACAAGCAGCAAAGGGAAATAAATAGCTCTAAGTGCCAAGGTTAGAGTCAGAGTCTCAGCTCAGATGAGTCAGCACAGCCCCAGCTGTACCAGCTACAAGATCAGCTTTGTCCTTCCATTTACAAGCTGTAAGCCAAAGCACAAAGGAAAACTTTCCAACAGCTTGCCACTATTACAGTACAAGTGAAATAACTAAATATAAAGCTTTTCCTGAAAACAAACAGCGTGCACCTTCTCTTCCTCATGCAGTGAAGTGCTTAAGTCAGGCAGCACTAGGACCTTTTTCAAGACTCTTCTCTCTTCATGAGCGTGGCCTTTTCCCACCTGGCGGCACATCAAATGTTCCTCGCTATAGTATTTCAGTGCTGCTGAACAATGATTGCAAGCATCCACTTGGACTCTGAGCAATTCTACTAAATTTTAGACAATCTTTTAAGTCTTTCTTTCCCTGACCAATACTGCAGATAGATTTTTACTTGCAATGACTTCTAGGAAAGGGTTTTCATTGTACAAATACATTTAGAGATAATCATAAATAAAGAGAGATGTGGTCATTTATTGATTCTTAGCACCCATGCTTCAGTCATCCAATTAGGAAACAAAAATAGATGCAGTGTGACATACACACCAAATAGACAGAGTGTTTGAAATGTAGGATATGAAATACATGCGAGATTGAAATTAATTTTCATAAACTGTGGTAAGAGCGATGCAAAAATCTATCTAAATAAAATCAGTGTTGGCACAAAAAGACAAAGATGGCTCAGAGTCATTACATACCTTATTCACAACAAAGATTACGGTCACTGATTTGTTAGTTTTAAGTGGATTAATTTCTGCTTAATGTTAAGGAAGAGTGTTTTACTGAATATCTGGGAAAACATGGAGGATTTTTTGTGTCCTGAATTTTTCTAGCTCTGTTAGTCTTATGGTATGGCAACCTTCCTCACCTGTTCTTGGAGCATAGGAAATTGAGTATGAAGAGTCTCGTGGAGCTCAGAAAGCTAATTTACAAATATACAGATTATAAAACCACATTCTTACCTCATTTGTAGAACAGCTCTCTCCACAGACTTTTGCTAGTGTGTCTTGGAGCCCTGTATACCCCAAAATTCCTCTCCCTCTGTGGTTTGAATGGGAGAGGAAAAAGGTGCAAGAAGACCTGTTTCCCCTCCCCTCCCTGCAGGCGTGAAGGGGGGGAGCAAGGGACCCTTCCACACAAGGGGTGCCCCGTGCTGGGCCCGCGCTGGACTCAGGTGGGGATTGGCTGTGGTCTTCACGCCTAGGCAGTGGTAACTCAGCTCTTTGTCTAGGAAGGGTATAAATATTGGGAGGACTTCCTGCCTTGGGGTTCCTGCCTTGGGGTGTTTCTGCCTTGGAGTTCGTTCCTGCCTTGGAGTTCTCCCCCCGCCTGGAAAGCTTCTGCACAAGAAGCACCTGGAGCTCGGAAAGACAAGCTCCAAAGGACTGCTTCACCTTAAGCACCTCCTTTGTGCAGCTTTATAGCTCTCAATGACCCTCGGAGGCTTCTAAAAGACCCGAAAGACAAGGATTTGGACTGCCCTTCTATTCCAGCCAGCATGATCCTTCTGTGAGTAGCTTTGGCTCAGCCTATCTTGATATTGAGAACACTATATTTAATAGCTCAAGCCTTTTCCAACTTCTGACTTCTAAAATAGTCAAGTCTACCTGTGGCATCCGTGTAGATCTTCTCAACCAACTAAGAACCTGCTAATTAAAATTAAATTAGTTTCTGTATATAGTTTTGGGGGCAGTTTTGGGGGAAATAAAATAACTATATTTTTATATAAATTCCTGACTCAGCCACAGTAATTCCCTGCCTCCATTACATAGTGATAAAAAGATTATGCAAGAGATGTGCTTTAGTGTCTAGGAGCTGGTTGTTAGAGATCACATGTACAGCATATTGTTCAAATGCATTCTGAATAAAAATCCTCATGATGCAACCTTTGTCTTTTTCATACCAAGAAGATTCACCAGCCTGCTTTCAAGAGTTGAACTTTCTTTGGTGTTTAATTAAATTCAAATCAATTGTGTGCACATTTGTATGTTGCAACTCCTACAATATTTGAAAAGAATGTAAACTAGAAATAAAGGACCTTTTCTTTTATCATCAGAGCAGTGTAATTCTTTGTCTCTAAGCAAGAGCATAGTCAAACCAGCCTTGTCTCAAGTACATCAGCCCAGGCTGAAGTTGGCATAGATGTTGGCGTAGAGGTTGGCATAGAAGCTGAGAAGAAGTTGGAAGCAGTGAACAATGAGGATGCACAAGAAGATAAAAATAAAATCACAAAGGCAAACATTATTTTCTGTTCCAGTGTCATACTAGAATTTGGTGTTGTGTTTCCAGATGGCACCAAAGTAGCAATGAATATCTCTCCACCCACTCCACCCACCATCCAAGGAAGTTGAAATTAATAATCCCACAGCCACCTTCCTTCAATCATCAGTTTGCTGAGATCAGAGTAGAAGCCTTTCAGATGCACTTTGCTACCTTTAGGCTGAGGGGCAAGCGATATTAACTGTGAATAGCCCTTTTGTTGGTTTACTTCAATATACCTTTCTTCTAATGGAGGAGAATGGAGAAAAATGAGATGGAAAATAATTTAACAGCATGTTTGCTTGCCTCTGCATCACATATAAGAGACCTTTCTGAAATCCCGTGTTGTTCTGTTGACAGTGCAGCATTCAACCATCAATATTAAATGCCACTAGACTCTAAGATGACAGTAACTCCTCCCAGCCCATCATGCAACTTGGAGTGGGGTAGAACTTTTCTTTACTGGAAGGGAGAAAATGAGGGGTTGAGTCACACTACTCCACTGAGCAGCCTACAGAAATGGCAGATCAAGTGCGTTGCTGCAGGACAAATGAACTCTGTGCTGGGTTAGGAACTGGCTGGAGGGCTGAGCCCAGAGAGTGGTGGTGAATGGTGCCACATCCAGCTGGCGGCCGGTCACTAGCGGTGTCCCTCAGGGATCAGGGCTGGGCCCCATCCTCTTGTGATGGTTTGGGTGTCTCCCACCCCCCCCCCCCCA
>WAAF01011720.1:13576-30922 GCA_013400475.1 Tricholaema leucomelas
AGGTGAGGAGAAAGTTCTTCACTGAGAGAGTCATTGGACACTGGAATGGGCTGCCCAGGGAGGTGGTGGAGTCGCCGTCTCTGGAGCTGTTCAAGGCAGGATTGGACGTGGCACTTGGTGCCATGGTCTAGCCTTGGGCTCTGTGGTAATGGGCTGGACTTGATGATCTCTGAGGTCTCTTCCAACCTTGGTGATGCTCTGATACTGTAACTGCAGTTGATGCCTCTCTACATTTGGGGAGAGGGGTTTGAAAAACACCTATAGCTATGATTTTATACCCCATGACTAAAAATGAGGTGGCACAGACCAAGTTCCTTTTCATACTATCAAAATCATAATCACAATCACAATTACAGACACAGTAACAAGAAAACCATCTCAGCTACATCAAGAGAATTAAAAGAATTTGAACTAGACAGCAGAGCTTATGCTGTGCCACCACTTGCCTGGCACATCTTGTCCTTTGACCATTTGGGTGTCTGTGTTGCGTAACTATTACCTCCCTTCCATAATGGATTTTCCTTCCAGATGTAGGGAAGCACTGTTGGAATCCATACATTAGGGCTGGTCATTGAGAACACTGAAGTCACCTGCAAAGTGCCTTTGGGAAAAGAAAGGCTTCAAAACCATTCAAAGAGTAAGACTGTCTCAGCTGAATGTATTAGTAAGAGAAAAGAAGTAGAACAACATAATGCAGCATATACCACACACAGGTGATAATTTCACATGATTATATCCACTGCATCACTGGACTGTGGTCAAAAATAAGTTATAAGCATGCCTCATTAACAGCAGTTAAGAGGTGAAAGTAAATGAAGAAAGGACAGTCATACATATTGTCAGATTCAGTTTAAAACTGTACCTGAAACAAAGCAATGTCAAAGAAGCAAAAATATTGGAACTGCTTGGCTACTATTATCTGGTATATGACAGCAAAACCAGAAAGATCAAAATGTCAACTTCCAGTCTTTTGAAGGTGAGTCTCAGCTACCAGTTGAAAAAAAAAAACCACAAAGGACTGCCTACAAGAGCTAAAAATTAGGAAAAAGCAGCTTAACAAAGCTGATAGACTTATTTTAGGCTACTGACACATGGTGAAATAAAAAATTCTGGTGACAAGTAATTGATTCTGTTGGATAATAACCTCATTATTAAAAAAGAAGAAATGTACAAACTGAGAGTGTATCACTGCAGCAGTGCTGCTACAATGAAGGCTAAAGTTGCTTGGCAGGCCAAAGGCAGCATTCCAATAGACCTCTGGTACTCTGACTTCAGAAAGCTCTTCAGCACACACATGGGGTTTAGGCACATGCCCTCAGCTACACTTATGCACACAGAATCACAGAATGGTAAGAGTTAGAAGGGACCTCTGAAGATCTTCCAGTCCAACCCTCCTGCTAGAGAAAGATCACATAGAGTAAATCACACAGGAACACATCCAGGCAGGTTTTGCTTAACAGTTTTCCCTAAAACTGCAATCACACAATACCGTAACTGGGCTTGCGCTAACATATCAGAATGTTTCAGGAAAGGTTTTCCTGCATACAGTTAGCAACTGCTGGGGAAAATCCAGATGATGGAAAATTTGTGACTGTCAGGGAAAGATTACTTTTGATATGCTGGTTTTAAATGTCAAACTTTTAATTGAAAAAAAGGATTATGTACATGGTGTTTTTCCAGTTTTGAAGAAAACTGGCTTTGAAAAGACAGATGTAATTAGTGATTTCCATGATAAACAAATGCAGTTCATTTTTTTTCTTTTGGGGGCCACCAAAGTAGGCACTGAAGTAGGCTAATACAGAAAAGAGTTATGATTTTAATACTAATGAGCACAATTCACTGATTTTAGGAACAGGTGTGATGTCTGAATATTTTACATTCAGTAGCTTTTCACACTCAGAATCCTAATTATTATGCTATACATTATATACAGTAAAACGCCAAGATTGCATTGCAAGGATAAAAAGAATGTATTTCCAAGGCTTTGGGCTTCCAGATAGTCTTGTGGACATGCTCGTCACACTGAATGATTGCAAGCAGTTTGTCATCACAGGAAGACCATAAAACCCAGTATAACCAAGTCCTTCACCCTCTTTGGATGACTTTTTGTGAAGCTAAAAGGTAAATGAGAACATTAGCCACTTCCTTTGGAACAAAATGGTGTTAAGCTATCACCACTGATTCAAGCACATGAGTACTTGAAAGAAGAGGGAGACTAGCTAAAGGCATTCATTGTGTGTATTTATGAACACACCTAATAAGTCTTGGAAGGATGCTGGCCACAGTAATACTGCCTTCCATGGTCCTGGCCTCTGGCTATTCAGATGGAGCAACTGTTGTAAGGGGATCCCTGAGTCCCATGTCTTCATCCCCACCTGTCATTTTCTGTTGTCAGCAGAGCTCTACTGGCACTGGGTATCAGAGTCTCTTTCTGGAAATATCCTCTGTCTAGGAGACTGTACAGATCCTACATGTTAACATACCCTTAAACTGTTATTTTCTTGCATGAGAATCTCTGCACATCTTGCAAGATTTCCTCCAGACTGCCTGAAGTCTATGCTACCTCATAGTAGTGCTACAGATTAAAAGGTGACAAGGAGTATAGAATCCTGGGAGGGCATGATGTGGGCCTGCAAATAGAGATGAAAAATACTTTTTCTATGGCATGAGGCATATTCGTGCTCAAGAATCCACTTCTGATGCCAATCCCAGGAGGCAAGAGATGAAAGCATGAGTGGTATGCACATTATAGACACCCCCATTTCAGAAGAAAGGTATCCATGTACGAAAAACAAATAAATTACAAATATAGAACTTAACAAGGGAAGTGGTAGAAGCCAAATAATAACACAACCTAAATGTGTTTTCTAAAAGCTGAGCCACTGATCCAGATTATAACATGGGTGGAAAAGTTTCAAGGTTGTTTTGAAAAAATACCTGCAGTCCTATAGCTGAACTATGAGCACAAGCCATGGTCAAATGTCACCAAAAGGTAACTTTTCTGGTCAATACACTAAGATTTTTGAAATAAAAACATCATTGGATTAATCAGTTGATAGAGCTATCTACACATCTGTATGAAAGATGCAAATTCTCAGGACTCTGAAGAGTTAAACTCCCTCATCTTTGATTGGTCTCTGTGCTTTCTGCATTTCATTTGTTTGGAAACTGATTTTAATTGAAAATTGCTGTGTGTTACAAGGATTTCCTTAGGGCTCACATTCTACAGATTCTTGTTTGGGAACAACAGGACTAACGGAAAGAGTGGCTTTAAGATCTCCACATCTAGGACCAACATATTTACAATTAAATTTGGCTTTATTTTGTTGTTTAAACAGCCCCCTCTTTATTACCATATGCAATGTAAGTTACATTTTGTGTCAACACCCACCTGCTTATATTCTCAGACTTGCATGTTCATAAGTAGTCACAGCCAGCAGACTAGGAAATCACATCACAGTTTTCTGAGTAAGATCTTACTTCTACCCGTTTTGCCAATTTCTGTATCCCGTCTATCCACAAATTTGCATGTCTGCCTGGCTGTGTAACTGCAATACAGCACAAGTATGCTGAGAGACACAGCGAATCTGGATCTGCAATTGCCAGCTTCAGTATAACCACAGGTACACGAATATTTGCATTGCTGTCCCTTTATCTTTCCAAGTACCAGCAAATTGGTAGCTCAAGAAACTACTGAAAATACTTAGACTAAACCGTGACAATACACAGTCTATGTGACCATGGATTTGAAGAAATTATTTTAATTAAAAACATGATCAATGAAACACCATTTAGAGTGGCAGCATCTGCTTAACTGCTATTTCTTGACAATCTCACAATATTCTATGTGAATCATATAAATACCATAGAAAAGCCTGAGAAAGAAGCAAGTTCAAAGAAGGACTCTGATTAGCAGAAAACCATTTGAGTTGCAAGGGCTTAGAGCCTTGCTAAATAGACAGATGGCCAAATCTCCTGATACTGCACATAGCTGTACATTTCTTCTGACTTATTCACCGTCTGGCCCACTTGCACTTTTGGTCTGGTAAAATTTGATCTAAATTGATTAACAAAATTTACAGTTAAAGAATAAACATGTCACTATGCTAAACATCAAGACATTTAAACACATTAACCAGGATATTTTCCTCTCACTCTGTCAATAACAAGGGACTTTCTTTTGCCCTTTTTGTTTGCTTGAAATTTATTGCCTAATGTCCTGTGACTTCACTGGGCGATTCACAACATATGCCTGATATGCAGGCATCCTATATTAGTGGAGCAATTCGTTTTCCATTGTGAAATACCTCATGGAATGTAGCAAGCACACAGCTGTGCCAAGACCATATGCATGATTTTCCTATACCACCCATACTGATTTCACTGATTACTCATTTCCTTAGCTACAAAAACACATTGCAAGTTTCTTCAGGCTCAAACATTTGTACGCAAACTAGTTGATATTTCCAAGCTCTCACAGCTTAGTTGCTGTGATTGGCATTTTAAACTTATCTTAAATAAACAAAAACTTGAATACGAAGTACCAAGCTAACAAATTAAACTGCATGTGCCCTACTCCTGTAACCAGATACATTTTATGCTTCTGGGGCTGTTTAGTTCAATATAGAGGAGACTGAGGAGAGACCTCATTGCTGTCTACAACTACCTGAAGGGACATTGTGAAGAGGCTGGTGCTTTGTTTCTTACAGGTAATTGGAGACAGAACAAGTGGGAATGGCCTCAAGCTGAGGCTGGGCAGGGTTAGATTAGATATTAGGAAAAACTTTTTCATGGAGAGAGTTGTCAGGCACTGGAATGAGCTGCCCAGGGAGATGGTTGAGTCACCAACCCTAGATGTATTTAAGGTTCATTTGGATGTGGTGCTTAGGAATATGGTTTAAGGTGAATCTTGTAAAGTAGGGTTATAGGTTGGACTTGGTGATCCTGAGTGTCTTTTCCAAACTGGATGTTTTTGTGATTCTGTGATTCATACCGTATCTTTCTATTGTTGTTGTTGCATCATCTGAACGGCTGTATTAATTATGCCCTTCTCACTTTAACTTCATCATTTCTTCCTTACAAATTTAATATCATGGTGATATTGGCCTTTCCTTGCAAGCACATATCCTCATCCTTTCTTGACTGCTTCTAAGGACAGGTTTTTCTGTGCAAAATGACCACCCTGGTGCACCATTCACCTGTTGACATTGCTAAAACAATTCGACGGGGTTAATTCTAGAAATTAAACAATGTTATAAATGAGTCTGTAATTTTTCCTGTAGATTGTCTCAAATAACGTACACCTCACTTTCACTTAATGCACAGAGGAATGTTTAAAATGCAAGATCATCTTTAAGGTGTTAGTATGTGCACATAACATCTTAAATTCTTCTACATAAGCTATGTGATGCTGACATACACACAAGAGAAAAAGAATGTCATGGTTATTCTA
This sequence comes from Tricholaema leucomelas, assembly GCA_013400475.1. NCBI lineage: Eukaryota > Metazoa > Chordata > Aves > Piciformes > Lybiidae > Tricholaema lacrymosa > Tricholaema leucomelas. The sequence goes on from WAAF01011720.1 coordinate 19,029, forward strand.
AAAGCTTGAATTACTGCATCTACTAAGGTAATTGTCAGCTTTATGAAATACAATACAAAGGTATGAATCTGTGACACACCAATGCGTTTAAAACATCCAGGACTGTGTGCAATGCACCCAACAGACTGTTTCCTTCCTCTCTTCTTTTAAAGTGTGTACAGATACAAAGGCTTCAGTTTTGCAACCCTTCTCCACAGTGAATATCATAAATGTACAATAGTAATAAGACAACAAAAAAATGCTAAAGCTTTTAAAGCCAATAATATGAATATCATTATAGGGTTGTGCTAGTTTGAGCCTAGCTAGCATGTTTTGATGAGAAGAACTAGATGATAGGCTGAGAAATGAAAACAATGGTGAGGTCTACCTCCCTCACAGTCTTGCTGGGATGTGTAAAGAAGAAAGGCAAAACAAAGATTACTTCACTTGCTTCTTCGCTGGGGAGCTTTGCCTGCTGGGGAGAAGCTGAGGCTGCTGGCTGGACTCCATCTTGCTTTCTANGTGGGGGGCAGGGGATACCCAAACCATCACAAGGGTGGATCCTACATGAATGAGCAAGTGGAAATTTTGGTTTATCAGTCACAAATCCTTACAATAAAATATAGGTGCTGCTCAAAATAACAAGAAACAGATTTTATACTACCACTTCTGGCACCAGTGAAAGATGAATTGTCATGTATTTTCCAGAAAGTAAACAGGGAATAAGAAGCAGCAGTATAATATTCATTGAATTGTTGTTACTGTTACGTCAAATGTCAGTGTTTCTAACCTGCTATGGTAGGACATAACAGACAGTATTAGCCAGGTACATGTAATAAAAATGTTATAACCTTATTAACTAACTAAATAAATAAATACAATTTGGTGGTCTATTTCTGTGAAACAAAAATCATCATCTAGTCCAGAAGGAACTCCACCCATTTCTCACTGCAGTAGTTACAGGTATCCTTAGCTTCCATTCTTTTGTACCCTTCTTGTATTTCTAAGGGCAAAGGCTCAGGGATTTCCAAGGAACTGGTGAATGCCTAGGTACAAAAGCTTCCTTTTGAAGCTTTTGAAGGTTTAGAATTTTAGAACTCAAATGAGAATCCTACTTCCATATTCAAAGTGATTACATGACAATATTATTGCTTTTTAATGACAGGCTTTAAGTTCAGTTTTCTCTCTCGGCAACTCTTTAAAGGTTTCTGCTTGACTGAGTACAGCAGTCATCTCACAGCTTGTCTGAAGCCATCTTCAACAGAATATTAACACTCAGGGTATATTAAAAAAAAAAAAAGAAAAAAGAAACAAACAAGCAAACCAAGTACACACACCGATATGGACACCAAAAACAAACCCAAAACAACTATGTCCCCAAACAAACATACCATCAACAACAAAAAGGCAAACACCAAAAAACAAAGGGGAAAACAAAACAAAACCCAACCCCAAAACAGCAACAACCAAAAACAAAAGCACCACCCCCCCCAAAAAAAAAACCCAAAACAACCACAACCAAAACCAACCAACCAAAACCCCACACCAACCAACCACCAAAACAAAACAACAAAACTACAATAAAACCCACAGGGAACTCCCCTGCCTTTGCAAAATCACACATATAATCTGCTAGTACTTCTCTCTTCTTCTCTGTTGACTGCTGTTAGTAATGTGTCTTTTAAATACAAATCAGCACTTCTTTTGTCAGCCAGTCTGAATATTGATTACAATTTGTGATCTTCAGTTAACGTTTTAATCCCTTACAATTTTTTTTCAACTAATTATATGAACTTCAACTGAGCGCTTTGGAAAACAAACTCACCTTGCAACGGGAGAAGATATAGTCAGTAACATTTACATTTACTGTTTAACTGCTGAACTTTTATCTAGGCTTTTTGCCCTGGAAGTTGTATTTGTTTTCACATACCTTTGATACAGTTGTTTTTACTTTGAGGGAGAATGGATAACTAAACAGAAAGTTCCTGTTTTTCTTTCTCATGAGAAAAATGAAGTCAGTCAGGAAGGCTGAGTAAAGAACATTCCTGAGTTTCTTCTTAAAAACAAGCGGACACACACACTCATACACAGACACAGAGCCCACAGTCAGCTCTGGGCTGACAGAATGTCACTCCTTTTGATCTCTTACAGGGAGCTTCAGTTTTTCGATAAGCTATATTTTCACAGATCAGAAAAAGAATATGGGATATTATTCTCCTCTCGTATTTCCTTCAGACTTCTGGTCTGGACAATAGATTTGAAGCTCCTATTTCTGACTCTTGAAGACTTCTCTGTGGAAAAGACCCTTGTTTTAAAGCATTAATCCTGCCAACCACACAGTGCCTGTCAGGGTCACTGCTGTGGAGCGTGGGAGCATGGTTTTTGTCCATGTAACAGAACAAACTAGGAGCATGAAGCCCTGGCAGCAGTGAAACGATAGACACTGGAGACTAGACTTTATGCAAAATGCATGTCTGTCAGTGTACATGTGGCTTTAGAAAGGTGGCTCAATGAGTATCCCAGAGAACATGCCCTGCAATCCAGTAGGATCCAGATCCCTTGCTTCATTAAGATTTTCTGAACTGATGATGTTATTGACTAGGTGAGGATCAACAGCCACATGTGAGTCAGCACTTAACCTCAGCTGTGGTAAAGCATAAGGGTATTTGTAATGTCTCCCACAAAGCTTCATGGGAATTTAGTCATTAAACATGGTCACTGATCCTGTCTTCCCCATTATTTGTGTCTTTTCGTTCAAGGTGACAGAATATTTTTTTTCTTAAGGAATACACAATGTGAGCTGGTTGAGTGGAAAATACTGAAATAGTGAATTGTGGATGGATTCGTTAATTTTGCTCAGGGCCACCCTAACAGAGCAAGTTCAATTTCTCTTCAGTTCAGCCCTTGTGTAACTGCACTGTGCTAGTTTGAGGCTAGCTAGAATGTTTTGGAGAGAAGGACTAGATCATAGGCTGTGAAATGAAAACAATGGTGATGTCTGCTTCGTTCATAGTCTTGCTGAGATGTGTAAAAAAGGGAAAGCAAAACATAGATAAAGTCACTTCACTCTTCACCTGCTGGGGAGCTCGGGGCTGCTGGCTGAACTCCATCTTACTCTCTAATCTCACCCTCCATTTTTTTCCTTTGGCTGATCCACCTTTGCTTCTTAACACCTCTGGCCAAACCTCCATTCTTCCTTGGGACTGGGGTAAGGTTGAGAGGGGTAGGGGGAAGGTGAAGGGGTGGTTGGGAGCCCCTCCTGGGGACTCAGGTTTCTGGGAGGGCTGTTGTGTNCAAATGAATTATTATTCTATACAATCCATCCCCATAGCAATTGACTGTTGAGCTGAGGATCTCATATATCTGCTGGTAGCTAAGTTTTTATTGTTTCTTACCTAAGCTTGGTGTGAAAGGGAAGTGGTTGTCTTTGGCTCTTGTTTACAACAATTAGTGCTGTAATTCTTCCTTCTTAGTGTACAAAATAAACACTCAATCTGCTAAAATGTGTCAGATCGTTGCTCCACTACAGAATTTCTGTGGCTTTAACTCAGCATGTAAATTATAGCCTTTACAAGAAATTGCTAATTGTAGTGTGTTTACCTATTAACAGGGTTTTTTTTCCTGTTTTTAACAGACGTTGTGTACTGAGGGATTCTGCCAAACCTGTCACTGAGTGTGACACTGCAATGGTTTTTTAAATTAATTAAATTACCACAAGGAGTGAAGTGTTTGGTCTTCTGTTTGCTTTCTTCAAATTCTTTGTCATCATGGGTGAGTTGGCTCCAGAGGTCAGCAGTGGTTGCAGCTGGCAATGGAACAGAGTATGTCCCACTATTGTTAATGTCAGCAACTGTTTTAAGATGTTTGACAGTTCCTTTACCACACTTTGCTCTTCTGGGAATCACCTGCCTGTGTGACAGCTGGTCTGAACATGACTGTGCTGCTCAATGAGGCACACACAGTTTCCTTACTCAGACTTCAGAGTATGGTATTTGGTAGTTGTTAGACAGTTGCAGTTGTTGTGGAAGATGTGAGGACAAATTACTCAGTTACCATAGACGTACTGGCTGTATATTGGTATAAGTCAGGAGTGTGGTTTAAAGGAAAATCTAATTATAGAATCATAGAATCATGGAATGTCAGGGGCAGGAAGTGGCCTTGAAAGATCAACTGGTCCAGCCCCCCTGTCAGAGCAGGATCACCTAGAGCAGATCACACTGTAAGACATCCAGATGGTTCTTGAGTATCTCGAGAGGGAAACTCCACAGTCTCCCTGCGCAGCCTGTTCCAGTGTTCTGTCACCCTTGCAGTGAAAAAATTTTTCCTTGGGTTCACATGGAACCTCCTATGCCTCAACTTCCAGCCATTGTCCCTTGTCCTGTCACTGGACATCACCAAGGAGAAGCTGGCTCCACACTCCTGGCACTCAACCCTTACATATTTATAAATATTAATGAGGTCACCCCTTAGTCCTCTCCTCTCCAAGCTAAAAAGCCCCAGATCCCTCAGTCTCTCCTCATAAGGAAGATGTTCAGCTTCCTTAATAATTTTTGTGGCTCTGCGCTGGACTTTCTCAAGCAGCTCCCTGTCCTTCTTGAACTAAGGGGCCCAGAACTGGACACAATACTCCAGATGTGGCCTCACCAGGGAAGAGTAGAGGGGAAGGAGAACCTCCCTCAACCACATCCCTTCTAATACACCCCAGAATGGCATTTGCCTTCCTGCCTACAAGAGGACACTGATGGCTCACATCTGTCCTTCCATCCACCAGGACTCCTGTGCCTTTCTCTCCTTCACTGCTCTCCAGCAGGTCAGTCCTCAGCCTATACTGACACATGAGATTGTTCTTTCCCAGGTGCACAGCTCTACGCTTGCCCCTGTTGAACTTCATTAAATTTCTCCCTGCCCAGCCCTCCAGCCTGTCTGAGTCTCTCTGAATGGCAGCACAACTCTCCGGTGTGTCAGCCACTCTACCCAGCTTGCTGTCATCAGCACACTTGCTGACAGTGCACTCCATGCCCTCATCCAGATCATTAATGAATACATTGAATAATACTGGTCCCAGTACTGACCCCTGAGGGACTCCACTAGTTAGAGACTTCCTGCTAGACTCTGTCCCGCTGACCGCAACTCTCTGACTTCTTTCCTTTAACCAGTTCCAAATCAACCTCACTACTCCGTCAACCAGACCACACCTCCTCAGTGTAGCTATGAAGGTGCTGTGGGAGATGGTGTCAAATGCTTTACAGACATCAAGGCAAAGCACATCCACCACTCTTCCCTCATCTATCCACTTGGTTACATCCTCATAGAAAGTTACTGAGTTGATCAAACATGACTTCCCCTTTGTAAAATCATGCTGGCTGCTGCCAATGACCTTCTTGTCCTTGATACGGTTAAGTACAGTGCTGAGGATAAGCTTCTCCATTATCTTTCCGGGGATGGAGGTGATGCTGACCAGTCTATAGTTATCTGGACCCTCCTTCTTACCCTTTTTGAAGATTGGAGAGATGTTTGCCCTCCTCCAATCACCAGGTACCTCTCCTGTCCACCATGATTTACCAAAGATGATGGAGAGTGGTCTGGCAATGACCTCCACCAGCTGCTTCAGCACCCTGTCCTGGAGGTCCCGTGCACACCAGAAATTTCCTCTCCCTCTGTGGTTTGAATGGGAGAGGAAAAAGGCATGAAAAGACCTGTTTCTCCCCCGTCTGCCCTGCAGGTGTGAAAGGGGAGAGCAGGGGCCACCCTTCTGGCACGAGAGGTGCCCCATGCCGGGCCCGCTCTGCACTCGGCTGAGGATTGGCTGTGCTCTTCGCGCCTAGGAAGTGGTAACTCTGCTCTTTGTCTAAGAAAGGGTATAAATATTGGGAGGTTCCCGCCTTGGGGTGCTCCCGCCTTGGGGTGCTCCTGCCGGGGAGTTCATCCCCGCTTTCGATTGTGTTCCCACCTTGGTGTGCCTGCTTGGAGTTCTCCCCCCCCACCTGGATAGCCTCTATACAGGGAGCCCTGACGCTCTGAAGACAAGCTCTGAAGGACTTCACCTTAAGCACCTTATTGTGCAGCTTTATCGCTTTTTAATGACCCTGAAGCTTTCTGAAAAGACCGCAGGACAGACNTATAAATTCCTGACTCGGCCTAATTAATTCCTGCCTCCGTAACACACCCATGGGTACATGCCACCGGGACCCATGGACTTATGGATGTTCAGTTTACTTAACTGTTGCCAAACCCAGTCCCCAGTTCCCGTCAGCCAAGGAAGTCTCTTCCTTAACCCTGTCTTCCTCTGCAGCCTCAGGGGTGTGGGGCTCCCGAGTACAGATGGGGACAAAGAAGGCATTCTTCAACTCTGCCTTATTCACATCCTCCATCACCAAGGCACCCACCCCATTCAGCAGTGGGCTTATATTGCCTCTAGTGTTGGTTCTGCCTGCAATATATTTGATGAAGCCCTTTCTGTCTTTGGCCTGCCTTGCAAGACCGAGTTCCAAGGAGGCCTTAGCCTTCTGAGTAGCCCCCCTGCATCCTCTGGCAACTGTCTAATACTCCTCCCAGGTGGCCAGTCTCTTCTTCCACAATCTGAGGACTTTCTTCTTGCACTAGATTTTGTTCAGCATCTCCCTACTTAACCATACAGGTCTCCTGACTTCCCTTCTTGTTTTCCTACTCACTGAAATGCTCTGATCCTGAGCTTTGAAGAAGTATTTATTGAATATTAACCAACTATCATGGGCCTCTTTGCCTTGTAGTACTCTGTCCCATGTTATTTCCCCTAGTAATTGCTTGAAGAGGCCAAAGATGGCCCTGCTAAAATCCAGAGTTGTGATCCTGATAGATATTTTGTTCCTACCATTCAAGATCCTGAGCTACACCATCTCATGATTGCTGCAGCCAAGGCTGCCTTCGACCTTCACTGCTTCAACCAGACCCTCCTTGCTGGTGAGTATCAGGTCCAGCAGCACTCCTCTCCTAGTTGGCTTCTCCACCATTTGCATCATGAAGTTATGATTGATGAAGTTCTCATTGATGCACTGGAGGAACCTTCTGGACTCTGACCAGCTGAGTGGGCCTTCCAGTAAATGTCTGGGTAATTTAAATCCCCCCATGAGAATCAGGGCCTGTAATTGAAAGGCAGCTGCCAGCTGTCTGTAGAAGGCCTCATCAACTTCCTCATCCTGACCACATGGTCTGTAATAAACACCCACAACTGTATCAGCTCTGCTAGTCTGCCCCTTGATTCATACCCATAAACTCTTTACTTACTCCTCATCCTCCCTTATGCAGAACTCAGTACATTCTAGTTGCTTCTTCCAATGGAGAGCAGCTCCATCACCTCGCTTTATTGACCTGTCTTTCCTAAAGGGGACATAGCCATCCATGTTCACATTCAATCATGTGAGCTATGCCACCACGTCTCTGTAATTGCCACCAGACCATAACCCCCTTTGGCATTACTCTTTCAGGCTTGAAAGCAAGTTTAGTATTTTCAGATTCCTAAGTGAAACAACCCAATCTATGTAGTTACATAACCTTGCCTTTTTTATCACTTGGTTTGGCAAGTAATGGTTGTACACTCACTCATGTAGGTTTCATCAGATCCTATGTTTTCTTTCAGGAGAAGGGTTCATGCAGTACACTTTTACTGCTCATAAAGAATTTAAGATAGTTATTATAGGTCCAAGAACTCAGCTCCAACATTTCCTCTCTAACAATACTCCTAGAACTTACTTATCTGTCCTAGTTGGTGTAGTACTTGAGTAATTGAACTGGATGCTTCATGTGTTATAAATATTGCAGGGTCCTACTAATTGGCAGCAACAGGTAAGAAGGGCTGCATATATCCAAGAGTACCAAAGGCTTTCTAATGAATGACAGTCCTCCAAATTACCTGCTGCTCCTGCTGCCCCAGCAGCATCTGAGCAGTCCTCATGGCAGACAGCTCTCCTACTAGTGTGTCCAGGCTACCACTGCCACTGGGTTAGAAATAAATTCACACATAGAGGCACACAACAAGAAGGTGATGTAGAGATGGGAAAACATTATAGGTGTCTGATCTGAGACTCTAGGGATAGTGCCATTCCACCATTACAAAATTAAATTTCACAAACATGATTACTCATAGGCCACAACACTGTCTCTGCCTGATGTGAGATATGGCATGGTGGAGAACAATTCAATAAGCAATATTTTTAATCATTAGACCAAATTTCATGGGAGAAAGATATTATATTGCTTCAAATATATTCACTTAATTGTAGGCCTGGGGAAAAAAAAAAGAAACAGTTTAACAAATTTTTGTTTCAAACTTTTTTTCAAAGTACCACAGTCCTTAGACACTCAAAGGAGGCAAATATGTGTAGTCTGGAAAAGTGTGTGCAATCTTATTATTGAATTTGAATGATAATATCACATAGCATAAGAACAAAATGCAGAAACCATTGCCATTAAGAGTTACCAAAGCTGGGTTTTGTTTTTTTTTCCAAAGACAATATGTGCCTCACACCTCAGATGTAAGTCATAAAGTGTCACAAGTCACACTACACCAATGGTGCCCATTTCCTGCTGTCAGCTATTTACATCAAAATGCATCAAGATATACTGATTTCCACTCACTTATATAATGTCCCACAGACCCAGCTTAATACCAGCTTCCTCCCTCATACTTAAGCCCTTGAACCTGGAATATCTGTCCCAAGAGGAAATGACCAGTGGTAGGTTCCTATAACAGGTCCCCAGTTCAGATGATACACGCTGACCAATTTCACTGATATTTGAATTTTTAAAGAGGGGGATAGAAAACAGAAGGATAAAGAAGGCTCCTGAAACGACTAGTATTTGTTCACTGTAAAAAATGGAGAAAATAGTTGAGACAGATGACCGTAATTAGTAACAATAAACCCCACACCGTTAAAAACTAATTAAACATTTGCATTTCAGAGGAGAGTTCCTGTGCAAAAGTTTGGGAAACACTGAAGATTATCAGCTGCAATTTCCTGAAGGTTTCTACGCAAATTGTGCAATATGTTGAAGATTTACTAGGCTCTGTGTAGATGCTTTACTACACTTTTAAAGTGGATGATTTATAACTGTTCTTGGAGATTTTTCTATCAGCCACTTATCTTCCATCCCTATCTCCCCTTTATCTGGAGGGACAAAATGAATTGTTATTTTTTATATAAGAATCAATCAGACCAAGGCAGCAGGAGAATAATGACTGCCTTAATGGTTCAGTATTTTATATTTGGCAACAAAACCACAGAAACTACTAATATATGGAATTTAACCTTCATCCCTTATCTGAACACTAAAAAATGTTGGTGACACAATGAACTACAAAATATTTTCTGCATATTGTAACTCTACTTGCTGGCAACTAAACAGTACTATTTATTTCTTGTCTAACCAGCTCTCCCTCCCAGACGTTCTGTGGTGTTGTTAAAACCTCCATCCACCAATGGGACTATATTCTTTACAGTGTTGGTCAACCTTTAGATCAATTAAAGTAACCTGTTACAGATTTTGCCTGCTGAATGACAACTGTGTGTTTGTTATGACTGCTTTAAAGGTAGCAGCAACATAAAAATTCTGAAAATACTACTTGTGACCTCTGTAATTAATTTTGGTAGTGCATCTATTCTCCATATTTTCCTGCAACACATTCAGTCTTTTTCATTCATCCTGTACAGTGCTGGAAGGAACAACAAATTTATCAAAACATGATCCACAATTGTAGTGCACATTTATCACTAATTTTCCATAAATTGCGTATTTCTGGGTGTAAGAATTGAAATATATCATAAACAGAGCAGCAAGTGTACCTTCAGGCACATATTCTTTCGAGAATGACATCATGAACATTTTACAGCTTTTTGCATCCTCAGGTGTTTGTGATCACAGAATCACAGAAACATGCAGGTTGGGAAAGACTCTTCAGGATCACCAAGTCCAACCAATATCCCTGTGAGGTTCACCCTAAATCATATCCCCGAGCACCGCATCCAAATAATTTTTAAACACATCCAGGGTTGGTGACTCAACCACCTCCCTGGGCAGCTCATTCCAATGTCTGACCACTCTTGCTGGGAAAAAATGTTTCCTAAAGTCCGGTAATGTTTAGGCATGTTGCGTATATAAGTAACAGTAGGTACAATACACTCTTTCCCCTGTATCTACACTACTGAAAACTAATCATTTCCCCCAGTTTCCTTGTTCTGCTATGTACAAAAGTAAATGGCTCTCAGAATCTGGTTTGCAATACACTTTGATGCTGTTTCATGAAACCTGGAAGTTTTGTTTCTGGACCAAGAATCTGCCTTTGTTTTACAGTATCATATCTCTCCCTTATGTTCTTGTTGTAGGTTGGGAACTATAGAGTTAAAAATTTTCTAGGGACTAGAGGAGTCCAGGGGTGAACACAAGGAAGTGTAAAACTGTTATTCATTCCCATAATTCTGCTATCTCTTTGTAACATGACGATGAGGCCAATTCACCCTCCTTTCCTTCTCCCTCCTGCCTGCTGTGTCTGGTGGGAGCTACTTATTGGGGTAAACATGTAAGGACTAGGCCTGTTTGGGGCCTCCACAGGCTTTCTTTGGGCTATGGGTGGCAGAGGTGCTGGGGAGGGGGGAGGATTAGAGCACCAGGGATTGTAGATTAGTTTTGGGTTGGGGGAAAATTTAAAGGGGTCCCTATGTATCTTGTATATGCTCTGTAATTTTTTCCTCTATCTTTTCAAATACAGTTCTGCATTCTCTCCAATTCATTTGAGAGTCTCATTGTGCTATCTCTTTAAAAACCATGACACTGCTATTCTGTAACTTCCAGAAGCCTGTATCTCTGTGTGATTTAAGTCTGGCCTGCTCTAATACATGCAGCTACAATGGGCAGTGAGAATGGCTTTTCTGTTGTAGATCATTTGCTACCACGTTTTGTGCACTACCTTCAAATACATTCCAGTGCATTTTTCAGGTGAGATGCAGTACTTTGTACCCTTCTGTATTACAAAAGTTTCAGAGGTAGTGTCTTCCATCCAAATTAAACTGACAACTAGCAATGGCAGCTTGAGACTTCAGTTTTGCTGTATCCAGTTTGTCTGAATGGTGCTAGTTCATTCTGAACCAGTTCATTAACTTATCCATTTTGTCCTCTGCATTCCCCAGGAGTTCCAGCTCTGGATAACTTTTAGCTTGTTTGTCTGTAATTTTTAAAACTGCCTCCTGTCTACTGGCATATGCTGCTCAGTGACCACTCAAAGTAGAGGAATCCAGTATAAATTCACATCACTGTCTATGTGATTTCTACTGAGTCTTCTAAGTTGAGCATGTTAAAAAGACAAATTGTTTGTCCCAGAGCCTCACTGAAAACACAGACCCCCAGGATAGAGACAGGGATCTTTCTGCCTGAATCTGTACATATGTTGTGATGGTTTATGGCAGCTTTCACAGAATTTCGGAATAATAGGCGTTGAAGATCAAGTCTGCCAGAGCAGAATTGCCTAAAGCAGATCACACAGGAATATATCCAGGTGTGCCTTGAAAGTCCCCAGTGACAATGACTCTACCACCTCTCCTGGCAGCCTGTTCCAGTGCTCTTCCACCCTGAAAGTAAAGAAGTTCCTTCTCATGTTTAGATGAAATTTCCTATGTTCAGGTTATGCCCTGTCACTGAGGACTGTTGAGAAGAGTCTGTCCTCATCTTCTGACACTCATCCCTTACTTATTTGTAAGCATTAGTAAGATCGCCCCTCAATCTCCTTCAGGCTAAACAGATTCATCTTTCTCAGCCTTTCCTCACATAACAGGTGTTCCAGTCCCCTAATCATCTTAGTGGCCCTGAGATGGCCCTTCTTGAGCTGGAGTGCCCAGGATGGGATGCAGTACTCCAGATGTGGCCTCACAAGCACAGACTAAAGAGGG
>WAAF01011721.1:9581-36623 GCA_013400475.1 Tricholaema leucomelas
AGACTGGATGTTAGGAGGAAGTTCTTTACAGTGAGGGTGGTGAGACACTGGCACAGGTTGCCCAGGGAGGTTGTGGATGCTTCCTCCCTGGAGGTGTTTAAGGCCAGGCTGGATGAGGCCTTGAGCAAGCTGCTCTAGTGGGAGGTGTCCCTGCCTATGGCAGGGGGTTGGAGCTGGATGGTCCTTGAGGTCCCTTCCAACCTAGACCATTCTATGATTCTATGATTCTATGAATTCTGACTCCTGGTGCAGGCAGTCCCAGTCAGAGCTTTGTGTGGTTCACTCTGCTTCCAACAGTTTCTCCTCCCAAGTCTGACTCCTGGAGCAAGCAGTCCCACTCAAAACTTTGTCTGGTTCACTCTGTTTCCATCAGCACCAACACTACCCTGCAGTATGGCACTCAGTGAAGAGGCTTCAGGTATGCTCACACCATCCTTCAAGACCATATGTATCCCTAGGGTGTGTGCATCTAAGTGAGCCTTCCAGGTTTCTCATGCCCTTTCCTTGGGCCACCACTGATGGTTCAGTGCTTTCTCTGCATGTGTTGGCCTTAGCAGACCGAGCTGTGTGTTGCAGTGCTGCAGGGTCCATCCCTTGATGCTGTGTGTAGTCTTCAGATCTCCATAATGTGCCAACAATCTTGTTACCTTTCCCCTTGCTGCCTGGCCTCCTGGAATGCCCTCAAATGCCTTCTGAAGATTGTTCAGAACATGTCCATTCCCTGCTTCTCACAGAGACCTGAAGCCTTTTCTTCAGACAGGTCATGCCTGAAATGAAATTACTGAAACAACAGTCACAGGTGAGCACTTCAACGCACCTTAGCTGCATTCACCTTTTTCTGCTGGGGCTGGTTTGAATGCAGCCTAAAAAGCATTGGCCCTGAAATCTAAAGTGGAGGTAGGGCTCTCACCTCCTAAAAGGCTAATCCAGCTCCTCTCGCTCGCTGGCTGGCGTTTTTGCCAGATTGGAGTGACCAGCTCTTAGTGAGGCTTTCCAGCTCCTGCCACAGGCTAGCATGTCACGAACTCGCGGTTAAGAGAGAGGACTCTGCTGCAGCACAGAACTGGGCTGGCACTGAGAGGGGCTCATAAATAGCTTCACGATCCCTTCAAAGCTAAGTGCCAGAGGAAAGCTTTGTCTGTGCTGTGACAGCTTCTCAGAGGGCAGCTTTGGACGGTTTGGGAGAGACTCAGTTTGAAACTGGCATTAAACTGAGGTGCCTTCTTCTAGGTCTGTGCATGTGTCCTGGTGGGCCCATAGGCCCAAAATAGGCTTATGCATCTTCACTTATCAAATAGGCACAAAGGGACACAAAGGGCCTGGTGCCATAAAGCCTGGCCTGCCCAGGGCCCAGGTTGTGTAAGCCCAGGCACCCAGCTTATGGCCTACTGGGTGCAAGGCCTGTGCTCTTCTCATATTTGGGGGAGCCAGGCCTGTGGACCCTGACTAATATGGTGTGGTTTGGCTAACTGCCATCCTGATTGGCTGTTCTTGCATCCAAAGGGCAATGAATCTCAGCCCACATTGATAAAAGGAGATATGCAGGTGAACAACCTGCTTTTGCTTCCCTGCTCTGCTCCCCTGCTCTTTGCCTGCTCTCTCTGCTGTGCCCAGCCCTGCTGCTATTGCACACTGCCTTATTGCTTGCCTGCTAAACTCCACTGCTGTGAGTTACCAGGAGCAGACCCTGGATGTCTGCACGCGATCGGCCTGTGTGGCCAGCCTGACATGGTGCTGAGACTGCACCACATCTGCCTCTGCACCTGAAGGTCCTGCCTAGAATCCCTGGGCATATACACAGATTGTCCAGAAGAAGCCAGGAGAACAAGGTCAGAGATTGTCTGTGTCCTGTGCCCAGAAGCCAGGAAGATTCAAGCCTCAATGTCCAACAAGACAGAGTCCCCTGAAAGCATTTGGGCACTGTCTGCACTGTGGCCAGCCCCGCAAGGGTAATAATAATAATCTGTGAGTAAATGCTTCAGTGCCTCTTTGTGATTCTCTACTGCCTTCTGCCATAGAGCAGAAAGAGCTTGGGCCCAGCTACTGGGCAAACAGCAGATTGACCACAAGTGGCATCTGACCGCAGGAATAGTCTCTTCCAGTTCAATTAATGTTTATGTATTTTGCTGGTTATAGTAGATGTAGATATTATCCATGGAATGTTTCCATAACTGTGTAAGAACCAAAATATTGTTAAAATTAGTGGTTGGGGGTGGCAGAGTTCTGAATAGCAACATAATTGATATTTCATTTTATGTAATATGGCCAGCACTAAAGGACTTTGATCCAAGCAATTCTGCATAGCTTCAGTCATTTGTAGTTCTTCAAGAAATGGTGGATTGGGGTTGGAATCAAAGCATTACTTAGTTTAGGAGCAACTATTCCAAACAGAATGAATTAAACAAGATTGTTACTTTAATTCAAATGCTTTTATTACTGTACTAAAAAAGTATTGTTTACATGGCTTTAAAACTCATTTCCATTACTTATTTATAGTAACTGCAAGAGATTGCAATCACATATCTTCATTTCTGTGATGCCAGTTCTTTCCCTGATGACTTGCTTATTGGAAGTCTTGTTTCCTTCTTGTCACTGTTCTTTTCATCTCTTGGAGATAAATAACTTATAACCATTCAAAGAGGTTAATCTTCCCCTGCACTCAACACTGGTCAAGCCACACCTTGAGTCCTGTGTCCAGTTCTGGGCTCCTCAATTCAAGAGAGATGTTGAGGTGCTGGAATGTGTCCAGAGAAGGATGACAAAGCTGATGAGAGGTCTGGAGCACAGCCCTGAGAGGAGAGGCTGAGGGAGCTGGGGGTGTGCAGCCTGCAGAAGAGGAGGCTCAGGGCAGACCTCATTGCTGTCTGCAGCTACCTGAATGGAGGTTGTAGCCAGGTGGGGTTGGTCTCTTCTGCCAGGCAACCAGCAACAGAACAAGGGGACACAGCCTCAAGTTGTGCCAGGGGAGGTCTAGGCTGGATGTTAGGAGGAAGTTGTTGGCAGAGAGAGTGATTGGCATTGGAATGGGCTGCCCAGGGAGGTGGTGGAGTCGCTGTCCCTGGAGGTGTTGAAGCAAAGCCTGGCTGAGGCACTTAGTGCCATGGTCTGGTTGACTGGAGAGGGCTGGGTGCTAGGTTGGACTGGAGGAGCTTGGAGGTCTCTTCCAACCTGCTTGATTCTATGATTCTCATAAACAGTAATTGTGGAAAATATCATCTCACATCAATTAATTCTCCCCCCTACAGCAGCATGAGTGCTTGGGTGCCCCAACACCCAGTGCAGTTACTTGAGCTCAGGGAGAGATACCACTCCCTAATGTGTACACTGCTGCCCCCTGTGTCAAATTGCTGTTTCATTGCCCAAATCTCTGCTCTCCATGCTTGGAATTAACCATCAGATACACTTGTACCACTGTGTACCTACATCTATGGGAGGATACCTATAGTCCCAGAACCCTGCACTCCTTACAAAGTGATACTGAGTGTGCAGCATTGTGCTGGTTTGAAGCTAATTGGAATATTCTAATGAGAGAAATTAGATCATTGGCTGTGAAAAGAAAATAATAGAGATGTCTGTATTACCCATTTGTTCTGCTGGGACATATGAAAACAAGGACACAAACACAGATAAAGTCAGTCTCTGCCTGGCTGTTGCCATATTAACTCTTCTGCCTGACCCTGCATGTTCCCAACTAATCATTTTGCTTCTAACACCACTTGCTGACCTTTCCAGCTCACCCTGCATGTAAGGAGGATCCTGAGATAAGGGAGAGGGTGGAAAGATGGGGGGTGGGGGGTTGGTTGGAAGCCCCTCTTGGGCAGTCTGGGTGATGGGAGGGGTTTAGTTTTTCTGTATTACCTTTAACTTGTATATTACTGTATATAGTTGTAAATATCAGTAATGCATTGCATAGATATGCTTGTAAATTGTGCTAAGCTGAAAATAGAAAGCTTCATTCCTTAACCTCCAGACAGCTAAGTTAGTCTGGTTAATCTAGTATGTGTGTGTGTGTAAACTCCAAAACCACCACAAGTATCCAGAGGAGCCAGATTTCTTGGAAGAAAGTCTATTCCGCATCAGTATCCCTTGTTGAGGTACTGGAATGTGTCCAGAGAAGGGCAACAAAGCTGAGGAGAGACCTGGAACACAAACCTTATGAGAAGAGGCTGAGGGAGCTGGGGGTGTGCAGCCTGCAGAAGAGGAGGCTCAGGGCAGAGCTCATTGCTGTCTGCAGCTACCTGAAGGGAGGCTGTAGCCAGGTGGGGTTGGGGTCTGCTGCCAGGCAAGCAGCAGCAGAACAAGGGGACACAGTCTCAAGTTGCACTGGGAGAGGTCTAGGCTGGATGTTAGAAGGAAGTGATTGGCATTGGAATGGGCTGCCCAGGGAGGTGGTGGAGTCACCGTCCCTGGAGGTGTTCAAGAAAAGCCTGGCTGGGGCACTTAGTGCCATGGTCTGGTTGACTGGATAGGGCTGGGAGGTAGAATGGGCTGGATGATCTTGGAGGTCTCTTCCAACCTGCTTGATTCTAATGACTCTGTGGTTCTATATTGTGCTAAGCTCTAGATACAGCTTCACTCCTTAACTTCCAGCTGGCTGAGCCTAGTCTGGGTGATTTTCTTAAGCATGGGGAGGCAGGGAACACCCAAACCATCACATTGATGGAAAAGAACTCTGTGGTTGGGCAGTTTCCGTGGCTGCACATCGATACACATTTCAGTTCAGCTTTTTATGTGCTGTATTTCACAGCTGTTTTTTGCATGTTTACAGCTAGTGTGGAGGAAGAGATAGATCAAGGTGTGGGTCTGGGTGCCTTTCAGATTGAAAAAGAATGAGAAACGGTGCTCACTAATCAGATTTAGGTTCATTTTGAAGACCCACATCCTTTCAACACCTACCGGCTTCAGAAACTGCACAATCCTGTAGTTAGCACACTTGAGGCACACTCTGCTTTCCTCTTCTTCCACAAAGTGGAGCTACAGCTGCACGGAGAGAAAGGAATGTGAAAAAACGCTGGATGCCTAAGGAAATAATCCTCTGCACTGCAAAAAAAGCTCAGCAGCTGAAAGTGGAAGAGAGATAATTCATTGATCTAGCCTTGCAATGCTCCAGATCCAGAAATCATAGAGGCTTCTCATCTTAATCCATCCTGAGTGAGCAATGAAGACTGTGTACTGATTGCACACCACATATGCCCCCTTTACCTTGGCACAAATCAGGAATGGTGTGGCCAGCAGGAGCAGGGAGGTCATTCTGCCCCTGTACTCTGCACTGGTTAGACCACACCTTGAGTACTGTGTCCAGTTCTGGGCCCCCCAGTTTAAGAGGGACATTGAGATGCTTGAGAGTGTCCAGAGAAGGGCAATGAGGCTGGGGAGAGGCCTCGAGCACAGCCCTACGAGGAGAGGCTGAGGGAGCTGGGATTGTTTAGCCTGGAGAAGAGGAGGCTCAGGGCAGACCTTATTGCTGTCTACAGCTACCTGAGGGGTGGTTGTAGCCAGGAGGAGGTTGCTCTCTTCTCTCAGGCAGCCAGCACCAGAACAAGAGGACACAGCCTCAAGCTGTGCCAGGGGAAATTTAGGCTTGAGGTGAGGAGAAAGTTCTTCCCTGAGAGAGTCATTGGCTACTGGAATGGGCTGCCCAGGGAGGTGGTGGAGTCGCCGTCCCTGGAGCTGTTCAAGGCAGGATTGGACGTGGCACTTGGTGCCATGGTCTAGCCTTGAGCTCTGTGGTAACAGGTTGGACTTGATGATCTGTGAGGTCTCTTCCAACCTTGGTGATACTGTGAGACTGTGAAATCTTGCCAGAGGGTGGTAGGATGTGCTGCTCATGGGAGGCAATGGCTGGCTTTTGAAACAGTGGTTTCATTTGCAGGTAGCAATACCTGGTGGAATCTACCACACCACTGCCTAGCCCTGACCAGTTTCTGCTGTGACTCACCAGAAGATACTGCACAAGCAGCTCTGTGAAACCTCTGGAAACTTTTCAGTGATGCTTTATGCCTGAGTGACACTGTGCAGATATTCCTGAGGTCTGAGCTGTGTCAAGACCAAAACTTTAATCACCGCTGCAGCCCTGCATGGCATATTACTGATGTGAGGTCAAGTAAATGGCACTGAATTTCTGCCTACAGAAGAAGAGTAGTGATGCTTGCCCACTTGTTACTGAAAGAAGTCTTTTGATGTGGTGAGCAAGGTTTACAGAGCACACTGACAGAGAGGTACAGAAGTTCCCAATTGTGGAATTAATGGGATTGTTAATATGCAACTCTGTTGCACACTACCTACAGAACTCAAACTGTCAAGGAGGTAAAGATTCTTGTTTCCTAGCTACATACATGGAAACAGAGGCAGCAGAAATGTGAAGCAGATTACATAAGATGCCCTGAAAAAAAAAAGGCAATCTGAGTAAAATGTGATCATCACAATACAGCATTCTGCCAGGCAGGCCAGCAGTCACTTCATTAACTTCTAAGCACACAAGAAGTACAATTAAGTGGGATGGGAGGCCTGGCAAAACACCCCAGCAGATGCACCTGTCATTGGCATCAGAGAAGGCTTGGGAAGTGCAGTCCTGGACTGCAAACACAGGTACATCCAGCCATGGAATGCATACAAAGGCAGGCTTTCACTCAGCTTTTGCTGGCAGCATTAGCAAAGGAGATGGATCAGTCATGCCTGTGCAGGAACTGGTGCTCACTGGTCTTGGGGAGGTGCAGCTGGTGGGTGAGAGATGGAGGTGATGGGGTTGTGGGTTGGTGGGACTAATGCTGTACCTGCCTGAAGCAGGGATATTTATGCCCCTTGCTGTTATGCTTGCCAGTAAACATAACCAACTGCCTTTTATGCCTTTTGCAGTATGGAGGAAGGGCAAGCAACAGGGGCTGCTGCCAAATGCAATTCCAATCAAGCGGAAGTCCTCAGCTGCCCCTTGGCAGGACCTTGCTCACTTTATCCTGCAGTTTGGGTGAAGATGAAGACCTGACCATAAGCCTTTTCCACGTGCACTGCCCTTATTAAACAAGGCCTCCTTTTGAGCTTTGTTCTCCCTGGGGGAAGCACAGTTCCTTCAGCCTCTCCTCATAAGACTTGTGCTCTAGCCCCTTCACTGGCTTAGCTGCTTTGCTTTGGACATGTAGTCAGTCATTTGATGCTACTATCCACGTCAGTAATTTCTGAAGTGCTGGGATTTCCTCCCCTCTCCACCCCCCCCCCCTCCACCCCCTCTGATAACTACCCTCTGGCTGTGTTAACAGGCATGCGTGGAACGATTTTGCATGGCAAAGACAAGACTGTGCTGCTGCTAATAAGACCAAACACATCCACTCTATGGAAAACTGTTGTAGGTGATTAACATGATAAAATTTTTGTTTTGCATGCATTGTAAGCAGTACAAAGCAAAAGGATGCACAATTCTTGCAGGATTTTGAAAACTGAGCTAGCTCTGCAAACCCCTGGCACAGTAAGTGGCTGCTTTGCAGCACTGAGATAGATTGTTAATGAGATAACCAGAAGATGGCATTCATCTTCTCTCCCTCTCTCTCTTCCTTTTCACTCTAAGGAAGAGTTCAGCAGCCTTTAAGGGTGTTGAAAACCCTCACAGCTTTTGAGTAAGATGATTTGCATGATGACAATGTGATTATTCTGGGCTGTATCAAAAGCAGCGTTGACAGCAGATCTGGAGAGTTGATTCTGCCACTTTGCTCTGGGGACACCTCACCTGGAGGTCTTACCCACAAAAATGACCAGGGGGTTGGAGCAGCTCTGCTATGTGGACAGATTGAGGTGTCTGGGTGTGTTCATCCTGGAGAAGAGAAGGCTCTGGGGAGATCTAATAGCAGCCTGCCAGTATCTGAAGGGAGACAGAAGAAGAATGCAAGGGACTGTTTGCAAAGGGCTGCAAGGACAGGACAAGGGCAATGGCTTCAAACTAAAGAAGAGTAAACTCAGGTTGGATGTTAGGAACAGGTTCTTTACTATGAGGGGGGTGGAACTCTGGACTAGGTTGCCCAGGGAGGTGGTTGAGGCCCCATTCCTGGAGATATTCAGGGTGAGGTACCAGGTAATCCTTAATCCATGCAGGGACCAGTACGATGAGTTTGACACCAACGTGATGCAAAAGTCGAATGTTGATTGCAGCTAAGAGCTGTGCTTATACAGAGAGCTGATACAACATGTATACTTCTGCTAGGTTACATAGCAGAGTATGAGCTGTCCACACACATAAAGGCAAATCTGACTGACCACCCCCCCCTTAGTCCCCCTCACCCAGCTCACTTGGCAGCTTCCCTGCTAGCTTTCTCAAGGTTGTTTTCCCTGCAGCTGTGCTCCTTATCTCTGTGTCCTAATGTTACCCTTCTTGCTCTCCTATTTCAGACCACTCAGCTCTGCCCAAACCCCAACAGTGAGGCTGGACAGGGCTCCCCATTCCTGGAGATATTCAAGGTGAGGCTGGACAGGGCTCTGGGCAACCTGCTGTAGTTGAGAATGTCCCTGCTGACTGCAGGGGGGTTGGACTGGATGAGCTTTGGAGGTCGCTTCCAGCCCAGCCCATTCTATGGTTCTGTGATTATTTAGCAGCTCATGAGTTTAGATTTGCAATGCTAAAAGCCAGGGATCTCCAAGCCTTTTGCTTCAAGCCTTTTGCTTGTGCAGCATTTGCAGCAATGCCATGGGGCCCAAATTGTGGAAGTCTGAGTGCTGCAAGCCATAGAAAAAGAAGTCAAACATGACAACAAGAAGAGTGGGAAAATGCAGTAATACACTCATCAAGGAGTGGTGCATTGCTGCTTACATGTGGGAGAGACCTACTGCTGAGGTGCTGAGGAACAGTGTGCCAGTGTATATTTGTGTTCAACAGCTGCTAGTCAAGGAACATGCTGTGTTCTAGTGCAAGGAACATAAAATATTCTGTCAGGAAGGAGCTCCTCATCTATCCTTGAGCATATCAAGAGGGCAAGAGGATTTATGGAGCTGTCACCCAGGAGATAATGAATGCACACATACACAAAGGAAAGTGAAGGTACTATAAAGCTGTTAGCCCAGTTAGCAAGGAAAGGAAAGAGCTCCCTGGTAGTTCATGTCTTTAACTTCCTTATTCTTCCAATACATTTTAAAATCTAGTGGTGCAACTAAATGTTTGCTCCCCCTGAGATACCTTGAAGAGAGAACATGAGCTAAACCAGCATCAATGGATTGGGTAGGGATGGTCCTCTTCCTCTAGTGTCAGATCA
Source organism: Tricholaema leucomelas (assembly GCA_013400475.1). NCBI lineage: Eukaryota > Metazoa > Chordata > Aves > Piciformes > Lybiidae > Tricholaema lacrymosa > Tricholaema leucomelas. The sequence continues at coordinate 18,812 of WAAF01011721.1, forward strand.
GAGAAGTATTTGTGTTGCCAGCTTCTGGGAGGTGACTGCCTGAGGCTAATGTGCAGTTTTTATTGATTGCTGACTGCCTTGGTTATAATGAAATGGAGTTGCAGGATGGTGCTAGGCAGAGGGTGTTCAGCCTCTTTTTGGGGAAGGGTTACAGGAGATTTGATGAAGGCACTTGAGATGATGAAAGGCATGGTGGGAACTGACATAGAATTCCCAGTGCAGGAGAAATAAAAGCCCTTGGTGTTGCCTGATCCATCACATTTCCTCTCCAGCAAAAGTACTACTGCACTTCTTTGAAGTGCTGCTATGACTCATTGTTAATAAGGTACAGAGTAAGATAATGAAAGAAGCATAGCTTTGCATGGCACCTGTACAGAAAGGTACTGTGCTGAGGGATAGGATTAAACAGCGCAAAGCCTTCATAATTTGTACTCTGAAACAAGTATTAACTGGTTGCAAAGGCTGGTGCAACTTGAGAGCTTTTTACCCTGAACTCACGTTCCTAAGAGATTGTTATAGAATAGAATAGAATAGAATAGAATAGAATAGAATAGAATAGAATAGAATAGAATAGAATAGATTCAAGCAGGTTGGAAGAGACCTCCAAGATCATCCAGTCCAACCTAGCACCCAGCCCTATCCAGTCAACCAGACCATGGCACTAAGTGCCTCATCCAGGCTTTGCTTGAACACCTCCAGGGACAGTGACTCCACCACCTCCCTGGGCAGCCCATTCCAATGCCAATCACTCTCTCTGCCAACAACTTCCTCCTAACATCCAGCCTAGACCTCCCCTGGCACAACTTGAGGCTGTGTCCCCTTGTCCTGTTGCTGGTTGCCTGACAGAAGAGACCAACCCCCACCTGGCTACAGCCTCCCTTCAGGTAGTTGTAGACAGCAATGAGGTCTGCCCTGAGCCTCCTCTTCTGCAGGCTGCACACCCCCAGCTCCCTCAGCCTCTCCTCATAGGGTTTGTGTTCCAGGCCCCTCACCAGCCTTGCTGCCCTTCTCTGGACACCTTCCAGCACCTCAACATCTCTCTTGAATTGAGGAGCCCAGAACTGGACACAGCACTCAAGGTGTGGCCTGACCAGTGTTGAGTACAGGGGAAAAATAACCTCCCTTGTCCTACTGGCCACACTGTTCCTGATCCAGGCCAGGATGCCATTGGCTGTCTTGGCCACCTGGGCACACTGCTGGCTCATCTTCAGCCTACTATCCACCAGTACGCCCAGGTCCCTTTCCTCATGGATGCTCCTGTTAGGCACCAGTTGCTGCCAAAAGGACAGGAAAGTTGGCTAGGCACAAGTGGAGCAAGTGGAAGCATGAGAAGAATCCGTGGTGGTAGGCTTGGTGGGGCAAACATGGGCTTATCTGTTGGTGAACATCACGGCCAGAGACATGATGCAGACACCAATGTGGTTAAAGTTGTGCTCCCTTATTGGGTAATACAACATCCTTTGTGCCAAACTGAGAAGAGGCCTACTCAGCTAACTTAATTAGGGTTGGTACATGTGGAAGGCATAGATAGGTTTAAGTCTACATGTAAGGCACAGACAGGTTAAGGCTTACAGAAAACAACTGCAGGGTCAGCCTCCTGCGGCCAGCAGATCCTGCCCCTTTGCGGCTGGACATGGGCGTTTGTTTCATTGCCTTGGTTCCTGCATCTGAGATGGGCTCAAGGACACTCTTTGCAGCACGAGTTGTTCATGTTTATCAAATCATGTCCTCTGTCAGCAAGAAATGCTTCCACACTTATCCCTGCCCAGATATATCCCCCTGCTCCCCCTCCTTCTGTGCTGGGGAAGCAACCTTGGGAGGAGAGGGCGAAAGCCCTGGCTTTGCCTAGTACAGTGAGGCCTGGCAAAGCGCCATTCCAATCGGCTAATCTGTGTCCAATGCCCCACTAGTAGCAGGCTGGATATTGATAGAAGGGATGAGCAGGTAGCACGGGGGCTACTGCCACTTCATTTTTGCATCCTGATTTTGCCGGGAGAGCTTACCAGGAACAGGCTCCAAATGCCTGCACGCAATCGGCTTATGTAGCCCCCAGCGAGACACTGTGCTGAGACTGCACATCACAAGACATCCTGCCTGAACCTGAAAGTCTTCCTGCTAAGACTAGAAGTCCTGGAGATACACAGATCATCCAGAGGAGCCAGGACACAAGGTCAGAGACTGTCTGCCTCCTTTCCCCAGAAGCCTGGGAAGAATCAAGTCTCAGCAGCCAATCAGACAGAGTTCCACCTGCTTTGGGTGCTGTCTGAGCTATAATTTGGTCAGTAAATACTTAAAAGCCTCTTCCAGTGTAATATTTTGTGCTAGTTTGGAGCTAGCTAGAATGTTTAGGTGAGAAGAACTAGATTACAGGCTGTGAAACAGTGGTGATGTCTGCTTCACTCATAGGCTTGCTGAGATGTACAAGAACAAGAGTATAAACATAGATATGTTTTATATGTGTATAGGCAGTTTGGGCACAGCCTGGGCTTTGAGTGGCATTTCTCTCTAACCTCACCCTCCCTCTCTCTGGTTAAACCACCTGCTTCCTAACCCCCCTGGCTGACCCTCCGTTCTCCCTTGGGGCACAAGGCAACCCCTGGGGTGAGGTAGAGGAGTGGGAGAAGGTGGAAGGGTGGTTGGGAGCCCCTCCTGGGGACTCAGGTTTCTGGGAGGGCTGTTGTGTTTCTGTATTACCTTTTAACTTGTATACTTTTATCTACAACTGTAGATATTGTAACTACCTGCTTGTGTATTGAGCTAAGCTGTAAATATAAGCTTCATTCAATTTTCAGAGCTGGCTGAGCCTAGTCTGGGTGATTTCCAAAGTGTGGAGGGGTGGGGAACACCCAAACCACCACATATTTGTATATGGCACTTTAAGAAATAAGTGCTCAGGTTTTGCCTGTGCCCTGCCTGTATAAATTTCCAACCTGTGCATTGTTTGCACCTGTGAATAAGTTTCTGTCGAGTTTCAATGTTAATAAACAGTTTCATAGTTATTAACGATCAACTCCTGGGTATCAAAATTAATGCAGATTATTCATTTTGCATAATCTGTCACAGACTCATCAACAGAACAGGTTGTGATCAGCTGAGACAGGGAACACAGTAAATACAACATTAAAAGTAGCAAGCAGGGGAATCAAATGTTTAGTTAGAAGAGATCTTGTGGTCCTATTGACATGACAACGACAGGAAGAAAGGCAGAAGCCAAGTGGGCTGAGCCAGTATGGCAAGAGACAAAGATTTGGCGCCCTAATCTGCAGGTGCTTTCTTCTTTCCCCCCCTGAATTTATTCCCCTGTGTTATCTGTACTTTAAAGAGCATCAGCTGAAGAAGCTTGCTTGATTTTCTTGCTAGCTGTTGTTGCATTGCTAATTACTGCAGGTTTAATTATGGTCACGGTGTTCCATCGTTTCAGGCAGCTGCTTGTTTGTGTTACATCCAAGGAGTGAGAGCAATTAGCCATTTCTCCTCATGGCTGGGCTGCAGTGGGAAGTGCAATTCTTTCTATAGGTAATAAAAGCTCTCTTTGGAAGGAAGAAGCAAAGCAGTGGTGAAAGACTGAATCTTCTCAGGTTTTTCTTCTAGAGACCTGGAGGGCTCAAACACAGAACAGTAGGAATCATCTTTGCTCTGGTTTAAATCTGCAGCTAGGCACTTGTTCTCTAGCATGGTGGAAGTCTGTAGCTAGGATACATGTTTATTAATTCCACCTATATTCATTTTTCTGTTCATTTATGTAATCTCCATACACATAGAATCATAAAATCAAGCAGGTTGGAAGAGACCTCCAAGCTCATCTAGTCCAACCTAGCACCCAGCCCTCTCCAGTCAACCAGACCATGGCACTAAGTGCCTCATCCAGGCTTTTCTTCAACACCTCCAGGGATGTTCCAAACTTCTTCCTGCCAAGGACTCTCTGGATTTCCTTTAATACCTGTATTTGAGCTACAAAGACCTGTTTCAGCTGCCAGAGATAACTTTTTACTCCATGCCAGCTTTTAACAGGGTAGAATTTTCCCATTTTTCCAACAGACACTTCCAAGGCTTAGTTTAATCATTGAAAAGCAGGTAGAGGTATTTGCAGAGAGAGTGCAGTAGTCACTGTAATACAGAAAGGTCTTTGTTGAAGTCAGCAAGCATTATGCCAATAAACATAGGACTGCACTGGGACAAAAAGACATTTTCTGTGGGTGTTTAAAGTGTTTAGAACCAGAAGTATTCCAAGTACTATATATTAAATGTATATATATATATATATGAAATGTAAATATATGAAGGGTATATGAAGTGTGTGTATATGTGTATATATATATGAATGAAGTTGTACTCAGCACTGGTCAGGCCACATCTTGACTCCTGTGTCCAGTTCTGGGCTCCTCAATTCAAGAGAGATGTTGAGGTACTAAAAGGTGTCCACAGGAGGGCGACAAAGCTGGTGAGGGGCCTGGAGCACAGCCCTGTGAGGAGAGGCTGAGGGAGCTGGGGGTGTGCAGCCTGCAGAAGAGGAGGCTCAGGGCAGAGCTCATTGCTGTCTACAACTACCTGAAGGGAGGCTGTAGCCAGGTGGGGTTGGTCTCTTCTGCCAGGCAAGCAGCAACAGAATAAGGGGACACAGTCTCAAGTTGTGCCAGGGCAGGTCTAGGCTGGATGTTAGGAGGAAGTTGTTGGCAGAGAGAGTGATTGGCATTGGAATGGGCTGCCCAGGGAGGTGGTGGAGTCGCCGTCCCTGGAGGTGTTCAAGCAAAGCCTGGCTGAGGCACTTAGTGCCATGGTCTGGTTGACTGGATAGTGCTGGGTGCTAGGTTGGACTGGATGATCTTGGAGGTCTCTTCCAACCTGGTTGATTCTGTGATTCTGTGAAAAAAAGGCTATGCTTCACCCTTCACTGCCCCAGTGCATTTCACTTTTGCTTTAGCACCATTAAGGACTTCCAGACAATTCCCTTGTTTGCAGACATTTGGATTGGTTTGATGGATTGGTTTGATTGGATTACACAATGCAATCTTGGCAAAAGTCTGGCTCCTCTGCCTGAAACTCTTGAGGCATCAGTTGCAAAGTACCAGACAGTGTGAAAGTTGTCTCTGCACTGGTTTGTCATGTGCTTTGGGTGCACTATTAAGATAGTTCTTTATCCTGCATGTAACATAAACTCACATCACAGGTTTAGCCAGTGGAATCTGGTGATGACTCTTCAATACCATGCTGACCTCATGCCAGCTTCAAAAGGAAAGTGAAGGCTGGAGCAAAGTCATGTGGATTGCAACACGAGAGGCTGCCTGTTGCTAGCTGCTGCCTCAGGTTTTGGGGTGTTGATCCTCTCCGCTGTGCTAGCTGCAGGTTTGGGGCTATCGGTTTATGGCTGCCTTCTGCTGCTGCTTCTGCCTTGCTGTCCTGTGAAACTGGGTAATTGTGCATCACATCATTCCATCAGGCACCCTGTCTTCAGCTCAACTCACAGGGCTTTTAGTGTGGTTCTCTTGCTTTCCATTGTGGGAGTAAGCCCTGTTTGGAGCAGACTGTGTTCAACCAGCAGACCAGCAGAGTCTGTTTGTGGTGCCTCAGCTTGTGGCCAAGGAGAGTTAGCAAGACATGAGATAACAGAAGGATTCCATTGAGGCTTGCTGAAAGAGCTTTGTCTACATTTCTTTTTTCCATAGTATGTTTACCATGTCACTGTCCCTGGGGGTGTTGAAGAAAAGCCTGGATGAGGCACTTAGTGCCATGGTCTGGTTGACTGGAGAGGGCTGGGTGCTAGGTTGGACTGGATGATCTTGGAGGTCTAGAATAGAATAGAATAGAATAGAATCAACCAGGTTGGAAGAGACCTCCAAGATCATCCAGTCCAACCTAGCACCCAGCACTATCCAGTCAACCAGACCATGGCACTAAGTGCCTCAGCCAGGCTTTGCTTGAACACCTNTTCTCTGGACACCTTCCAGCTCCAACCTGGTTGATTCTCTGATTCTATGATGCATTTCCTTTCCAGGGCTGGCTGGGATTGATGTGCTGAGGCCTGGCCCTGGATACATCACATAAAATCTTGTGTCCCTGCATTCAGTGTGCTCTTTCTGGTGCTGTTCATCACTTCAGGGGAATGGATTAAAGCTGTCATATGGCTCTGCTGGATACTGGCATCTTGTGATACGGCTTCTCCACTAGTCACTTGGTTTAGATGTAATGTTACCCTATTGCTTCTTCTTCAAAGTCATAGAATCATAGAATCAGTCAGATTTGGAAGGGAACACAAGGATCATCTAGTTCCAACCCTCCTGCCATAGGCAGGGACACTCTACCCTAGATCAGACTGGCCAAAGCCTCATCCAGCCAGGCCTCAAACATCCACACAAGTCTTTCCCAAGAATACCACCTGGAGATCTGTCCCAAGGCTGGATAATTGTGAGTGGTAAGAGTGTGCTGGAGAGTATGGGCAAGTGCCTGTAGTGTTTTGGTATCTCACCCCTGAAAATGTCAATGCATAAAGGAAAGAAACTGACTGGTAGAGTGATCAGAAAGAGATATGTTTTGATTGTTGTGTTCCATAACTAACAGCCTATTAACTTCCATTGACTTGTGACGTGAAAAGTGATCAAGAGATGTAGATCCTTTGCTGTGGTGACAGCTTGTCAGTTGGGAAGAAGGTTTTTCTTGACAGTTGATTAGGAGTGAAATGATTTGGACAAAATTGGTGTATTTTGCTGCTTTTGCCAGTTAGTGTAATGGCTATCACATGAAGCATTAGTTGTAATGATAGGCTTTAACTGATTAACCCTGCTGGAAGAACTGGGTTTGACTGACAAAGATGTCATTTTGGCATTCTCAAGAGCTGCAGGACCTGCATCAGAGTAATTTTATTTATTGACTGTGATGGATTTGAGTCTGCTCTTGGGCAAACAGCTCTTCTTAGAGAAGTACATGCTTAGTCTGAGCACATGCAGCAGCTGAGGTGATGGTGAAGAAGGAAGCAAAAGCACACTTCCATAAGTGGTACCTGCCTCTGACTCTGGGGAACTGCATTGCACCACAAGACACTACCTCAGCCCAGCAGACTTTACAGCAGATGTGTAAAGCCACCAACACCACCTCCTGTGGTTCAGTTTTGGAAGAGTAACCACTCTCTGGATCACCAGGCCCACCAGGAGATGTCAGCCTCCTCTGGCTTGCCAAGAGTGGCATCAGTCCTTTTAGTGCTCACAGACACTAAGCAATGAAGAAGAGGAAAGAGAGAGCTGGGGGAGAAATGAAGGCAAACAGGGGAATGGATCAACCCTGAAAGCATTTTCAGTGAGCTCTCACAGTAAGGCCTCATGAAACATTGTGAGGCTGTGGTTACCCCGGGGTGGATCAGTAATTGCCACCATGTTGCTCCTGAAAGAATCACAGAAGCTCATCTAGTCCTAACTATCACCCAGCCCTATCCAATCCACCAGACCATGGCACTAAGTGCCTCATCCAGGCTTTGCTTGAACACCCCCAGGGACGGTGACTCCACCACCTCCCTGGGCAGCCCATTCCAATGCCAATCACTCTCTCTGACAACAACTTCCTCCTGACATCCAGTCTAGACCTCCCCTGGCACAACTTGAGGCTTTGTCCCCTTGTTCTGTTGCTGCTTGTCTGGCAGAAGAGACCAACCCCACCTGGCTACAGCCTCCCTTCAGGTAGTTGCAGACAGCAATGAGGTCTGCCCTGAGCCTCCTCTTCTGCAGGCTGCACACCCCCAGCTCCCTCAGCCTCTCCTCACAGGGCTGTGCTCCAGGCCCCTCACCAGCTTTGTCGCCCTCCTCTGGACACAGTCCGGTACCTCAACATCTCTCTTGAATTGAGGAGCCCAGAACTGGACAGAAGAATGGACATATTTCTCTTGAGGCTGAGGAAGAAGCAAGGTGCAGACTGCCATGGAAGAATGGTTGCACAAACCAAACGTGACTACAGATTTGGGGTTGTTTTGTTGGGATTTTTGTGGAGTTCTGAGCTGTTTCTCTTCATAGTCCCAAGAACTTGAATTGTTTCATCACACAATGCTTTTCTATCTTTTTTTGTTTGTGGCCTTACTTCATCCCATACCTTCTCCCTCCCTCTCTCCCTCTCTCTACAGTGCAAGCTCTTAGCTAATGATTCTTAGTCTACAAGAGGCTTGGCTTTATGGCCACCTTAGAGGTTGCTCTTGAATGCAAGTTAAAACACACCACCTCTCTCCAAATGGAAATGTCAATCGCAGCCCTAACACTATTGGTTTGGAGAGTACCAATGAGTAGGTAACTGCTTAGGGCTTTTGCTGCAGTACAGAAAACAGTCCATGTTTGGAGAGAGAATGATGGTTTGGGAGGCAAATCATCACCCTTTTTGGAAAGGAAGGTAATAGTTCTTCATCTGCAGTAGCGGTGGAGAATTCATCTACTGAAGCACTGCTAAGTGTGACCATCTTACAGCAGGCAGCGCTGATGAAAGCAGCCCCTTGAAAAGTGACGTTCTTGTGATCCCTTTGAAGTTTATGATTGTGCCAAAGTCCTGGAGCAAAATGTCTTCTCCAAACTTCAGATCAAAAGAGGCATGCCAGCACATCAACAGGAAATAAAACATTTTTATTGAATATCTGTGTAATATGTATGTTATTTTAACGACAATTGGAAAACTACTGTGGGAAGTCACTACACAAAGTGAAACAAAATATAAACCACCTCATCAAAAATGAAGGTAAAATACGGCTAAAGTTGTCAGCTCGCGGGCCACGAGCGATATGGCAGGATAAAACACCCCAAACATTTCTACAAGATACAGAGAAAACCCACACAGAGAAACACTCAAGCAGGCAGTAAATATACACAAAGGCAACTAGGATCTTTCTACAGCATCAGATTCTAATACTTCACACAGCTTTGTCAGAAAGGTACATGTGGCTTCTTTGAGGATGAAAATGTCATCTTGGTCGCACGGCAGGTTCGGTCTCTGAGAATCACTGTACCTTACAAACCAGTTCTAAGGTGACCTTCAGTCTGGCAGTGTAGGAAGAGAAAGCACTAAGAGTACCTTAACACAACGAGTCACTCTGGCAGTTTGAACCTGCAGCTATCCTGAATGAACAACTGAAAGTTGGAGACCATGAAGCTCTTACGCTGGAAAGCTGACTGTCTGCTTTTCTTTGGTGGCGTTTGGTCCTTAAAGTTAAGATCTTAAAGCGTTCCAGCTTGATGCTTTGCATGTATGTGCCTGTTTCTATCAGAACAATGTCTCGCTTGTGTTTTTCCCATGTTTCATGTAAAAAAGAAAGTGGGCCTTGCTATTCTCACTTTTGGAGGCAGGGAGAGATACAGACTTTACTTCTGCTCCCATTTCTCTGCTGTTTCTTTTACATTCGGCATACTGAAAACATCAGAGCTTGGCCGTCACTGTGCTGACCTCTTAAATAAGACTGGCTCCACGAAGCAGAGCCTTGAGGGGGGCTGTGGAAGTTAGTTTTCAGTATGCAGGTCTCTGTTTACATTCATCTTTGTTGCTTGATTTCAGTAGGATCTGTCAGATACCACCGATAAGAACACTAACAGGTAATTCTCTGGCCTCCTTCCAAAAGCTTTAGCATTTCCACCTTCCTGGGGTAGTTTGCATCGCTGAAAGGAGTGAACTCTTCAAAGCGTTATAAATAACGTTCACTGCTTGCAAAGATAAGCGAGGGGCCTCAAAGGACGGTACATGAGATAGAAATGATGCCCTAAGTGACATGATGAGATGGTCCAAGCTGAGATGATTTGCTGGCTAGCTGTAAGATGACTATCTACAGTAAAGCAGCCGAGAGGGTTGGGGTGGGGTGAGGGAGGTCGGAAATGTAGAGTATTGCACAGGGCTTGACAAAATGCTGTGTGGTCAACCCATTCAATATATAGCATCCACGTCCCCTGCATAGCTCCCCAGTTCTAAATTGGTCCACGATCGCTAGAACTGCTTGTGCTACGCGGTCCTTCGGCAGTGCAGTAGAAGGGAATGGCAGTAGTATTACAATATCACTACGGAATAAATTGGTTGCTATCCACTGAGAGAACTACGTTTCTAAGCACACACGGCAGTCACAGTGATACACAGAGCAGTCTTTCAAGACTCGTATGGAATGACTAATAGCTTCATAATAGTGCCATTTACTACAGAGTAACATTGAAAACATTTAAAAACTCCTCCTGAAACGAGCATCTAGTGTACAGAAGAGGTTGCTTCAGTTTTCTAGAACTTGTTCTTTGTTTTCACTTTTTTTTTTTTCTTTTTTTTTTTTTTCAAGGACAAATTAAAACTTAAGTATAAATAGTATATAAAAGGTCACTAGCTGTTCTCTTTTGGCTTACTTTGAAGTGCATTTAGAACTATGGCTAAATTTTGTCATCTTCTGATGGGATTACAATACTGTCTCGTTTTACCATGAAACTAGGTTCGTATAATAAACTCACACGGCTGCGTCTAAAAAATATTCTGCATTCCTTCTAATCTGAGTCAGTATAACAAAATATCTCGTTACAAAGTCTAATGTGCAAACTCATTATAATGTGGACTCGTGGATGGAATTCACAGTATGCAAATTTCGTAGAAAGGTGATAGCGGAGAGCTACTCTTTGTTTTTATGGCGGCGTTTCGCTGCTGCTGCGTCTCCCCCTCCCACCCCCTCTCTCCCCCCCACTTCCCCGCACAACCTCTGCAACGGTCTTGCTTTGTACGTCAGGTGAAATCGTTGCCTCCTATGGAACTGCTTCCTCAACTTTCAATCTAAAGCCATCTCAGTCTGCTATGTGTTTGCTTCGGAATATATACAAAAAAAATTACATCCTGGCTTCTGGCTACATCTCCTTGAGGTCAGCCACGGAGCTGCTCAGTTCATGCTAAGTTGCCTGTGAAAAGAAGTCTGCCCAATTGGATTTGCCCCTCCAAGATTCCCTGTGGACGCATAGGACATTAGGATGGTGCAGTGGAAAGCTCAGATTTAAGTTGTCCTTTAAGATGTCAGTACAACACTACTAGTGCCTTACAAGTTGGAATTTTTGTTGTTGGTTGGTTTTTTTTTCTTCTGGAATGCAGACGGTACAATAGTTATCCTAGAATATATTATCAGCTCTCCTATATCTCAGTCAATTTACATAATTTAAAATAGAACATCTTATTAAAAACATCTAGATATACACAGCTTAGGAAACGCTTACAACATACAAATACACAAACTAGAAATCAATCCTCAGCATACTGGTGTTATATATACAACTGGGTGATACCATAAATAATTTCTGTCATGCTCTATCTACACATCATATTGCTTAAAAGAAGAGGGGATGTGGGGTGGGGGTGGGGTGGGTAGGGGGGGCAGTGGTGAATGAAGCTCCTTTAGAGGGCTCTCTGCATTTAAATTTGTGCAAATGAAAAGGGGGATTTAAAAGCACAACCGATTGTGCCAGGAACACATGGCTGGAAATGAAAGGACCCATATTACTGAGGTATTTACAGATACTGGCTAAAGAGCACTATCGTGGGCAAATGCAGAAAGGCTTTTTCTTCTTTTTCTTCTTCATGATCCGATTTGATTTCGTTTCATTTACTTCTTGACCGCCAGCATGGCATCCACCTCCTCCTCGGGCTGTAAGGTGTGCCACTGTGCGATGGGCCGCCGAGGGTTGGCCAACATGTCTGACCAATGCCGCAGCTCCGCGCCCGTGCTGTTGTAGCCCACAAAGACTTTCCCAATCGCATCGTTCTTGCCAATCTTGTCATAGTCCAAAACAGTCACAACAACTTGCACCTTCTGCAATGAGAAAGAAAAAGAGCAGTGAGCGTGGCAGTACTTTGATGAATAGAATAGAATCAACCAGATTGGAAGAGACCTCCAAGATCATCCAGTCCAACCTAGCACCCAGCCCTAGCCAGTCAACCAGACCATGGCACTAAGTGCCTCTTGAACACCTCCAGGGACGGTGACTCCACCACCTCCCTGGGCAGCCCATTCCAATGCCAATCACTCTCTCTGCCAACAACTTCCTCCTAATATCCAGCCTAGACCTCCCCTGGCACAACTTGAGGCTGTGTCCCCTTGTTCTGTTGCTGGTTGTCTGGGAGAAGAGACCAACCCCACCTCGCTACAGCCTCCCTTCAGGTAGTTGTAGAGAGCAATGAGGTCACCCCTGAGCCTCCTCTTCTCCAGGCTAAACAACCCCAGCTCCCTCAGCCTCTCCTCACTGGAGAGCCCATGAGGGGTGTACGTGTGTGACCACCAGAGCAGGTTCCCCTGGTGAAGAGCCAATTCACAGAATCATAGAATCGCAGAATCAGTCAGGGCTGGAAGGGACCTCAAGGGTCATCCAGCTCTAAACCCCTTGCAGAGACACCTCACACTACATCAGGTTGCTCACAGCCACATCTGTCTTGGCCTTAAAAACTTCCAGACGTGAGGCTTCCACCTTCTCCCTGGGCAACTCGTTTCAGTGTCTCACCACCCTCATGCTGAGGAACTTCTTCCTAACATCCAATCTGAATCTACTCACTTCTAGTTTTGCTCCATTCCCCTAGATATATTGCTACCTGACACCTTAAATAGTCCCTCAGCAGCTTTCTTGTAGCCCACTTCAGATACTGGAAGGCCACAATAAGGTCTCTTCAGAGCCTTTTCCTTGCCAGATTGAACAGACTTTTGTCTGGGCTTCTTGTGAGCACTGCAAACAAAATCAAGTTCATGACCACCCTGTTAGCTTGAAGCTCCCTTTGCATCAAAGACCATCATACGGGAATCGAGGCTGATTTTTCTCTTTAACAGCATAACTACTTAGGGATTTTTGCTGCTGTTCACAGGCTCACAGGATGTTAGGGGTTGGAAGGGAGCCAAGGAGATCATCCAGTCCAACCCCCTGCCAGAGCACCACAATCCTATCTAACATAGATCACACAGGAACACATCCAGACAGGCCTTGAAAGGCTCCACAGAGGGAGACTCCACAACCTCTCTGGGGAGCCTGTGCCAGTGCTCTGTGACCCTTACAGGAAAGAAGTTCCCCCTTGTGTTGAGGCAGAACCTCTTGTGCTGCAATTTACACCCATTGCTCCTTGTCCTATCACAGGGACAGGATCACTGGGACTTGTTATTGAAGACTTAGACTGCAAGTAATCTGTAGGGCTACAATGAAGATTTTAGGGTAAACCAGCTCAAAAATAGTACAAGTTAGCACATAATTATTGTTTAAGGTATTTAGCAGCTAAAATAAAGGAAGAGACTTAGCCCAGGTTAATGTTTGTGATGCTGCACTCTGTTAATTCTTTTAGCAGCTAAAATAAAGGAAGAGACTTAGCCCAGGTTAATGTTTGTGATGCTGCACTCTGTTAATTCTTTTCTGCTTCTAAACAACTCCTGCCCACTCTCCCAGCATGCTCATCAGTTACTTCAGAGAAATTCAGACAACAGCCCTTACGGTTACTATCGGCAAGAAGCACAAACCCTGCTGTCCTGGGGCTCTGTGCTAGTTTGAAGCTAGCTAGAGTGTTTTGGTGAGAAGAATTAGAAGATAGGCTGTAAAAAGGAAACAGTGGTGATGGCTGCTGCACTCATAGGCTTGCTGAGATGGATAAGAACAAGAACACAAACATAGATAAGAGAGTCTCTCTGGGCTTTTTGGGCTGCACTAATCCATTTGCTTCCTAACCTCCCTGGCCAACCCTCCGAACTACCTTGAGTGTAAGGCAAAGTCTGGGGTAAGGTAGAGGGGTGAGGAGAAGATGGAAGGGTGATTGGAAGCCCCTCCTGGGGACTCAGGTTTTTGGGAGGGCTGCTGTGTTTCTGTATTACTTTTTAACTTGTCTGTTTCTGTATCTATTGTAACTATCTGCTTGTATCTTGTGCTAAGCTGTAAATACAAAGCTTCATTCAATTTCCAGATTGACTGAGTCTAGTCTGGGTGATTTCCTTAAGTGTGAGGGAGTGGGGAACACCCAAACCATCACAGGCTCTGACACACCAGCACTACCTAGGACTAAGCTGATGTTGTAGTTCCACTTCTGCTGTGGGAGCAGTGACTTCTGGTTAAACCAGGCCTACAAAACCTGCCTGAGCCCATCTGTCACAGCTCATAGACAATTTTTTGGTTGCCTCAGTCTGGAGCACAGAGGGAGGTGATTTTCAAGCCAGGCCATTTGTGTGCATATGCACACATTCCTCTCCTCTCAATGTTTCTGTTCAAAGAGCACAAACAGCTGTTTTTTTTCCAGTGGAATAGTGTTGTTCCCTGGGAACACCTAAGATGGTTAACAGCCTGAGGCTGATTTTACTAAATGGCAAAGGCTTCTCCTCAGGGAGTTTTATTTTCAAAGATGAAGACACAGTTCTTTTTCTGCTCCTTCTTGTCTGTGATGGTTTGGGTGTTCCCTGCCCACCCACACTTAAGAAAATCACCCAAACTAGACTCAGCCCATCTGGGAATTGAATGAACCTTTATACTTACAGCTTAGCACAATACACAAGCAGGTATTTACAACAGATACAGAAACAGACAAGTTAGAATGTAATACAGAACACAGCAGCCCTCCCAGAAACCTGAGTCCCCAGGAGGGGCTCCCAACCACCCTTCCACCTGCTCCCACCCCTCTACCTTACTCCAGACTGCTTTACACTCAAGGTAGTTTGGAGGGTCGGCCAGGAGGGTTAGGAAGCAGATGGATTAGTTAGCAAGTTAGGGAGAGAAGTGCCTGCAGCCAGAGACAGAGAGGGACTCTCTTATCTGTATTTATGTTCTTATCCATCTCAGCAAGCCTATGAGTGCAGCAGACATCACCATTGCTTTCTTTTCACACTATCTTTATGTTCTTATCCATCTCAGCAAGCCTAAGAGTGCAGCAGCCATCACCAATGCTTCCTTTTCCACAGCCTATTACCTAATTCTTCTCACCAAAATATCCCAGCTAGGCTCAAACTAGTACCTCATCCCACAACAAACACATGCAGCTCCTTACTGCAGTCTGAGTTTCCTGAACTGGAGGAAGAAGTGCACCAAAACATATTTCTTACAGAAAAAGANAATGCTTCCTTTTCCACAGCCTATCATCTAATTCTTCTCACCAAAATATCCCAGCTAGGCTCAAACTAGTACCTCATCCCACAACAAACACATGCAGCTCCTTACTGCAGTCTGAGTTTCCTGAACTGGAGGAAGAAGTGCACCAAAACATATTTCTTACAGAAAAAGATTTTATTCTCAAGCATAAGGTTGCGTCAGATTGCAGGGCAACCTAGAAGTCCGACCAGAATGATTCATTTCAGTGCTTACAGACTTCGCTTCTGAAAGTTACTCTTTCAACACACCTGCAAAACCAGACTCATGAGGTCTGTTTTATAGAGTCTGTTCCTTTACAAGATTTTACAATTGGAGAGCAGCCAAACAGAGAGGGATCTGGGGGTGCTGATCGATACCCGCCTGAACATGAGCCAGCAGTGTGCCCAGGTGGCCAAGAGAGCCAATGGCATCCTGGCCTGCATCAGGAATGGTGTGGCCAGGAGCAGGGAGGTCATTCTGCCCCTGTACTCTGCACTGGTTAGACCACACCTTGAGTACTGTGTCCAGTTCTGGGCCCCCCAGTTTAGAAGGGACATTGAGATGCTTGAGCGTGTCCAGAGAAGGGCAACGAGGCTGGGGAGAGGCCTCGAGCACAGCCCTACGAGGAGAGGCTGAGGGAGCTGGGATTGTTTAGCGTGGAGAAGAGGAGGCTCAGGGCAGACCTTATTGCTGTCTACAACTACCTGAGGGGTGGTTGTAGCCAGGAGGAGGTTGCTCTCTTCTCTCAGACAGCCAGCACCAGAACAAGAGGACACAGCCTCAAGCTGTGCCAGGGGAAATTTAGGCTTGAGGTGAGGAGAAAGTTCTTCCCTGAGAGAGTCATTGGCTACTGGAATGGGCTGCCCAGGGAGGTGGTGGAGTCGCCGTCCCTGGAGCTGTTCAAGGCAGGATTGGACGTGGCACTTGGTGCCATGGTCTAGCCTTGAGCTCTGTGGTAAAGGGTTGGACTTGATGATCTGTGAGGTCTCTTCCAACCTTGGTGATACTGTGAGACTGTGAGACTGTAACTCACTGAGCCAGAGATGATTCCTACAGGCACTGAAGTATTTATACAGTTGCTCATGACAAAAATGTACATCAAACTCAAGGCTGTTTCTCCCCAGAGCACTCACAACAGAAGGCAATCTCCCAAAGCAAGTATTTCTAGATGCCAAAATGATGTTGCAGTGGTGCTGTTTGCAATGCAGTCGCTTTGAATGTTGATGGTTACTTCCCCAAATGAACATTTATGATTTGGATGCATGGCACAATCACAGATCTAAAGAGCAAGCAGCAGCTCAGGGGCAGTTACTATTGGATTCTTTCTTTTTATTGTGTTAATCATTGCACAACAATGAGCACTGTAGACAAAATGGCCTTTCCCTTGCTGTATAAAGATGTAAGAATGTTGCAGCATGTGCTGCTTGTAAGTCTTGCTTGCCACGGGAACTGTGGCAAAGGCCTGTGGATCAACGTGATTCAATATGAATTATGCCAGAGACCCAATTTATTACACTACAATCCGGGTATATATACACAGCCAGTAGAGCACACACCTACACATTAGCATAATTAGTCAAGGACAACCCACTCCATCAGCATAAACCACGCCTTGTTATTCTCCTTAACGAGGTGTCTGTTATCTACCCCTTCTGAGATAAAGAAGCCTGCAGCTGGTGGGAACCCAGGGTCTGTTGTTATCAGGATCTGCCTGTTGTTATTCTCTTCACATCCTTTCCCACAGCTCTTCTACATCTGCATTTCCACATAAGAACAGGTAGGTGAAGATGAGAAACTGAGATGATTTTAATCTCCTGGAGTCTGTGTTCAGTTTTGGGCTCCCCAGTTGAAGAGGGACAGGGATCTGCTAGAGAGGCTCTAGCAGAGGGCTACGAGGATGATGAGGGGACTGGAGGGTATGGCTGATGAGGAGAGGCTGAGGGACCTGGGGCTGTTTAGTCTGGAAAAGAGAAGACTGAGAGGGGATTTGATAAATGTTTCTAAGTATCTGAGGGCTGCCAGGAGTGGGGGACAGGCTCTGCTCACTGCTGCCTGGGACAGGACAAGGAGCAATGGGTGTAAGCTGCAGCACAGGAGGTTCTGCCTCAACACAAGGGGGAACTTCTTTACTGTAAGGGTCCCAGAGCACTGGAACAGGCTCCCCAGAGAGGTTGTGGAGTCTCCTTCTCTGGAGCCTTTCAAGGCCTGTCTGGATGTGTTCCTGTGTGATCTGTGTTAGATAGGATTGTCCTGCTCTGGCAGGGGGGTTGGACTGGATGATCTCCTTGGGTCCCTTCCAACCCCTAACATGCTGTGAGCCTGTGACTCTGGCTTAAACCTACAGAGAAATGTGATCCTCTCTTGGTCTTTGTGTTGTACATTAAAGGAACAGCTGCACTGCAAAACCCAAGAGGTACCAGTGGAAAGCACCATCTCTTGTAACACTCACACTAGCAGTTTCCTTGGCACTAAGAAGCATTTTCTGGACTGCAATGGCCTGGAGATGTTGCTGCCAATGGAAACAGTCTGTCTAACATGGGCTCAGTCTGCCTGTAGCAGTGGGATTTGACTGTCCTATGGTGTTCTCTCATGACCCTTAAAGGTAAGAATTTCACAGGTTCACAGAAACATTCCATTTGGAAAAGACTCTCAGGATCACCAAGTCCAATCAAGAACCCTACTCCAGAAGGTTCACCCTAAACCACATGCCCAAGCACCACATACAAAGGATCTTTAAACACAGGCAAGAACTTCCTCCTAACATCCAGCAT
>WAAF01011722.1:0-24707 GCA_013400475.1 Tricholaema leucomelas
GAGGGAGAGAGAAAGAGGGTGAGAGAAAGAGAGAGAAAAAGAGAGAGAGGGAGCGAGAAAAAAGAGAGGGGGAGCGAGAAGAAAGAGAGAGGGGGAGCGAGAGGAAAGAGAGAGGGGGAGCGAGAGAAAAAAGTAGAGGGGGAGCGAGAGAAAAAAGTAGAGAGAGAGAGAAAATAAAGAGCAGGCAAAAGAGAAAGAGAGAAAGAGAGCAAAAGAGAGAAAGAAGAAAGAAAGAAGGAAAGAGAGGAGAGAGAGAGAGCGAAAGAGAGGAAGAGAGAAGAGGAAGGAAGGAAGGGGAAGGAAGGTATGTAATCTCTCAAGTGACAAATATATTAGCAGCTGCAACTAGAAACTTTACTATATTAAAGTTCTTGTATTTCTTCCTCTGTGATTTTCTGAGATCAAAATCCCCATTTCTTTGAATTCTGCTTTTGTGTTGCCTGAGAAAAATGTCAGTAGAGGCCAGGTATGATCCAATAAGAGATCTAAGTTTGAGTAGCTGAAAAGTTGTATGAATTGCTGTGGAACTTCACAGAGCGCTGTGCAGGGGTGGTGCAGTATTGCACACTGTCTTTAGTGGCAAGATCTGTAGCATGAGGGCTTTTTCACAAGCTTGTCGTCTGTCCTGGGGTAATCATGGCTCTCAGAGACATACCTTTTGCGGTGAACTTTTTCAGGTTTTCCAAGTGCTTCTTTTCATTTAGTGAGTTAGATGTTTGCAGCCTATTTAAGCTGCTTTGCGTTTGTATTATTATTTGATGATTGCTGTCAATATCCTTAGACATACCTCAGACCATAATTTTGACGGCAGTCTCTGCTGTGCAGATTGTTTGCTCTCAAGTCTAACAGTTTCAGCAAGGGCCTAACTATTTACTGTGTCAGTCCCCATCAGCAAAGTGATGTAACAGCTCCAGCCACCCAAGAATGCAGGCAGCTTTGTGCCTGCGACACTGCCAATAGAAAACTCCAAGGAAAATAGACCCCACACCAGAAATGAAGGCTGCAAGGTGGAGGCATGTGAGTGTCCTGCAGAGGCTGGGCACTGGCATGCCTAGATGTGGGAATATCAGTGCAGGAGCAACAGGAGCAACCTGTATCCCTATCCCACCCCAGCATCTGTGCAGAACTGCACCACCCTGAGATATCTTGAGAGGAGATGCCCTTGTCTCTCTACTGCCTCTTCTTGCTGTAGTCCCCATGCTCCTGCTCAGCGCAGCATATGGCCAACCTGAGAACCATGGGTACACAGGAGAAGGAGATGGG
Source organism: Tricholaema leucomelas (assembly GCA_013400475.1). Classification (NCBI taxonomy): domain Eukaryota; kingdom Metazoa; phylum Chordata; class Aves; order Piciformes; family Lybiidae; genus Tricholaema lacrymosa; species Tricholaema leucomelas. Next base: position 1,264 of record WAAF01011722.1, read on the forward strand.
AAGGGCTGCACCTTTATGGAGAGAAAATCTTCAGGGAGCTACAGAAGAAAGGCATTCATGTCTGTCTTTTGTTCTAAGGGAGTAGCTTAAGGAAGAAAACAAGCTACCAGGGAAGACCATGCTAAACACAACTTTCAAGGAATCCAGCTGCAGGGATTCATCCCAGGGGAGACCCAAACACTTGCAGAGATGTCAGGCTTGGGTACAGCAGACCTACCTCTGGCATATGCAGCTCCAGCTGGACATGTGTCTTGAAAGAGCAACTGAGCTGAAGCTGCCAATATTCGAGAGGAAAAATAAAACATCAGCAGTTTATATGATGGAACTTGTTAATCTCAAAGGCGTGAGATACTTCAGATGGATGAGACGCCACAGCTCTTCAAAATAATTTGCTTTATGCACCATCTCCTGCCAATTGCTCTATGTGTGAATGAGTCCTGGTAGCTACTCCTACATCAGGCAGAAATCTCAGTGTAGTGGAGGAATTATTATTATTTGTTGTGTTCATTTGCATTGTCTGAGTACAGTACAGTGAACAAAGCTCATAAACTAGATCTGCTCTATCTTTTTATGTAGGAATATGATGTACTGATAGATTCATGGAATTTATACCACTTTGCTTGTTGAAAAGCACAAGATTCACCAAAATAATCGCTAAGATGCTTTTTATTGAAGACTTCTAATTCATAGGCTTGGATTATGCATACAGATTGTGTTTATTAGAAAGAAAACATTTCTTACCATGCTGAGTGAGAAATATTTTGAAATAGGTTTCTTTTTTAAGCAGCAGGTGCTTTTATAGTGTAATTTTTTTCCTAACTTGGTATATTAATCTTTCTTTCCAACCACTCCTGAGGAAGCTGAGGAGCTGAAAAGATCAGATTCCTTGAGCACAAACAACAAAAAACAAACAAAACAACCTCAGGAGAAGTCCCTTTGCATCTTCTTAAAATATCAGTACACAACTTCTCCAGGTGTTTGTGCATCAAGCTAGGTCTGAAAGACTTCGTTTGCCACACTGTAAATGATTAATTTGTCTTTTCCAAAGTTTCCTAGTGCCAGAGCTACCTCTGTTTCATAGGAACAGGCAGCTCTCTGAACATACAAATACTCACACAGAGAGCTCCTGTGGCTGCAGAGACTGGTAAACTTAGAAGGTGCTCTCTGGTCCACGTTACGCTCACAGGGCTCCAGTGCCTTCCCCCACTGTGGCTGATAAATTCCAGCATGTTGCCCTGCTGCTGACTCCTCACTGTGAAGACACAATGGGATCCATTCTCCTATCGTGGACAAGTTATGTACATAAAAACTGTTGACTGAAAGGAGAGCAGACCTCTTTAGCCTTAGCATGACAAGGCTCCTTTGAATGCTTACAGCATTTTTCATTGAATTATCTGGAGAACTGAGAATACTTTCTCCCTTCCCTATCATTTGCTTATTCCCCTTGCAGAAATCTGTAGCAGCATACCTAGCATCTCTCATCTGTTTAAGGATCTCAAAACTTTCATTGTTTTCAGTCAATTTTCTCTTTCCATAACTTAAGTAGGGACATGCTTTTTATTTCAGTGCAATTAGCATTCCATCTTTGATGTTTCTGTCCACTTGGCCCATCAGAGTCACTCATTCCACAGTGCCTTTGATGAAATCGATAGATGAGGTGCCTTGGGATCTGTTTGATGTTAGTAGAAATGTCTGGTAATTAGAAAACAACATCAGTAGTTACTATGAGTCAGAATCTATAACACATGCAGACAAAAGATTAAGTTGCATACTAGTAACTCAGTGAGATCCTGTAGTGGCCAACAAATGACATGCATCTCACCCATAACTAGCACAGTAATGGTTCAGATAATTACTAGCTTTGATCTACACCATTGCCTTCTATAACCTTCAGATCAGCAAACTAAGCCAGGCAACTGCAACAACACCAAAACTAACCAACCAACCACAAAAAAACACCAGCCTGACATATTACTCCTTTCTGCAGATCTTTCTTTCTTACAGAGAAACTCAAATAAGACTATTCTGAAGAATTTGGACTGACTTAAGGTGGAGAGGCTAGAACTGCAGATTTGAATTGCACTGGGATTCCCCAGATTTCTAATCCTGGTCACTGTAAAAGCAGATGTTTTATCTGAATGGTAGAAACAACCATGTAATAGCTTTAAACAGGACTTGATCTAGAAGTCTCTGAAGTAGATAGAAGTCTCCCTGTTTTATTCAGTGACTTCAGATCCAAACTTCAGGAAGATACTGGGGTAGGATTTGTTTTATTTTAATGGCAGATAGTAATACAATAAATTTAAATATTGTTTGGGTCACTTGTAGTAATGGATTGCTTCTTAATCAAACAGTAATATATTCATAAGAACGAAACAGAAGATGGATGTTTATTCTTTGAATGACCCAGAAATAGCAGAATGGGAGTACAAGTTTTGTTTAAAATGTGATAGTAATTTAGGTAAAATATCTTGTTTCCTTTTTTTTTGTTTTTTTAATGTGTAAAGTAAGTTGTATGATATAATCATTTAGTATTTATTTTATTATGTGTACCTTCTACTCAGAGGGTTGGCATTATTGTTCCTAACAGTGATGGATACAAGCAGATCATGCCCTATGACCTCTACCACCCCCTTCCTCGGTACGTAAACCAATCAACCAGCTTCTAGGGTTAACAAATACATTTACTTTAACACCCCCCCCCTCCTTCTCTGCATTGATGCTTTACTCTCTTAAATTTAGAGATGCTGCTTTTCTGTTGCTCTAAACTCCTGCAGATTAACCTAAAGAGGTTCCAGTGCTATCCTGTCATTATAAACTGACGCAGAACTTAAATTATATTCTATCCGAAGCAGCAATGCACAGTTGTTGTATGTGGTTTCTTTCCCTCTTCCCTCATCCCCAGCCTTCCTCTTCCCTCTTCTGTTGTACCTTTCCTTTTTCTTTCTTTTCAGTCATTCTGAACAGGATACTAACCTGGAGCTTTGTAATGCAACTTTCTCTCTCTCCAGTAGTGCTGCTTTTGGCATGCTTATAAATTGTGAGATTTTGGGTCTAGACAGTATTGTTGTTGTGTTTTGATCCTGCAGACCCATCCTAATGCTTTCCCCAGGGGTGTTCATTGTCTTTTCTAAGAAACTAGAGATCACATGCAGGAATTAAGGCCCATTTTGTGCTATTAACAATCCCACAATTACAACATCTTTAATATAAGACTTTAGCTTATCACAGAAGCAATCACATGACCAATTATTCTTAAAGCAGTGAATAAAATTGGTTCTGATAAAAATGTTCGGTAGCTGTGTTTCCTTCCTCGTTAATGTGTTGCGTCATGGTGTACAAAATGACAGAAAGAATCCCCTAGACAACATGTTAGTCTGATTCTGGTGAGGAAGTGACCTTTCACAAAGAATCACAGAATTGTTGAGGCTGGAAAAGACCTCTGAAATCGTCAAGTCCAGCCTATGATCTGATACCAACACACTGAATAGACCATGTCACTAAATGCCAGGCAGCTAGCACCAGAACAAGAGGACACAGCCTCAACCTACGCCAGGGGAAATTTAGGCTTGAGGTGAGGAGAAAGTTCTTCACTGAGAGAGTCATTGGCTACTGGAATGGGCTGCCCAGGGAGATGGTGGAGTCGCCGTCCCTGGAGCTGTTCAAGGCAGGATTGGACGTGACACTTGGTGCCATGGTCTAGCCTCGAGCTCTGTGGTAAAGGGTTGGACTTGATGATCTATGAGGTCTCTTCCAACCTTGGTGATACTGTGATTCAGTCTTTCCTTAAACATCTCCAGGGACTGCAACTCCACCGCCTCCCTGTACAGTTCATTCCTCAGATCATAGGCCTAACGTAGAAACCTTTCAGCATCAGTGTGCAAATACAGTGTATATACATTCTCCAGCCTAACTGGGGACCCACACCAAACTGTCAGTGAGAAGACAAGGAAAAGAACAGCTTACTTGCCAAACATTGTGGCTGCCTTTCATGCTGACACTCTTATCATCAATACATTTATATTAAACCTTTCTCTTCCTTCCTAAGTGCTTATAGTTATGCACACACAGTCATTATGTAAAAACATTCATGAGATGTACTTAAAAAATATATCCCTGCATCTATTTATTTTTCTCTTTTTTTTTTTCCCCTGGAAAACATTTTTTCCCCATTCTTTATTAAAAAAAAAAACAAAACATATTGATGTCCCCTAACCTCAAAAAAATAAACATCTGTTAGTAAGGAATATAGAAGCTAGAGTGCTCAACACTCTAGCTTTAAATAAAACAGATTTTGTTTCAGTCATGCACAAAGAACAGGGAACAATAGTTTTACATGCAGCATGATTCAGCAGTAGTTAACAGCAGAGAGACTGTATTTCAGGAAAAAGCATCTGGAGTTGGCATCTAGGCAGAGGCTTTTTTACTGCTGCTGAAAATCCAAAATAAAGCACCAAAATGTCCTGAGGTGTTTAACGTTTGGTAACGCTGAAAACAAACATAGAAACGTTCCCTGAAAATGATCAACAGGTTAAGGCTATTTTGTCAGGCTGTTCCAGATTAGGGTCTCAACTCATAGCGGTCCTTTTATGGATACACTACAATTTGGATTCAGCTACACTATTCTCTTTTAGTCTTCCCCATCAGTTACTCAGGCTGTGACTATTGGCTAGGTTGTCTCTCCTCCTATTTCCCTCAGGTATTTCACTGCTGTTTCTCCCATTCTTCCTTCCCCTTACATGCACATATGTTCCTGTGAACCCATGAAGAGGGCACAGGTCTTCTCCTCTGGCTTCAAGTCGCAAGATACAGCCACATCTATTCTCCAAACCTCAAAAGCAGCAGTAAACTGAACAGGGCAGCAGCCCACAGACAGGCCCAATTCAAGGGGATAAAAATCGTCGTTCCTCTGAATCTGCAGAGTTTAGGCAAACCAGAAAAAAACACAAACACAAAAAAAAACCCACACACAAAAAAGCAAGCAAACAAATGAGAAAACCAAAACAAAGCAACCAATCAAAAAAAAAAAAAAAAAAAGAAGAGAGAAAAACAAAACCTGAAGCCAGAGAAACTCTACATTAAGAGTCTGAGAGTGGAACTTAATGCCAGACACAGAGGAGAGTGACAAACACTCCATAAAAAGTGGGAAGTAAATCTCAAATGGCATCTTTGTAAGATTCCCTGACTACAATCCCTCAGCCTTGAATACTATGACAAAGGGTGAAAGGTACAGTACAGCGTGTGTAGTGCTTGCTTTTAACACACCACCAATTCCTTTTACAAAGCACTGCTTTAGCCTTTGTACCTTGAAAGAATCTGTGACAGCTGCTTTTAAGAGCTGTACAACAGAGAAACTTCACCTTCCGATCTTACACTCATACACAATCTGAGTACCAAACTACTTGCCTAAATTTAAGCTGCTTGATGTTGCTGAGGTTGCCTAGGGCATCTGAAAACTCGTTCCAGGGACTCCCTCATGCCATCTCTTTTTATGCATTGGAAAAGCTGAATCCAACTGGCCTCAGCGGTCCTTTACTGTTCATGAGTTTCAGTTGTCTTCATTTAGATTCATAGTAGCGAGAAACCTTAGCTGTATACTGGGAAACTTGTTGAGCAGTGCCAAATCACTAAAATATTGCTAAAATTGCCCATTCGTGGCATATGTGGTTTATGCTGAGCACAAAATGATACGGCATGGTGTAAACAGGCTTTCACCACTTCATAGTGGTAAGTTGTAAAATGAATCATTTGCTTTACTATTCATAAACAACTATAAACATAAGCCATTTCATTTTGAGTTTTATGATATTTCCAGCCAATAGCTAAGTTTCGATAATGCTTACATGCACTGGAGCTGTTGAGAAAAATATGGGTTGATACAATCAAAAATCAGGGAGAAAGAGAAGCATTTCTCATATTGCTTAATAGTTTTGGTGATGCTGTAATTGTTACTTAATAAAAACAACTCCTTTGTTTTAAGTGGGAGGAAAAAAACCTTCACCTTTCGCTCTTTCTTTGGTTTTTTTTCCCTTCTTACCTGAAAGAGGGAGCAGGTGAGCTTTTATCCCACAAGATTCCAGTTTTCAAAGTCAAGAAATTTAAACTCCTGACCAAAATCATTGTTTCAGACATTACTGCTAATATCCTTACCAAAAGGACATTTGCCTTTGGGGAATAAGAAAAAAAAAAAAGGTGAAATGTTTCCAAGTAGATAGAACATGCACATTGTTATACCATAAGGCTGTGCACAGTATTATATAGGAATGGACACACTAGATCATGACAACAGTCTTGGACCCTCTCTGTGAAGATGGCTTGAATTTAAGAGAGGAAATACTAGAGTATTTACTGTGGACAGACACATACACTTATAAAACCACAAAGAGATTTTACATGTGCGTCAGAGCAAATCAAAGATTGTTCTCCTATTTTCAGAACATACACATTGTTGCGTGGATTTATCATTACATTCTCAAATGGCACCTGTAGAGAAAAGATCGTTTCTCAGTTCCTCTCCTGCAAGAAAACAAAGCCCATGTGGTTTATCTGCCAAGTATCCTGTAACTGAAGTCAAGACTTTTTTTGTTGGTAGTTTCCCTCCACCTTTTTTTTTCTTCCCTGTTGGTAGTTTCCCTCCACCTTTTTTTTTCTTCCCTGCCACCCCCCCCCCCAGCTCAACTCAGTTGTTTCCTTAGAAAGAAACTAAGCTATTCCCATGCAAGTTCACGCAAAAAGATCATTACCTTCAAAGCACACTGAGCTTCCAGTGGTTAGTGACAAAGATTCCTCAGACCATGACAAACTGTCAAGAGATGATAATCCCAGTGATTAAATAAAATCAATGAAATCTGAAGTATTTGGAATTGCCCTAGTGTTAGTCATTGGGGTAGTGGAAGAGAGGAGTCACATGTTACTAATCTCTGACTTGAAAGGTAGCAGCCATAAGACTGTTTAGCTTCTGTGGCTATTTTGATAGATAGATAATAGATAGATAGATAGATAGATAGATAGATAGATAGATAGATAGATAGATAGATAGATGATGGCTATTTTTATATTTATATGATCATTCTTTATGAACATTAATCAGAAAGAAACCCCTCCTGAGGATAGTATATGCATCTGATGGGTGTGGGCTGAAGTAGGACTAGTAGGGCTTCCTTTTCCTGATGCCTCTCTGTTTTGTGGGGCTTTTTTTTGCCAGATGGGAAAGTACACCCTGGACTGCCTGTTCCGCATCCTGTGGAGGGGGTGTTCAAAGCCGCAGCATCTCGTGTGTGGAAGAAGATATTCAGGGGCATATCAGCCCGGTAGAAGAATGGAAATGCATGTATACTCCAAAGATGCCTGTTGTCCAGACTTGCAATATATTTGACTGTCCAAAGTGGCTCGCTCAGGAATGGTCTCCGGTAATCAGCTTATCTTTGTTGGGTTTGTATTTACTGTATCACATGTATAGTTTTTTAATTATAGTTTAGAGTTAGTTTCTTCTCCCAGGCAGCCAGCACCAGAACAAGAGGACACAGCCTCAACCTACGCCAGGGGAAGTTTAGGCTCGAGGTGAGGAGAAAGTTCTTCACTGAGAGAGTCATTGGCTACTGGAATGGGCTGCCCAGGGAGGTGGTGGAGTCAGCATCCCTGGAGCTGTTCAAGGCAAGGTTGGACATGGCACTTGGTGCCATGGTCTAGCCTTGAGCTCTGTGGTGAAGGGTTGGACTTGATGATCTGTGAGGTCTCTTCCAACCTTGGTGATACTGTGAGACTGTGAGAGATTATGGAAGTAGAAATACTCACTATTTTTTCTGTCCTTAGAATCATAGAATCAACCAGGTTGGAAGAGACCTCCAAGATCATCCAGTCCAACCTTTTTTTTTTTTTTTTTGGGTAATAACAACAGCAGCTCTGACCACCAAAACACCAATGAGGATAAAAGCAGCCTACACACAAGTAGCTGTCTTACTCAGGGTGAGCAGCTATCTAGCCAGGATGGGTAAGGTGTTGTGTTTGAGGGTTTTTTCCCCAAAACAAGTTTGTTTACTGTTTTTAGCTCAGATTCCTTACAAATACACAGACACCCCCCTCCACACACTGATTTAATCTTACGTAGCTGACAGAATACCAAACCTGATGTATTCTCATGCTGAGTGTCCCCACCTGCGGTGCACCTAATGCCCACCCCCAGACCTGACAGCATTAGCACCAAGTGTTGTGAAAGGCTGTGAGCAAGCATCCTGACTCCAGGAGTCACATCAGGAGCAGCTGGTAATGCTCCCAAACTCTCCTCGCCATCTGCTCTTTAAAGGCAACTGGTGTCAGTCACTTAACAGTAAGAGATGGAGAATTCTAAGAGGTCCTTAATACAGGAGGGCTGGGGAGGGACTATTTACATGGTCTTATATGACAGGACCAGGGGGAATGGGTTTAGACTGGAAGAGGGGAGATTTAAACTAGATGTTAGGAGGAAGTTCTTTACAGTGAGGGTGGTGAGAAACTGGAACAGGTTGCCCAGGGAGGTTGTAGATGCTCCCTTGCTGAAGGTGTTCAAGGCCAGGCTGGATGAGGCCTTGAGCAACCTGTTCTAGTGGGAGGTGTCCCTAGCTGTGGCAGGGGCTTGGAACTAGATGATCTTTGACATCCCTTCCAACCTAAACCATTCCGTGATTCTGTGATTCTATTATCACAGACTCCATTTTCCTACTTGTGTAACTGAAAATAAGACACTCAAGAGTAATGTATTAATAAAAACAACATGATAAAGGAGAATGATGAAAAAATGAATCAGATTTGTAACATTAACTGCTGGTCTTCTGTTAATAATAAACTGATAACATAAATGAAGTGTACTAAACAAAAACCATTAATTAATTATATATCTTTACTACAACTTCTCAGCCATAAAATGATCATCAATTGCTGAAAGGTTTCCAGAAATAGGTAAAGCTGTAAATGAATCTGCTGTGTAATACTTGCAGCTGTCTGTTCCTGAGTCGTTTCCTTCTGTACAAAAGTAACAGTCTTTGAAATGTCTTTCTACAAAAGTAGAAAAGTATTTTGATTTTGTACGTAAAAACTTAATCTTGAAGGCAGTTTTGCCACCCATTTTAGGTGCTAAGCTCAGCTCACTCATAGGTAAGGCATTCCTGACTGATTGCAAAGTGAGTCTGGGGAAAGAAAGCCTGAATAGCTTCCCATTCTGTTTGATGTTCCAAAATAACTGTCCTTCCTGTTAACCCATATGGTCCAGTACTTTGTCCAACCAAAGTGACTCCAGATGAAATTGATAGGGTGTTACTAAGTATGCCCAATATGGGTCAGATGGGCACAAGCTGAGCAGCAAAAGCTGAGAAAGTGACACTGTAAGAGAAATCCAGCAGAAAAATGTCCCAAGTAAGTAAACATACATGTCAAAGTGGAAAATATGATTCATAACTACTAAATATAATTAATAATTTATGTTCAAAGTTGTGTGTTTCTGTACCATATTTTACTCTCTGATGTGTACATCCTTCTATTGCACATGCCTCTTTATTTATCACTTATGTGATGTACCCCACACACACACACCTGTTTTGTTTTTTTGTCTTTTTTGTCCCCCAGTGTACTGTGAGCTGTGGACAAGGACTCAGATACCGTGTGGTCCTTTGCATTGATCACAGAGGAATGCATACAGGAGGGTGTAGTCCTAAAACAAAGCCACACATAAAAGAAGAATGCATTGTACCCACTCCTTGCTACAAACCCAAAGGTAATGAGGCAGAATGGTTCTCACATATTTTTCAGAGCTCCTAAATACTAAGTAGTTTCGGTTTGTTGCTGTTAGCAGTGTTTCAACCTGCACAGAGTCGTGAGTTTGCACCTTTGAGGTCTGCCATTTGTATTTCAGTCTGCTTGCTGCAACTTGAAGTGAATGCTAGCCCCTTCCTCTTTTTCACAACCTCTGAGGTTTTCATTGTTTCGTTGGTGTAGCAGACTAAGCAAAATAAATGCAAACTGGATCAAAGAGTAGTCAGGTTTGGTCTCGCTGATTGTTTTTAGACTAAATTTGCCCTGTATTTTATAAAACATTGAATACATAAATAACATTTATGGAATATAAATGTAAGGTTTTTTTTAAGTGCCTGCTCACAAATTGGATCCCAAAGAACATGAAGTTCTTCTTTCTAGCAAGGCAGTAGAATTTGGCTAACTGTTAGGCTTGAAGCATTTTATAGCAAGGAGTACTCACAATTTTGTGTAGAATAGTTTCTTAATTTGTGCATCAGGCAAAGTATAATACTGGGTTAAATTACCCCCATTTTGTTGAGAAAAGGATAAAATAACTCTGTATCTCTTTGAAGGTTAAGGTGGGAATGTTAGAAAAAGTCCTAGAGATTGAGTTGATGGGCAGTGCCCAGCAGACACAGGTGCCTGATCATTTTACACAGATAATATGGCTGTGCCTGTGTTTGTATGTGTGTGCAGCTCTACTAATTCAACTGCTGTATCTGTGTGCTGACTAGCTTACAGAAGTAGCTGAGCTACAGCAATATAAGGGGAACTTGATTTCTCTAATCCAGAGGCAGAAGCCCCTCCATTCATTTGAAAATATAATTGGTATCCTGATGCATATTAATAGCAGTCACTGTGAAGTCCTGTGAAATAAGAGCAACCCATGACCTGATGCTGATTGAAATAATAACAGAGAAATTTGGGATATCAGTTTATGTAGTTGGTGGCCAGTGGTGTGTGCACTGGCCAACATTCAAGACTTGTGTTTTTTCTGGACCATGGGAATCATTGTGTCTGTCATCCACCAAAGGGGCATAATCCAGACATAGAACCTCTAGGGAGCAATGGGTATGTTTGCACTGGGTTTCTCTGGCTGTTATGAGCTCACTCTGTCAACCTTCCAAAATGAAAAAGACAGGCCCCGTGATTGTGTTAGCATAACTGAGCCTCATACAGAGATGCAGTGGGATTGGTCTCCATCAGTCACCTCCATTTATGGAGTTTTATGTTGTCCAATCCTGCCTGCCTGCTGCATACAATGTAAGCAAAATGCAGTACTACTTTAAAACAAAATCAGGTATCACAAACCACTCACAACTGACTTCTGCTTAGGGAACCTAAGGAAGGTAAAAGACTAACTAGAAAATCTTCCTTTCCCTACATCTATCAAGAAGTCTCTTCCAATGGGATTTCTCTGACAAAAAAGTAAACTGCTGTTTTCTGCAAGTCGACCCTTCCAACAAAGTGGGTAAACTCTTATGCTGCCCATTGCAGTACATACATGATTGATTTCTGATTGTAGGCAGTTGTTTCTTTCTGCTATTTTGCCCATGGGATGGAAGGTCTTATGCAAAGCAGATTGTTTCTCTTGGCTTTAGTTTTACTCATCTTGATTCTGCAATGCTGTCACTGTTCTCCCTTCATATGGTAATGTTTGAAGACAACTGTGCCTGAAGGCTGAATCACACTTTGGGAAGAGAGTTGGACTAAATGGTATCCGGAGGTCTCTTCTAATTGTGATTATTCTATTTATGTGCTGGAAGTTCGTCTTTTTTAGTTCACAAATCTGGAGTCAGAAATTTAGTGCAGTAGGAGTAGTGAAGTACTTCTCTCATACTGAGTATCAACATAAACAAGAAAAAACACCTTCCTAAGTTAGTAAAGTAGCAAGACAGAAAAAGTGAATTCCCTCTTCTTTTAACACACAGTGCTAAATAGATTAAGAATGCAATTAGTCCATGCAGTATGTTTCATTTTAGTTTATTCAAGCACCGAGGCAATTTATCTTACACAAATAAGGGGAAAAAACCAGGACATACCTGAAAAAAAAAATTTCTTCTCTGTTTTACCAGAGATGATATATTCAACTAGTACATCTTTCTATATAATTATAGGATTTAATTGTTTTGATTGGAACTACTTTATAAAAAGAGAGATACTACCTTGCTCTCCAAAGGTAAAAATTCCTCCTCACCTTATATTAGGAATGCTTTTGATTCATTTTTTAATAGATGTTGTAGAGCACACTGTACAGCATCAGTGTTCTTAATCTTCCAACAAATTTTACAGTATAGATTACAATTAACTTCTGAAAGAGAAAAGCTGTTTTAAAAAGTCACGTAAGAGGCAACCATGCACAAGAGCATTTGAGTTTTCCAAGCACTGGCATTCAAGCAAAAAAGCACAGAAGATCTGGCTTTTCAAAACCCATAAAGCAAACTGCCAAATATATAAACAGAAATATCTTCTACATATTTTTTATTTTATAAATGAGGTGAAATATAGGTTAACCTAAGAGCTGTGCTGGCAAACAGCCATTATTAAATGTCGTTAATAAATATGTAAGAGCCTGGCAAGCTCTCTTTCTAAGAGAGGCATAGTAACTCTGTTACTGTGCCATTTTAAGCTCAGTTTGTAAGCTACTGCAAGGAAATACGCTCTGCTAAATTTGCAGTAGTTGTGAAACAATGCTGTAAATTGCTGTTCCTCTGTGATACAACTGACTGGTGGAAAATTTCATAGAATCATAGAATCATAGAATGGTTTAGGTTGGAAGGGACCTCAAGGATCATCCAGCTCCAACCCCCTGCCATAGGCAGGGACACCTCCCACTAGAGCAGGTTGCTCAAGGCCTCATCCAGCCTGGCCTTAAACACCTCCAGGGAGGAAGCATCCACAACCTCCCTGGGCAACGTGTTCCAGTGTCTTACCACCCTCACTGTAAAGAACTTCCTCCTAACATCCAGTCTAAATCTCCCCTCTTCCAGCTTAAACCCATTCCCCCTCGTCCTGACATTACTAGACCGTGTAAATAGTCCCTCCCCAGCTTTCCTGTAGGCTCCCTTCAAATACTGGAAAGCCACTCTAAGGTCTCCTCGAAGCCTTCTCCTCTCCAGGCTGAAGAGCCCCAACTCTCTCAGCCTGTCCTCATAGCAGAGCTGCTCCAGCCCTCTGATCATCTTCGTGGCTCTCCTTTGGACCCGCTCCAGCAGTTCCATGTCCTTCTTGTATTGGGGGCTCCAGAACTGGAATCACAGAAAATCCATGACTATTATGAATGGCAGTAATCTGTTCCCATTGGCAAGTATAAATCTGTAAATTATACAAGTCCAAAAGGCCACGGTGATTTGTGAGTAGCAAAGAGATCTACCCTTGGTTCTCCTCAGAGGTCTGAGGCTCACTCCCTTTTGTTTGTGTTTTTTTGTCCTGACCCTTCCCCAGAATATTTTGTTGAAACGAAGAACTCCTTTTCAAATTACAGTGCCAAATTTGTTTTTGCTGTATACTCTCATAGAGCTAAAACTGCTCCACTGCCTTCAGCTCAAATTCTTCACTTTGACACCAGGTGAAAGTAGTGTGGCTCAAGACGAGGCAGAGCAGCTCGTTAGGATGCATGCACATCCTGGGGGGTAACAAAAGCAGCTCTACTCTTTTCTGTCAGAAGTGACAAAAAAAAACCCTATCAACCTGACATTTTAAAGCCATATAGGTAGTGAACTGATAAAACTAAAGTTGAAAAGTATAGCTAGGCCATTTTATTGCAGTTTAACTGTTTTCCTGCAGTATGGCTCTTCAAAACAAGATTTCCTTCCTTTTTATAGTCTGTAAAAACCAAGCACTTTGTGCCTTCTAATGTTCTAAAATGCAAGAGTAGACACATCAACTTTGTACATTTTGCCTTTGCACTATCAGCGCGGTTATATAGTCTGAAAAGTGAGTTAATTTGTCTTTTTGTCTTTAGAATGCCACAGCCCTTCAAGCTGCAACAATGGGCTATCTAGTTCTAAAAAGTTGTAGGTGTTATAGTTGAGGCAACAAAAGTAGTGTCTTCTTTCTTTCTTTCTCCTGCTCCTGCCATTTCTTTCTTCTTTGTGCTCAGCTTCCCGTGTGGAAGAAGGCACATATGCATCACAGACATGCTTAGAGAGAGAGAGAGAGAGAGAGAGACAGCAGGCTGGCACATGCAGCAGCATTAATGTGTGCTTTCTGTTTTCATATTTCTTTCTGTAGAGAAACTTCCCGTGGAAGCAAAGTTGCCATGGTATAAGCAGGCCCAAGAGCTGGAGGAAGGAACAGCAGTGACTGAAGAACCTTCGTAAGTGATAAATTTGCTTACAAAAGGCTCTCTTGATGTGGGTATCTGAAGCTTGCACTGAGCTAGCACCATCTCTTGGAATTTTATTTGACTTTCATTAGAGTCTAAAGGCTAATCCCAACCCTATGGAAATCAGTGAGCTTAAGGCTGTGTCACACTTAGGTTTGAAAGGCAGAATTTAAGATGGAAAATGCAGTTCTAATTTGAGAAAATATGTACATGTTTTAATTGAGCTCTTTACAATAATATTATGAGAGTCTGTCTACCTGTATAGTCATATATTCACACCTACTACTGTTCGTCTCCACAAGTCATAGAATCGTAGAATGGTTTAGGTTGGAAGGGACCTCAAAGATCATCCAGTTCCAACCCCCTGCCACAGCTAGGGACACCTCCCACTAGAACAGGTGGCTCAAGGGCTGATGCAACCTGGCCTTGAACACCTCCAGAAAGGGAGCATCTACAACCTCCCTGGCAACCCATTCCAGTGTGTCCCACCTCCCTCACTATAAAGAACTTCTTTCTAACATCTAATTTAAATCTCCCCTCTTCCAGTTTAAACCCATTACTCCTTCTCCTGTCATTACAAGACCTTGTAAATATTCCTTCCCCAACCATCCTGTAGGCCCCCTTAAGATACTGAAAAGCTACTATAAGGTCTCCTTAAAGCCTTCTCTTCTCCAGGCTGAAGACAGTAGTCCTGTGAAGTAAGAGGTAAAATACAAGGCAGCCGATCTTGATTTCATCTAGCATTTCTGCCCAGGAAGACTACAGTAGCAACAAATGAAATCAATTAACTTTATAAAAAAAATAAACTAGAACCACCCTTGTGGTTTAGATAGCTTTATCATCACTTACCTCACCTAGAGCAGCCTGCTCTAGTGGGAGGTGTCCCTGCCTATGGCAGGGGGTTGGAGATGGATGATCCTTGAGGTCCCTTACAACCTAAACCATTCTATGATTCTGTGATTCATTTCAGGTATTTTCTTCTCCCTGCTTTTCTTGCTGCTTCATGGTCCCTGCTCAGTCACGTTTGCAAGATGGATCTCGGTCAACATCTTGTACTCTTTTAGCAGCTTTTCCTCCTGCTGCAGCTCCTCTTGAGTGCCAAACTGGCCTACACACATAATGGCAGCACCCTCCCATTATGGCTGCCTGAAATGATGAAGACTGTATATTTTCCCACTAAGTACATAAAATTAACTCATTACACTGCTTAACTCTAACATTTTTGTTTCTCTGTTTTTGCATTCAGTTGTCTTCTTTTTTTGTGGAAAAAAAAAATTGCCACTGAGTTAGAAGGAGATGGAGGATATAAAATAGTTTCAAGTAATTCTGAGAGAAAAAAACATTACAATAAAAAGCTGGTAAAAAAAACAATTCTGTGTGGGATTGATACCTGCCTTTTTAATATAGAATCATAGAATCATAGAATGGTTTAGGTTGGAAGTGACCTCAAGGATCATCCAGCTCCAACCCCCCGCCATAGGCAGGGACACCTCCCACTAGAGCAGGCTGCTCAAGGCCTCGTCCAGCCTGGCTTTAAACGCCTCCAGGGAGGAAGCATCCACAACCTCCCTGGGCAACCTGTTCCAGTGTCTTACCACCCTCACTGTAAAGAACTTCCTCCTAACATCCAGTCGGAATCTCCCCTCTTCCAGTTTAAACCCATTCCCCCTCGTCCTGACATTACTAGACCGTGTAAATAGTCCCTCCCCAGCCTTCCTGTAGGCTCCCTTCAGATACTGGAAAGCCACTCTAAGGTCTCCTCGAAGCCTTCTCTTCTCCAGACTGAGATCAGTATAAATAATAAAACTTAATCTAATCCAGCTGCCATCTGTATCCATAAATACATACATATACATTCATATATACATCTCTCTGTGTGTATATATTTATACACACACATTAGTAGCGGCTATTGCATGTAATATAATGAGCTGCTTAACTGTTTCCAGAGTTCCAGTGAATTTATAGGTTGATGCATTCGGAGTCTTGAAAACTCCGTATTTGTGAACACGCTCATTTTCCATTTGTATTTTCTTGTAAATTTTACTGTGACTGTACTAAAACAAATAGCTAAATGTGCATATGTCAAACTGTAAATAGCCCCTTGAGGCATACATTAAAAAAACAAAACAAAACAAAACATCACAGTATCACCAAGGTTGGAAGAGACCTCATAGATCAAGTCAAACCCGTAACCACAGAACTCAAGGCTAGACCATGGCACCAAGAGCCACATCCAATCCTGCCTTGAACAGCTCNGCCCTTCTCTGGACACGCTCAAGCATCTCGATGTCCCTTCTAAACTGGGGGGCCCATAACTGAACACAGTACTCAAGGTGTGGTCTAACCAGTGCAGAGTACAGTGGCAGAATGACCTCCCTGCTCCTGCTGGCCACACCATTCCTGATGCAGGCCAGGATGCCACTGGCACTCTTGGCCACCTGGGCACACTGCTGGCTCATGTTCAGGTGGGTATCAATCAGCACCCCCAGATCCCTCTCTGTCTGTCTGCTCTCCAGCCACTCCGACCCCAGCCTGTATCTCTGCATGGGGCTGTTGTGGCCAAAGTGCAGCCCCTGGCACTTGGACTTATTGAACGCCATCCCCTTGGACTCTGCCCATCTGTCCAGGCGGTCGAGGTCCTGCTGCAGAGCCCTTCTGCCCTCCAGCCCAGCAACATCTGCCCCATACATATATTATCAGGAAGTTTATCAAAAGGATTCATACTGATCATACATGGAACAGTTTATTACGTTAAGAAACTTTTACTACATTTTCCGAATAATAGTGACAGTACTGTAAAAACAAAGAGCATACTTATATGTGTGTGTGTGTGTGTGTATATATATAATCATATGATTATATGTATCTTTAAACATTAATAAGAAGGGGTAATGCTCCATGGCCTACCGCTCTGACAGATGTCAGGCTATCATCCCTGTATTTTGGATTTCTGGAAATTCTAATGGAATCAGGTCTTAGAGTTTAATTTTGTCTGTGTATGTCTCTCTGTCAGTTGCCTTCCTCTTCCCTTAGTAACATCTGAATTTACTCCTATTAGCTGAATTTGACAGAGGCATAAAATTATCACAGAATATTTGACCCCCTGTCAAATTTGGTTGATATTCACCAGGAAATTCTGTAGTAGTAGTTTCTGCACGTTTCTCTGAACTAAATGCCTTGGGAGGAAACACACCTTACTATGCCCTAATTGAAGGAAAGGTTTCTAAAATGTGGTCCTTAAGAGATACTGAAGGATCCATTTGGGCACTCAACCTTCACATATAAATCTGTGTTAAATCAGTCCTCATCAGCTCTGATTCAAAGAATTAATTACTCAGTTCAACCACTTGCAGACTAGAGAGGATAATGATGTTTGTCTTTTCTGACCTGCTATACCCCTAGAGAGGGTCAATTAAATATTAGTTACTGAAGAACTACTATGAAATACTCTAGGCCAGTAACAAGTAATGTAATACTCGCTAGGACAAAAAGTTTGAAGTGAGAAGTTCTTGCTGTCCTTTGTTGTCATATTGTTCTACTGTTGTTGTCCTTCTCTGAAGTCACCATTCACCAGGACTTAGAAGTATGTTATCTAAGAAAGAACCCACAGTATCTTTCTGTTTTATCTCTTTCACTGGAGCTCATGACAGCCAGAGTCAGAAAGAGCAGCAGTTATGATTAAAAAAACATGAGTTTTTCTGTGTATTATGACATTGATTTTTGTGTATGGCAGAAGGTTGCTAAAATTTTTCTCTAAGTCTCAAGAAATGCTTTTGTATGTTAACATAATTTCCAGCTTTTCACGTACTGCAATAATTAACCCTGACATAAGCCATAAAAAGAAGGAGGAGAGGTGGGAAGGGAGGGAGAAAAAGGAGGTAAATTATAATATCTGGATGCTAGATGGCACTAGGGTAGTGATGGGGCCAAGTGAGTTTAAAAACTATAGCTATATGTACATCAAGTCTTCTGGAGGTCTTCATATAATTTGGCAAAGCTCTCCTTGAATCTCATCCTGAACCCAGTATGATTTGCTGCGGAAGGTCTCCTATTATTAAGTACTGGCTTTCTGTGTTTCTCATCTTCTTATTTCCCTAGTCACATAAATGTTGCTATATGAAAGAGAATATACAACAATCTTTAGCCGTGATCAGAGATGGAAGGGAAACAGAAAAAAGTACTGCCTTAATCATAGAATCATAATCATAGAATCATAATCATAGAATCATAATCATAGAATCAACCAGGTTGGAAGAGACCTCCAAGGTCATCCAGTCCAACCTATCACCCAGCCCTATCCAGTCAACTAGACCATGGCACTAAGTGCCTCATCCAGTCTTTTCTTGAACACCTCCAGGGACAGTGACTCCACCACCTCCCTGGGCAGCCCATTCCAATGGCAAATCACTCTCTCTGTCAAGAACTTCCTCCTAACATCCAGCCTATACCTCCCCCAGCACAACTTGAGCCTTTGTCATTGCTGCTCTCAAAACTTGACATCACTTTTGCTGTCTCTACATGCATCTGATCATTGTGTAGCATTTTAATCTGTAAAACTTGTTTTTTCTAAAGCATTCCCTTAATATAAGTTAAAGAGAGTAAGGTGTGTGTTCTGGTTTGTTGTTTTTTTTTTTTTTTTGTTAGTAATTTGATACAGTATTTTCTGAAAAGAACATTCTCGTGTGTGAATGTGAATAATATATGAAAATGGAAATAGTCCTTGCAAAATTGAAATGAGCAAGTGCTGTCTACCCAGTGTTCATGTATGGATGAAACTGTTGAAAAGTGCAATTCACTTGTGCTTCCAGCTACACTGAATGTGTAGCCTGAAGGCTAGATAGTTAAGCATTTCATCTTGACCAGTATCTTGTATGGAGTGCTTTACGTGCAAACACGGTAGATTACTTTTTCTGTCACGTAGAAAGTTCCTTTAAATATCTTTTCAGTGGTTGTAGTACTCTATGAGTACCTATGAGGCAAAATGACCTCGGTACCACATCTAAATAGCTCCTTTAGTGGTCCATCTCCTTAGTTTCTCTGTTTCCATTGGTGATGCACATCATGTGTCAATGCTCTTAAATAAGTTTGCCCTTTTTTCTAAATTAATAATTCTAATATCTGGCAAAATATCATACCTCCTGCTCTGGAATACAGAAGCCCTTCAATAAAGCATGGTTGCACAGTTGCACAACAACAACAACAAATGTTAAGAAATAAAGAGAAGCCAGATTCTAATGGTAGCCTAACTATGAATTCTACCTCTCAGTTTGTCAGATAAGCTATACATTTAAACTAATCAAAAAAGCCAGAGCATTTGACTGCTTATGACATGAGATTTTACACATCAAAATAGAACACAGCAGTTGCACAGTCTTAGCAAAAACAAAATGAGTGACCACCTGTACTGGTAAAGAATAATCCTTTCAAAATTAAGAGTATTATGTATGAAACAAGACCCATCTTTTAAGATTAAATGTCTCAGAGTAAGGAAATGGAATTGCTTTGCATTAGTTTCTCAAAGGCTTTATTCCAGAAAGAAACCTTGCTGGTTTTGTAGCAGCACTAGAAAGAACTTCAAATATTATAGTTGTATGTGCAATCCATTTCTTTCCATTCTATGAGTTCCTATGTATGAGACTAGCAGTGGGTATCAGGTTTATAACAAGATGTTATAAACATCCACAGAAAGTGCATAAACAAATGCACACTCTGCTCTAGGAGATCATGCCATTGCAGTCAGGGCTTCTGGTATATACACACTATGGGGGAGCACCCAGTTCCTTTCTTGGGTTTGGATTTTCTTTCAAGCCCAGAGTATTTTTGTAAACTAGGGAAAGGCAGTAAATAAAAAAGAGAACCATGTAAAAATACTTTCAAACGTGCTGATCACAAAACTAGATTTCCTTTTGCTTTGCATCAGACTTTTTATGGGATTCACAAAGTGAGAGATTCCTGTGGTCTTGAGCAGCTTTAGACCATAGAAGAGACAGACGTGTGTATTGCCTTCAGTACCGGGCAAAGCAGTACAAGTCGCGTGTGGCTTGTCTAAGTAAAGATGAACAGAAAAGGAATACTGTCAGTGACTGACTTGTTTCAATCAAGAATGCATCCTACAGACTCTGATGGATTTGATAAATCTAGCTAATGTACATGATTAGGTGCTGAAGGACCTGCATTTCTGTCAGTCAATTGATGCCTGTCACCAAAAAAAGCTTTCAGTTCATTAGATTAGTACTCAAAAGATACTGTTAAAAGAAAACTGCTGAGTGTGAAGGAGATTACAGAGCCTAAACACTTATTGTTAATGGGGATTATTCCAGCTTGCTCTTCTCTTCCAATGGAACCTGGATTCATTACTGGAGTGCTTTAATACCAGCAATATCAATTATCTAAGTGTCTCAGTTCCAATTTAAATTTGCAGAGACTCAAATATATTTGATAGAATCAATAACAATTTTTTTAGAGTGCCCTTCCCTCTTCCCCCTTCTTTCCCAAAAGAAAGGAATTAGAAGTAGAGAGAGGAAAGGTAAGCACACCCAAATAAAATAAATCTCACTCTGATTTGGAAGTTAAAAAGAAGAAAAGTTTTAACAATAAATTAAAACTATATCTGAGGTAAAGAAGTTACAAAGGTATAGGGAAGGGAAAACAAATACAAAATGTTTAAATACAACCAGATTTTTTTGACAGTAATGGGTTTGTCCACCTCGTGGGTGATGGCCACATGGTAAGAACCAGGAATAGGATGGTGAAGCTGGTAAGCAGGGAGACAGGGAGCACAGAGAGAGAACAGGAAGTTCCCCTGCTTTAATAGACCTTTAGACAAGAAGGGGGGAGTGGGCTAACCATGAATCACCTGGTGGTGTTCAGACCCACCCCTGGGGAGGGGTCAAGACCACCTAGGGTCGGGTTCAAGGTTACTGATGACACCAAGCTGAGAGGCTTGGCTGATACATCTGAAAGCTGTGCGGCCATCCAGTGAGACCTGCAAAGACTGGGGAGCTGGGCACAGAGGAACCAAATGAGGTTCAACAAGGACAAGTGCAGAGTCCTGCATCTAGGGAAGAATAATAAACTACACCAGTACAGGTTTGAGGTGATTTGCTGTAGAGCAGTCCTGTGGAGAGGGATCTGAGAGTCCTGGTAGATAGGAAATTATCCATGGAACAGCAGTGTGCCCTTATGGCCAAGAGGGCCAGTGGGATCCTGGGATGCACTAAAAAGAGTGTGTCCAGCAGATTGAGGGAGGTTCTCCTCCACCACTATTCTGCCCTGGTGAGACTTCATCTTGAGTACGTTGTTCAGTTTTGGGCTCCCCAGTTTAAGAAGGACAGGGATTTGCTTGAGAGGATGATTAGGGGACTGGAACACATGCCTTATGAGGAGAGGCTGAGGGACCTGGGGCTTTTTAGTCTGGAGGAGAGAACCCTGAGAGGGGATTTATAAATACCTGAGAGCTGGGTGTCAAGAGCAGGGGACAGGCTCTTCTCACTTGCTCCTGGTGATAGGTCAAGGAGCAATGGGTATAAGCTGCAGCATAGGAGGTTCCACCTCAACACAAGGGAGAACTTCTTTACTGTCAGGGTCACAGAGCACTGGAACAGGCTCCCCAGAGAGGTTGTGGAGCCTTCTTCTTTGGAGACTTTCAAGGCCCATCTGGATATATTCTTCTGTGACCTGAGACAGATCGTATGGTTCTGCTCTGGCAGGGAGGGTTGGACTTGATGATCTCTTTGGGTCCCTTCCAACCCCTAATATCCTGTGATCTTGGGATCAAGGAAGGTGCTCTAAGCATGTATCTTTCTTCCCAGATATAAGGAGACACTCCACATCAGTACTTGAGAGCCCTTCGCTCTTGTCATTGAGTTGTCAGCAACATGTCATGGTTCTTATGTGTATTTCGTAACAGTCTTATGACAAAGTGAAGTATTTGTTTCTCATTAAACAGAATTTAACATGGGCAGGATTATATTGCTTTTGCCTCCCTGCCTTTTTGTGGGCATAACTTGCCTCTCTTTCTCTCACAGGTTTATTACTGAAGCTTGGTCCACTTGTAGTGTCACCTGTGGAGTGGGCATCCAGGTGCGGCTTGTGAAATGTCAAGTGCTTCTCTCTTTCTCTCAGTCTGTGGCTGACCTGCCCATTGATGAATGTGAAGGTCCCAAACCTATGTCTCAGAGATCCTGTTACAGTGGTGCTTGCAGTGGGGAGGCAACAGAACATACTCCAGAGGAAACAGAGCTGCTGTATGGCAGCTTGCAGGAGTTTGATGAGCTGTATGACTGGGAATACAAGGGCTTTACCGAGTGTTCAGAGTCTTGTGGAGGAGGTAAGTACTAAATGTTTATGTGCTGGATTTGCTTTCCCTCTTCATGTGTGCACTTTTCAGTCAAGACCCACAAACGTACTGCTTTTCTACAGCTATTTGGAGCATAGAATCATTTATGTTGGGAAAGACCTTTAAGATCATCAAGTCAAATAATATTTGAAAAGACATGAATGAAAACTGTGGGCAGAGAAAACCCCAAAACCCATCTAAACAAGATAGTTTAGCCCAGGACTTTCAGTGTTCAGTGTATCACACATTTCTCTCTCCTTGTATCAGGTGATCATTCAAAAGGCACTCAGAAAAATACAACTAAAAGTGGAAGAGGTCTGGTGATGCAGGCTAAGAATCATGTGTTGTTTTGAGGGCTTATCTTTTGATTTGTACTGTGAAAGTATGAACATATGGAAGTAAATTGTCCTCCCTTAGTAGAAGCATTAAATTATGAATAAGTCTAAGGGCTCAGCAAGTTCCTCTTGATACCACCGCAAAAGCAGACATATGGTAAAAGCGCTAAGTGTGATTGTCCAAAGCCAGCAAATTTGTAACTTGGGAGTTTTTCAATGTTAATGAATGCCCGAGGCTCCACATGTTACAGACTAATCATCCACAGTTCTCTGATATCCCTTTTTCCCCATCATTTTGTCTAGCTGATTGTAAGAAATATGTCCAGTCCAGTATTTTTTAAATTAAATCTAGACTTCTCCAGCTACTGTCTTTTAACATTGTACGTTTCAGGGTATTGAAAAAGGATTATTGTAGATGAGTACAGAATAGGTACTGTAAAGCTGAAAACCTCTCAGCACTTAATGATCAGCTGATAATGTGACCAGCACAGATTCACGAGTAATCAAAAAACACAGTAGAAAATCACGTTTTCTACGCTTGCTGTTAGCTTGCTGATGGTGGTCAGTGTTTAGAGCAGTTCACTGAGAATTATCAGACTGTTGCCACCATTGCTTTCTTTCCTGCATTAAAAACTTGACACTAGGTGTGATGGTTTGGGTGTCACCCGCCCTCCCC
>WAAF01011724.1:0-10680 GCA_013400475.1 Tricholaema leucomelas
GCCTGTAGCACTGCTTGGGGTTGTTGTGGACTGATTAAATGTATTAATAAGTTTAGATAAAAGAATTGATAAGCAGCAATCCAGCTGCAGATTTCTTGGCATTAGGCAGCGTTAAGTTAGATCTGCAATTTGCCTGTCCGCATTGTCTATCATTTGTAATTCTAGCCTATCTGCTGACATTTGAAACAGCTGTTGCTGCCTGAAGTCACAAAAAGAAGGATGTTACCAAGCATGGATGCCTTCCAGCCCAGTCATATTGATTTCTGTAGAATTAGCAAAAAACTGAAGTCTGCAAAGAAGATACATTGATTAGTTGGCTAAGTCACAGCTACCATGTTAGAAAAATCTGCTTCCTGGATCTCAAGTCCGTGCACTGAATGATTTAAAGCCCTGCCTATTCACTCATAAGGAAGAGCCTTATGTGCTTGGAATGAACCTAAAAACAAAAACTGTGTTGCAAACCATGCAGCAGAATAACCTGGAGCTTGAAATCAGTACATATGTTTTCCAAAACTGAGCAAGCTCTCTCGAAGATTCTGCCTAAGACGTTAGAAGAAATGCATATGTCACAATCTTACATAATATGGGGTTGAAATGTGGGTTTTGGCTTTAGATCCTGAAAGGGAAAAGACTAGAAAGCATTTTAATCCAGATCATATGTCCTGGCATTGCTAAGTCCATGTTGTCAATGAAATGTAAGAGGTTACAGCCTGTTGAAGACAGTGATGATGATCGCATATTGACATGGCAGTAGGTGGATTTTAAGTGCTTGCTTGCACACTTATTATATGAGTTGTTTTGCTGGCTTTTCCCATACTTATATAAGTAGACAGACAAGATGCAAGTGATACACAAAAATACATAACAATATGAGGACAGACTGAAAGAGTTGGGGCTGTTCAGTCTGGAGAAGAGGTGGCTCCCAGGTGACCTCCTTGTGGCCTTTCAGTATCTGAAGGGGGCTACAAAAAATCTGGGGAAAGACTTTTCAGGCTCTCAGGGAGTGACAGGACTGGGGGGAATGGAGCAAAGCTGGAGATGGGTAGGTTCAGGCTGGATGTGAGGAGGAAGTTGTTGAGCATGAGAGTGGTGAGAGGCTGGAATGGGTTGCCCAGGGAGGTGGTTGAGGCCCCATTGCTGGATGTGTTTAAGGCCAGGCTGGATGAGGCTGTGGCCAGCCTGCTCTAGGGTAGGATGTCCCTGCTGACTGGAGAGTTGGACCAGATGCCCTATCCTTGTGGTCCCTTCCAACCCTGACTGATTCTATGATTCTGTGATCACTAGAATTTGTTTCCCTTAAAAAAATAATTAAGAAATGAAGAGGCAAATAGGAAGCCATGCTGGTTGTTTGCTCTCAGGAGCTGTATTTTGCCTTTTCAGCCCTTGGATTCAGGCTGCCTCTCTAAGTGCTATGGATGGTCAGCAACTTAAAAGAGTATTCAAAGTAGAGCCCTAAAAGGCGAAAGGCTTAAGAAACATATCTTTGAGGTCTGTTTATACTAAAAAGCAGCAAATACTTTGCTTTCATAGCTAATGGTGGCTTCATTCTATCTCAATGTGGTTTTAGTGTCACCAGGTAAAACTGGGAAGTCTCTTCTTCCATTTTTACATCTCGTGCCATAGCATTTGAAGTGTTGCAATATTTCTCCTGTGCTTTACTAACAATTGTAGCCTAAGGATAGAAGCAGCGAGAGTTTTTGTTTTGTTATGAACTGTATTCAGATTATTACACTGTGATGGTTTGGGTTCCCCACACTTTGGAAATCACCCAGACTAGACTCATCCGGCTCTGGAAATTTGAATGGAGCTTTGTATTTACAGCTGGCACAATGTACAAGCAGATAGTTACAGTATATACAGTTATAGACAGAAATAGACAAGGGAAAAGGTAATACAGAAACACAACTCCCCTCCCAGAAACCTGAGTCCCCAGGAGGGGCTCTCAACCACCCCTCACCTTCCCCCTACCCCTCTCAACCTTACCCCAGTCCCAAGGAAGAATGGAGGCTCAGCCAGAGGGGTTAGGAAGCAAAGTGGATTAATTAAAGAGAAGGCAGAGAGGCTAGAGACAAGTGCAGCTCAGTCAGTTCTCCAGCAGAAGTGCATTGCCTATGTTTGGATTCCTATTCTTATATCTCTCAGCAAGCCTATGAGTGAAGTAGACATCACCACTGTTTTCCTTTCACAGCCTGTGATCTAGTTCTTCTCACCAAAACATTTTAGCTAGCTTCAAACTAGCACATACACTGCTTGCCTGTTGAAAGATCACCTTAATTTCTTATAAAAAGTGCCTGAGAGCTTTAAGGTGTCTGTAAAACTATAGTTGTGGGAGCACTGCTTGTCACCTCTGAGTTGCAATGTTTATGACTGATGCAGGGACCCTCCATTTCTGCAGGGTTTTACTGATGATACAAAGCAGACTTTGCAGATTGAATGAGTTCAGTTATGTCTACCCTGCCCTTCAGCTTTCTTTTTTTGTCACCACAGTGTGATGGTTTGGGAGTTATCTGCCCCCTTCCCCTTCCCCCCCTCCCCCCCATGAAATCACCCAGACTAGACTCAGCCAGATGGAGGTTAAGGAATGAAGCTTTATATTCACAGCTTAGCACAATATACAAGCAGATAGTTACAATAGTTACAGCTGTAGACAGAAATAGACAAGTTAAAGGTAATACAGAAACACAACAGCCCTCCCAGAAACCAGAGTCCCCAGGAGGGGCTCCCAACCACCCTTCCACCTTCTTCCCACCCCTCTACCTTACCCCAGAGTCTGCCTTATGTACAAGGTGAGGTTGGAGGATCAGCGAGGGGGTGTTAGAAAGCAGAAGGATTAGTTACACAGAAGCAGCCTCGGGAGAAAGCACAAGTTCCAACAGAGGACACACACACACTCGTATCTGTGTTTTGTGTTCTTGTTTTTATCCATCTCAGCAAGCCTATGAGCACCCAGCCCTATCCAGTCAACCAGACCATGGCACTAAGTGCCTCATCCAGGCTTTTCTTCAACACCTCCAGCAACAGCGACTCCACCACCTCCCTGGGCAGCCCATTCCAATGCCAATCACTCTCTCTGACAACAACTTCCTCCTAACATCCATCCTCTATCTCCCCTGGCACAACTTGAGACTGTGTCCCCTTGTTCTGTTGCTGCTTGCCTGGCAGAAGAGACCAATGCTTAAATGTTCTTTTAAGTGGATACTGCAGAAGCTAAATTGTGATCTGATATAGGTGATCCTGCTCTGCCGTGGGGGTTGGACTAGATCATCTTTTGAGGTCTCTTCCAGCCCCTGCCTTTCTCTGATTCTAAAGGATGTTCAGAAGTTTGTTATTGCAGCTGCTGTTATTGTAGTAATGAAGTCATACTGCAGTTGTTTTCCCAGAGTTTTGAAAGCTGATACAAAGACTTAGGGTCTTAATTCCATTTTCTTATGTCCAAATAAGTTGGATGCTTTAAGTACTGCATGTGTCCCCTAAAGAAAAAATAACCTGATAAACTTCAATGTAATGTAGTCTATAGTTTGCTATATTGAAAACAACCAAGCAAGAGGATGTAAAGTACACTCTACATCACAAAAACAGACTTCCAGCAGCCCCTGAAACCTTAATCAGAATTATTCTGCATTGTTTTTTTCAGCTGTGTGCACTAGTCACCACTGTTCTCCCCCATTTGCTCTGTGTTCTGCTCCTCAGCAGGTGTTTCAAATGGAATGATTGAGATAAATTTTGGTGGCATTATAGAAATACTGAAAATATTACTTTTTACTGAAAATATTACTTTTTACAATGGAAGAGTGAATTTTAGTTGCTGATGCTAAACTGTGTAGGCTGAAGATGAGCCAGCAGTGTGCCCAGGGGGCCAAGAGAGCCAATGGCATCCTTTTAAGTGCCTTATCCAGTCTTCTCTTGAACACCTCCAAGGACAGTGACTCCACCCTGGGCAGCCCATTCCAATGCCAATCACTCTCTCTGTGAAGAAATTCCTCCTAACACCCAGCCTATACTTCCCCTGGCACAACTTGAGACTGTGTCCCCTTGTTCTGTGTTTGGTTGCCTGGGAGAAGAGACTCACCTGGCTACAACCTTCCTTCAGGTAGTTGTAGACAGCAATGAGGTCTGCCCTGAGCCTCCTCTTCTCCAGAATGCACACCCCCAGCTCCCTCAGCCTTTCCTCATAGGGCTGTGCTCCAGGTCCCTCATCAGCTTCGCTTTTGTTGCCAGTGTGTTATGTTGCTAAGGAAAGAACTGCTGAGAAAGGAAAATGTGGCACATGTGGAGAATGACAAATTTGGTTTACCAAAGAAATTAATTTAAAAAAACATAATTAGACTCATTAATATCATCCCCCTACTGGAAACCAAAATGTGGAAAGACCAACCATTCCAGAACTAGCACAGCAAGGGGTTTGCAGTTCTTAGCAGCCCTGCTCTTCTTGCTTTCATTAGATGTCCCTCCATCAGTTTTCTTCTGAACAGGTTGTAGCTTTTGTTTCACCTGTGACTAACTGCCTAAGAATCACACCACTTACAATACCACAAGAGAGATGAGGAGGTGCTGGAGTGGGCCCAGAGGAGGACAATGAAGCTGAGGAAGGACCTAGAGAATAGAATCATAGAATCATAGAATCAACCAGGTTAGAAGAGACCTCCAAGCTCATCCAGTCCAACCTAGCACCCAGCCCTGTCCAATCAACCAGACCATGGCACTAAGTGCCTCATCCAGTCCTTCCCTGAACACCTCCAGGGATGGTGACTCTTCCACCTCCCTGGGCAACCCCTTCTCTCTGGGAAGAACTTCCTCCTAACACACCATAAATAAAACATCCTAATAAATCTTATGAGGAGCGTCTGAGGTTGCTGAGGATGATTAGTGTGAAACAGAGGAGGCTGAGGCACACCTCATTGCTGTCTACAACTACCTGAAGGAGAGGCTGCTGCTGGGCTCTTCTCACAGTTATTTGCAGACAGAACAAGGGGGAATGGCCTCAAGCTGAGACTGAGGAGGTTTAGATTGGATGTTAGGAAAAGAATTTCACAGGGAGAGTGGTCAGGGACTGGAATGAGCTGCCCAGGGAGGTGGTGGAGTCACCCACCCTGGATACATTTAAGGGTTGTTTGAATGTGGTGCTTAGGGCTATGGTTTAAGGGGGATCTTGTAGAGTTCTAGGCTGGACCTGGTGGTCCTGAGGGGCTTTGCCAACCTGGATGACTCTGTCATTCTGTGAACATAGCTACCTTCAGTCAGCATGACAGACCTTTTGCCTTGGCAGGTATTGGACAAAACCATCCAACTAATTAACCATCTCTGTGTTCCTGTATGTCACTAGTAGATTTCCAAATGACACAGGCCTTTAATACCAGTGAATGTAGCAGAAAAAGAATTAGAATTCCCATCTGAGAGCCTGTAAAATTTCACTGTCACTAGTCCTGCACTGCCATTTATATGCTAATTTTCATTAACATGCAGCTGCTTTCTTCTTAAGTAGCTGCAAGCTAAGTGCAATCATTTCCTTATTAAGATTAGTGCCATGGTCTGGTTGATTGGCTAGGGCTGGGTGCTAGGTTGGACTGGATGAGCTTGGAGGTCTCTTCCAGCCTGGTCAATTCTATCATGCTATGATTAGTGACATGGTCTGTTGCAGTTACATATGTCCTGCTGTGGGAATGTGGCCAGAGCTCACACAGATCAGTGTGAACAGAAGCAGTGCCACGTGGACTCCAGGCCATTCAATGTGAATTATACCAGAGACTCTTTATTGATCATTCTGGCTCTCATTATATACTCTTTGAGCACAGAGCACACACCTACACATTAGCATAATTAGGCAAGACCAACCCAGTTCTTTACATAACCACACCTTGTTTTTCTCATTATTGAGATGCCCTCTTATCCAGCCTTTCTCACATAATGTAGCCAGCAGCTGTGAGACATCCAGGCCAGCACCTGATTGTTATTATCCTTCTCACATTCCATTCCCACAATGGTCTGTTTGATTGGCTAGGGCTGGGTGATAGGTTGAACTGGATGAGCTTGGAGGTATCTTCCAAGCTGGTTGACTCTATGATTCTAAGTGTGAGTGGAGGAGGGAGGAGAAAGAAATCTCAAGGTGAACTTTACACTTCTGAAAGAAAAAACCTCAGGGTGGTGAAGACTGCAGTGATAACTCTCAAATTTTTGAGCACCTCACCAGAGAAAGAGGAAGTTCTTTTCAGAATAGAATCAGCCAGGTTGGAAGAGACCTCCAAGATCATCCAGTCCAACCTAGCACCCAGCCCTAGACAGTCAACCAGACCATGGCACTAAGTGCCTCATCCAGGCTTTTCCTGAACACCTCCAGGGGCAGCAACTCCACCACCTCCCTGGGCAGCCCATTCCAATGCCAATCACTCTCTCTGGCAACAACTTCCTCCTAACAGCCAGCCTAGACCTCCCCTGGCACAACTTGAGACTGTGTCCCCTTGTCCTGTTGCTGGTTGCCTGGCAGAAGAGCCCAACCCCACCTGGCTACAACCTCCCTTCAGGTAGTTGTAGACAGCAATGAGCTCTGCCCTGAGCCTCCTCTTCTGCAGGCTGCACACCCCCAGCTCCCTCAGCCTCTCCTCATAAGGTTTGTGTTCCAGGCCCCTTACCAGCTTTGTTGCCCTTCTCTGGACAGCTTCCAGCACCTCAACATCTCTCTTGAATTGAGGAGCCCAGAACTGGACACAGCACTCAAGGTGTGGCCTGACCAGTGTTGAGTACAGGGGAAGAATAACCTCCCTCCTCCTGCTGGCCACACTGTTCCTGAGCCAGGCCAGGATGCATAACAGTTTAGCCTTTACTATGAATGATGCTTTCCTGTGTGAGTTTGGATTGAATTAATGCAAGCATTAATAATAATTAATAATAAAGCATTAATGCAAGTGGACAAATAATAAGAATTGCATTTTGCCTGAATTGTTAATACCATAATTAGGCTAACACTAAGAGCTGATTTTTTTTCCCACTGTTACAGTGTGTCTTTTCCATTGGCAACAAGATTTTGGGGGTCACACAGTGGAGGGGCACTGGATCTGCAGAACTCCTCTCTGTGATCAGCCTTTTTCTGTCTGCCAAAGTGACATGCAAATATAAATCACAGCCATGCTTTTATCATAGAATCATAGAATGGTTTAGGTTGGAAGGGCCCTCAAGGATCATCCAGCTCCACCCCCCTGCCATAGGCAGGGACACCTCCCACTAGAGCAGGTTGCTCAAGGCCTCATCCAGCCTGGCCTTAAACACCTCCAGGGAGGAAGCATCCACAACCTCCCTGGGCAACCTGTGCCAGTGTCTCACCACCCTCACTGTAAAGAACTTCCTCCTAACATCCAGTCTAAATCTCCCCTCTGCCAGCTTAAACCCATTCCCCCTCGTCCTGACATTACCAGACCTTGTCAATAGTCCCTCCCCAGCCTTCCTGTAGGCTCCCTTCAGATACTGCAAAGCCACTCTAAGGTCTCCTCGAAGCCTTCTCTTCTCCAGGCTGCAGAGCCCCAACTCTCTCAGCCTGTCCTCATAGCAGAGGTGCTCAGAATCAGTCGATCAGAGAATGGTAAGGGTTGGAGGGGACCTCTAGAGATCTGTTCCTCGAGCTTTATGTCCTAAATTATGAACCCATCATTGTTTTATCTGTGCTTGGTTCAATCAAATAGTATATTTGATTCTACAAACTTTGAAAGTAGAGTTATAGCCAGTACAAAATTCATTCGTGATTGTTACTGTTCCCCTGTGTGCAGAAGACTGTAATTGATCAGAACTGGTTTGGACTCAGAAAGCAGTTTCTTCCGTTTTGCTTCTGTGGAGAGCTTGACTGACAAAATTAAGGTATTGACTAGACAAATGTCTGAAAGATCAAAGCACTAATAAGCTTTCTGCTGGCTGTGTGTGGATGATGCCAGGGCATGCCACTGAAAAAGACTCTACTGAAAAAGTTTGATGGGAGGGAACTCACTATATTACTGGAGTGGAATCACAGAATGCTTTAGGTTGGAAGAGACCTCAAAGATCATCCAGTTGCAAACCCCTGCCATAGGCAGGGACACCTCCCACTAAAACAGGTTGCCCAAGACCTCATCCAACCTGGCCTTGAACACCTCCAGGGAGGCAGCAGCCATAACCTCTCAGGGCAACCTGTGCCAGTGTCTCACCACCCTCACTGCAAACAACCCTTTCCTAACATCTAGTTTGAATCTCCCCTCTGCCAGTTCAAACCCATTCCCCCTTGTCCTGTCATTACAAGACCTTGTCAATAGTCCCTCCCCAGCCTTCTTGTAGGCCCCCTCGAGATACTGGAAAGCCACTACAAGGTCTCCTTAAAGCCTTCTCTTCTTCAGACTGAAGAGCCCCAACTCTTGTAGCCTGTCATAGCAGAGATGCTGTAACCCTCTGAGCATCTCGGTGGCCTCCTCTGAACTTTGTCCAACAGTTCCATGTCCTTCTTGTGCTGGGGGCTCCAGAATTGCACACAGGACTTCAGTTGGGGTCTGAGGAGAGCAGAGCCAAGGGGCAGAATCCCCTCCCTTGCCCTGCTGCCCACACTGCTCTTGCTGCAGCCCAGCACAGGGTTGCTGTCTGGGCTGCATGTGCACACTGCAGGCTCATGTTGAGCTTTGCATCACCCCAGACCCCCAGGTCCTTTTCCTCAGGGCTGCTCTCAGCCATTCACCACTCAGCGTGGATTTGTGCTTGGGATTGTGCTGAACCAAAAGTAGGTAAGTTTCTCTTGCTCTTTGCCAAATTCCAGGACCATTTCTCTAACCTCACTGTAGTTACTTCACATGTTTCTTCTGCCCACTGCTACACTAGTAGTATAGTTGGTGGCAGGCTTCCTGAAGGCAGAAGAAAGGCTGAGATATGCCAGCTGAAGGAGACTGCTAATCTTGCAAAAAACAGTTCTTTCATATAAAACAATAGAATAGAATAGAATAGAATAGAATAGAATAGAATAGAATAGAATCAACCAGTTTTGGTAAAAAAACAAAACCAAGCCAAACCAAAAAACAACAACAAAACATCACCCCCACCCCCAAAACAAATAAAACCACACAAGCAACAACCAAACAGACAAATAAACAAACAAAGCACTTGTAAATCATGCCAAGAACTATGACAGTAGTAAGTTGCTCAGAAATTATTGGCCTGGATTATCTGTGCAAGTCTCTGTGAACAACATTCAGTGGGGTTATCTGTCCTGGGGAGACAAGGTGTTTCACAGCATCACAGTATCACTAAGGTTGGAAGAGACCTCACAGATCATCAAGTCCAACCTGTTACCACAGAGCTCAAGGCTAGACCATGGCACCAAGTGCCGCGTCCAATCCTGCCTTGAACAGCTCCAGGGACGGCGACTCCACCACCTCCCTGGGCAGCCCATTCCAGTAGCCAATGACTCTCTCACTGAAGAACTTTCTCCTCACCTCAAGCCTAAATTTCCCCTGGTGCAGCTTGAGGCTGTGTCCTCTTGCTCTGGTGCTGGCTGCCTGAGAGAAGAGAGCAACCTCCTCCTGGCTACAACCACCCCTCAGGTACTTGTAGTAGACTGCAATAAGGTCTGCCCTGAGCCTACTCTTCTCCAGGCTAAACAATCCAGTTTCGTGAGTCATTTGTTTCAGCCATGGCCCAGAAGTGACCTGTAGTGGGTTGAAGGGAGGAAGGAAGAGAGGGGATGCAGAATAAAGGAGGAGCATTTATTTCAGATGATGGAACCTGCTGGAGCTGTAAGTTAAACAGAGTTGCTGCAACTGTGAATAGTGAAAGATTCTTTCGCAGACTCTCAGGAAATTACAAGAGATTTCCTTTCCCTGGCACTCACTTGGGTGCTACTCTTGGGATGTGCCTGTCAACATATAAAACATGTTGCTGACAGTGTGTGGTCAGCCAAAGGACAAATTCCCTGTGAAAGCATTTAAAAAGAACTATTCAAAATCTAAATGAGATAGCAGAAGAGTCAAAGTGCTTATTTACACTGAAGATTAAGGATAATATCACTACCTACTCCTGTTCGGTTCTCTCTTTGAGTACTTGTGATATTTGTTCCTTCAAAATTTGTATGTTTGGTATCTTAACTACTTACAGAAGTGCAGGTGGTAGCAAGAAAGCATTTACAGATCAGTTCAAAAAACATATCTACTGCAGATCATAGACATGGAATTAACCAGGTTGGAAGAGACCTCCAAGATCATCCAGTCCAACCTAGCACCCAGCCCTAGCCAGTCAACCAGACCATGGCACTAAGTGCCTCATCCAGGCTTTGCTTCAACACCTTCAGGAACAGCAACTCCACCACCTCCCTGGGCAGCCCATTCCAATGCCAATCACTCTCTCTGCCAACAACTTCCTCCTAACATCCAGCCTAGACCTCCCCTGGCACAAGTTGAAACTGTGTCCCCTTGTTCTGTTGCTGCTTGCCTGGGAGAAGAGACCAACCCCACCTGGCTACAGCCTCCCTCTAGGTAGTTATAGGCAGCAATGAGGTCTGCCCTGAGCCTCCTCTTCTGCAGGCTGCACACCCCCAGCTCCCTCAGCCTCTCCTCACAGGGCTGTGCTCCAGGCCCCTCCCCAGCTTCGTTGCTCTTCTCTGGACACCTTCCAGCACCTCAACATCTCTCTTGAATTGAGGAGCCCAGAACTGGACACAGCACTCAAGGTGTGGCCTGAGCAGTG
>WAAF01011726.1:1045-26973 GCA_013400475.1 Tricholaema leucomelas
ACCACACCTTGAGTGTTGTGTCCAGTTCTGGGCCCCTCAGTTCAAGAAAGATGTTGAGGTGCTTGAGTGTGTCCAGAGAAGGACACCAAGGCTGGTGAGAAGAGGCTGAGGGAGCTGAGGGTGTTCAGTCTGGAGAAGAAGGAGGCTTAGGGGTGACCTCATTGCTGTCTACAACTACCTGAAGAGAGGCTGTAGCCAGGTGGGGTTGGTCTCTTCTGTCAGGCATCCAGTGACAGAAAAAGGGGACACAGTCTCAAGCTGTGCCAGGGCAGGTCTAGGCTGGGTGTTAGAAGGAAGTTCTTCCCAGCAAGAGTAATTGGCATTGGAATGGGATGCCTAGGGAGGTGGTGGAGTCACCATCCCTGGAGGTGTTTAAAAGGAGACTGGATGAGGCACTTGGTGCTGTTGTTTAGTTGATTAGAAAGTGTTAGGTGATAGGTTGGACTTGATGATCTCAAAACTCTTTTCTAAGCTGATTAATTCTGTGTTTCTAAGTGTTTGAGTACTTTACTTCCTAGCTCAGTTGCTCATAACCCATTGGCTGTCAGCCTTGTGTGGCTCTCCTGGTCTGAAATTAGCTGGAGCAGATAAAAAATTCCCAGCTGAGACAGTACAGACCTGGAAATGCATGACAAATTTGACTGGAGGGAAGAAAAGAGGATGGCACAAGTCAGTATTTACTAAGAGCAAGACCTCATTGCTGTCTATAAGTACTTGAAGGGAGGCTGTAGCCAGGTGGGGTTGGTCTCTTCTGCCAGGCAGCCAGCAACAGAATAAGGAGACACAGTCTCAAGTTGTGCCAGAGGAGGCCTAGGCTGGATGTTAGGAGGAAGTTGTTGGCAGAGAGAGTGATTGGCATTGGAATGGGCTGCCCAGGGAAGTGGTGGAGTTGCCATCCCTGGAGGTGTTCAAGAAAAGCCTGGATGAGGCACTTAGTGCCATGGTCTAGTTGACTGGATGGGGCTGGGTGCTAGGTTGGACTGGCTGATCTTGGAGGTCTCTTCCAACCTGGTTGATTCTATGATACTATTCAGCAGGCTTCTAGCAGTAAAGACAATCTAATTAATGATAGATCTGGAACCCTTACTTCAAATGTGCTCAACTGGCTCCTCAGAGCTTACTGGAATACTTTCAGTGGCTGGTGGGATGCAGCACGACCAAGCTAATCTTATGGCGAGTTGTGTTAGCCTGCTCTAGGGTAGGGTGTCCCTGCCCATGGCAGGGGGGTTGGAACTAGATGATCCTTGTGGTCCCTTCCAACCCTGACTGATTCTGTGATTCTACATCCTTTCCTGTGGATGAGAATCATTCCTTGGATGTAAGTAATCATTATAGTGTTACTGAAAATCCACTTTCTTGAGCTAAATAGTTGTCAGAATGGCCTTGGGAAAGCCAGGAATGCTGGGTGCCAGTCTGCAGCGTATCCAGCTGATGATTTCCCTTCCAACACTATTTCAATCTTACTGAAAATCCACTTTCTTCATCTAAATACTTGTCAGAATGGCCTTGGGAAGAGCCAGGAATGCTGGGTGCCAGTCTGCAGTGAATCCAGCTGTTGATTTCCCTTCCAGCATCACACACTGGATGTGCAAACTCCTCCCCTCTTCCCAAGGGAGGGATAACACAGAGGTCATTCCTCTTCACCCCCAGCCACTTAACTCTAGGAGTTTCTCAATTCTGAAGTTTTGTTTTAGAACTTTAAGAAGGTGGGACTTGAACCTTAGTGCTTTATGGGCTTTAGATGCTTAATGAGATTTTTGGGTGGCCTCATGCTTCTGAGCAAATCTCCTGTCAAAGGCAGCATCGTTTTTTGCAACATAGATCTGTAAATAACAGAAGCCTGCATGTGTGGGGAGAGTTTATTCTGTAAGTAAAAAGAACTACAGGTTTTAGAAAGTAAATGAAGAGATGTGCTCTGAACAGCTCTGTTTCACACAAGCAAATTTAGGCTCATGTTCCCATCAGCAAGAAGTATCTTCTAAACATATACAGTGAGGCTGAAAGGAAGCAAAGAGCATTTGTGACTGAAGCATCTCTTTTAAATGCATTTGCACTGCCGAGGGTAAGTCTGTACCAGCAGCCTCACAGTGTGCCCTTGTACAGGGGAGGCCCACAGGGCTTCAAGGACCCCATTTGCCCAGGTGGCCAAGAGAGCCAGTGGCATCCTGGCCTGCATCAGGAATGGTGTGGCCAGCAGGAGCAGGGAGGTCATTTTGCCCCTGTACTCTGCACTGGTTAGACCACACCTCGAGTACTGTGTCCAGTTCTGGGCCCCCCAGTTTAAGAGGGACATTGAGATGCTTGAACGTGTCCAGAGAAGGGCAACGAGGCTGGTGAGAGGCCTCGAGCACAGCCCTACGAGGAGAGGCTGAGGGAGCTGGGATTGTTTAGCCTGGAGAAGAGGAGGCTCAGGGGAGACCTTATTGCTGTCTACAACTACCTGAGGGGTGGTTGTAGCCAGGAGGAGGTTGCTCTCTTCTCTCAGGCAGCCAGCACCAGAACAAGAGGACACAGCCTCAGGCTGTGCCAGGGGAAGTTTAGGCTTGAGGTGAGGAGAAAGTTCTTCACTGAGAGAGTCATTGGCTACTGGAATGGGCTGCCCAGGGAGGTGGTGGAGTCGCTGTCCCTGGAGCTGTTCAAGGCAGGATTGGACGTGGCACTTGGTGCCATGGTCTAGCCTTGAGCTCTGTGGTAACGGCTTGGACTTGATGATCTGTGAGGTCTCTTCCAACCTTGGTAATGGCTGTGATACTGTGAGACTCTGATTTGCCATGGCTTGTGCCTTACTGCTACCTCCTGGGACTGTCCAAGCACAAGGTGCTGAGCAAAGATTCACTGACTGTGACTTTGTAGGTTTCCTCCTGCTGGGAAAGGGGAGCCTAACAGCATGAAACCCCCTCCTCAGGCATACACACCCTTTAGGCATGTTGTTCCACAACTGTATTATCCAAAAGATGCTTTTTAAACCAAAGGTCAGTTTTTTTCTGAGTTATTGAGTACCTGGACCTTGTGCTAGCTTTTATTTGAAGGTTAAATTATCTCCATACATATGGCCATGATTTTTATTCTGGGATCTGTTTTGGATCTTCTTTTAAGTTGGATCTGTGTAGTACTTATTGATCTAGCAAAATGCAAGGGGAAAAAACACCCTCAACAACCCAACCCAGTAATTTTTGCAGTAGAGGGAACAGAAGAAAAAAATAATTAAATCATATTTCTTTTGAAGGAGAAAATAACTTGCAGTGTATAGAATCACTGCTCCATGCACAGATCAACTATGCACAGAATTAGTTGTTATCTTATGGTTCTATAGGAAATGCTCTTGCAAATCATAGAATAGAAGCAGGTTGGAAGTGACCTCTAAGATCATCCAGTCCAACCTAGCACCCAGCCCTGTTCAGTCAACCAGACCATGGCACTAAGTGCCTCATCCAGGCTTTGCTTCAACAACTCCAGGGACAGCGACTTTGCCACCTTCCTGGGCAGCCCATTCCAATGCCAATCACTCTCTCTGCCAACAACTTCCTCCTAACATCCAGCCTAGACCTCCCCAGGCACAACTTGAGACTGTGTCCTCTTGTTCTGTTGCTGGTTGCCTGGCAGAAGAGCCCAACCCCACCTGGCTACAGCCTCCCTTCAGGTAGTTGTAGACAGCAATGAGGTCACTCCTGAGCCTCCTCTTCTCCAGGCTAAAGACCTCCAGCTCTCTCAGCCTCTCCTCACAGGGCTGTGCTGCAGGCCCCTCACAAGCTTCATTGCCCTTCCTTGAACACATTCCAGTACCTCAACATCTCTCTTGACTTGAGGAGCCCAGAACTGGACACAGCACTCAAGGTGTGGCCTGACCAGTGCTGAGTACAAAGAAAGAATAACCTCTCTTGTCCTACTGGCCACACTGTTCCTGATCCAGGCCAGGATGCCATTGGCTCTGCTGCCCACCTGGGCACACTGCTGCATCATCTTCAGCTACTATCTACCAGCACCCCCAAGTCCTTTTCTTCCTGGCTGCTCTCCAGCCACTCTGTCCCCAGCCTGTAGACCTGCTTGGGGTTGTTGTGGTCAAAGTGCAGAACCCTGCACTTGGCCTTGT
Source organism: Tricholaema leucomelas (assembly GCA_013400475.1). Taxonomy (NCBI): domain Eukaryota; kingdom Metazoa; phylum Chordata; class Aves; order Piciformes; family Lybiidae; genus Tricholaema lacrymosa; species Tricholaema leucomelas. The sequence goes on from WAAF01011726.1 coordinate 5,136, forward strand.
TAAATCTCATCCACTTGGCCTCTGCCCACCCATCCAGCCTGTCTAGGTCCCTCTGCAGGGCTCTCCTACCCTCCAAAAACTCCACACCTGCTCCTAGCTTGGTGTCATCTACAAGTCTACTGATGCAGATTGATGTCTAGGATCTATATGCCTTAACTCCCTGAATTCTCAGGACAGCACAGTACATTTTTTCATTTAAATAATTGCTTCAAGCCCTCCTGGGGAAGAGCTCAGGACACATCTCAGGGATAGCTTTTGCAGTGCTCTCTACTTGGTTCTGCAGAACTTTGACAAAACATCTCAGTTATCCCATGGCCCTTAACAGGGTTTTAACTCTGAACACCTCTTCTCTGTATGCTAGTGGCAAGGCTTAGATGCAGCTGCTGTGTGGATGGTGAGATGGAGGGCAGGGCAGGATCAGCTCTCACAGCCATTTTGTGTCTCTACCATTGCAGGATTAGCTGAGTAATACAACAGGCAAATAGCTCGGGGCGGGGGGGATGATTTCCTTCACCCCCTTCTATCCCTCTGGTGCTCATTCCTCTGCTTCTACCCCAGATCGTGCTGAAGCTTATAGGATGCTGAAGCTTAAGGTGCCCATATAGGATGCTGAAGCTTATAGGTGCCCATGTAGAGTTCTGCAAACACTCTGCTAGCTCTTCTCATTTCTTCTGCTAGTAGAAAGAGACTCCTGATTGTGCTGAAGAGAACCTGTGTGCAAACCAGACTGCTGCGAATGTTAGTGAAAACACTCTGATTCTCTCAGTCTTGAGTTATCCACAACCTTGTCACATCACCACCTGCAATTGCAGGCATCCTTTATCAGCTGCCTCCTCAGGATATTGTAAACCCTGAGGCCATGGAATGCTCTGTCAGGGCTGTGAGTCTTTTTTTTCTTCTCCAAGCCCTGAGATAATGTTCTTTGCTAGCAATACATTGATGCAAGCTTGCTTTGACTACAATAGATTTCCCATGGATTGACTAACTCAATGAGATTTGTCTCCTAAGCTTTGTTAAACCTTGGGTTGACTTGTTCTAGCATGCCTGGTGGCTTATCTTTGCCATGCTGAAAGCAAAATATCCTTTCAGACTCTTGTGGTGGCTCCAAATACAATGATGTCTCTGAGTACAGGTGGCAGCATGCTTAGGTAATGCCCTTCCTTTCTTCTTATTACTAAAGATCTCAGCAAACTGTTACTGTTAAAGAGCACTCCAGAGTTTTCCAGGTGACACCTTTGCCCTTTGTATCCTCCTGACTTACACTGCCTGTTCTCACCCAGAATCCAGACAGACTAATGTCATTATCCCATAGTGCATCTTCTCACTCTTACCTCCCTATTCATCTAGATTTTGACTGGGCAGCTCTTTACAGGTAAATGTATCTTTAACATCAGTCATTGCCCTCTCGCTCTCATGAGAGGAGGAATAGTGCATGAAGGGTAAAACACTTTCTGAATGTGCTTTTTTTACCTCCAGTGATGGTCTCAGATTTGGGGTTTGCTGTGACAATCTTCCAGTCTTACATCCAGTGGAAAATCAAACCATGACACAGAAACATAGAGTGGTCTGGGTTAGAAGGGACCTCCAAAGGTCACAGAATAACAGAATTAACTAGGTTGGAAGACACCGCTAGGATCGAGTCCAACTTATCACCTAACCCTTCTTATTAACTAAACCATAGAATCACAGAAGAGACCTCCAAGATCATCCAGTCCAACCTAGCACCCAGCCCTATCCAAGAAACTAGACCATGGCACTAAGTGCCTCATCCACCCTCCTCTGAAACACCTCCAAAGACAGTGACTCCACCACCTCCCCAGGCAGCCCATGCCAATGCCAGTTACTCTTTCCATAAAGAACTTCCTCCTAACATCCAGCCTAAACCTGCCCTGGCACAACTTGAGACTGTGTCCTCTTGTTCTGTTATTGGGTACCTGGGAGAAGAGACCAACCCCACCTGGCTACAACCTCCTTTCAGGTAGTTGTAGAGAGTAATATGGTCTCCCCTGAGCCTCCAACCCCCTCTGCAGTCAGCAGGAGCATCCTCAACTAGATCAGGTTTCTCAGAGCCCTGTCGAGCCTTACCTTGAATATCTCTAGGGATGGGGCCCCAGCTACCTCCCTGGGCAACCTGTTCCAATGTTCCACTACCCTCATGGGGTATCCCACATACTGTCAATGAAAAACATGCACTGGTTATCTTTGTGTTTGGTGCTATTCTGGGAGAGCAGCCACTTTCTATATATTTCCCCCCAAAGCTGGGTTCTTTTCCCACTTATTACTACTGGATACCCAACCAGGGTGTGCAGTTGCATGAGCCTGCAGTCACTCTTGACAGCCTGTGGCTGCATTTATGTCATCTGAGCATTTTCCATGATTAAACCAATAGTAATTCCTCATCCCATTCCTGCATTCTTTACACCTTCTGCTAAACAGGTGCAGAACAGTAACTTCAGAATTATATGTCCCCTCAGGTTCTTACTGTCAACAGAGCAACCAGCCTGCACAGCCTTCTGAGTTTACCAATTAATGTTGCTCACCCTCACCTGCGTTCAGTTTTGGGCTCCCCAGTTGAAGAGGGACAGGGATCTGCTGGAGAGGATCCAGTGGAGGGCTACGACGATGATTAGGGAGAGGACTGGAGCACTGCCTAATGAGGAGAGGCTGAGGGACCTGGGACTGTTTAGCCTGGAAAATAGAAGACTGAGAGGGGATTTAATAAATGTTTATAAACATCTGAGTTCTGGTCAGAAGTAGGGGGACAGGCTCTGCTCACTTGCTCCCCATGATAGGACAAGGAGCAATGGGTGTAAGTTGCAGCAAAGCAGGTTCCACCTCCACTCAAGGGAAAACTTACTGTAAGGTTCCCAGAGCACTGAAACAGCCTCCCCAAAGAGGTTGTGGAGTCTCCTTCTCTGGAGACTTTCAAAGCCTGTCTGGATGTGTTCCTCTGTGATCTGTGTTAGATAGAATTGTCCTGCTCTGGCAGGATGATCTCCTTGGGTCCCTTCCAACCCCTAACATCCTGTGTGATCCTATGTGTGACCTGCTCCCATTGTTAATAGAGCACTGCCCAGAATATTTGATTCCTTTCTAACAGACTGGTTGGTTTGTGGTTTTTCTCTTCTCCCATGCAGCACATGGAAACATGGATTCCTGCCAACGAGCCCTGCAAGATCTGCACGTGTCTGGATAACAAGAAAATCAACTGCTCTGTCCAACCTTGCCCTGCTGCCAAATGTAAATTGGTTTTGCTCTAAGTATGATTACACAGAAGTTGGTGTTCTTGTAACCTAGTTTTCTGCTTCTGCTGCAGACAACACCGAATTGAGCAGCAATGTTGATCTGTTCCAGGGCAATAAGGCTCTGTAGAGATGTCTGGACAGGTTAAATCCATTGGCTGAGGTCAGTGGAATGAGATTTAACAAGACCAGGTGCTGGGTCCTGCATTTTGGTCACAAAAATTCCAAGCAATGCCACAGGCTTGGGGCAGAGTGGCTGGGAAGCGTTCTGGTGGAAAAGGATCTGGGAGTGCTGGTGGGTGGCTGAACAGGAGCCAGCAGTGTGCACAGGTGGCCAAGAAGGCCAAGGGCATTCTGGCCCGTACCAAACCCAGCGTGTCCAGCAGGAGCAGGACAGTCATAGTGCCTCTTTACTTTGACTTGACGAGACCACAGCTTGAATGCTGGGTTCAGTTCTGGGTGTCATGGGATAAGAAAGACATTGAAGGGTTGGAGGGTGTCCAGAGAAGAGCAGCGAGGCTGGGAAGAGGTTTGGAGGGCCTCATAAGAGGAGCAGCTGAGGGAGCTGGGGTTATACAGAGTGGAGAAGAGAAGGCTGAGGGGAGATCTTACTGCTCTCTACTGTTCCCTGAAAGGAGGTTGGAGTGAGACTGGTGTTGGTCTCTTCCCTCAAGTAACTAGCAAAAAAAAAAAAGGAGAGGAAATGGGTTTGAGTTGTTGTCGTGGAGGGGGATTCTGCCGCCTGTGCCGATTGTGGGAGAGGGGAGAAATTAATTGGAGCAAGATAATATTCTATAAAAAGTTATATTTGTTAACTTCAGTATTCTGAACTCTCACCACCCCCAACCACTGTATTTTAATATTGGTATTTGTTCTTACATGGTTATGAAGGACATTATGGGAATATCTCAAACTGTAGCTATTCTAATAACCAGCATACATTCAAACTATAAACAGAGGGAGGATTTTCCCCACGGCTTAATGCCACCTGGGGTCTGTATACTGCTTGGCCAGCAAGGGTGGGCTGAAAGCTCTTTCTGCTCTATGGCAGGAGGCAATAGAAATTACAGAGGCATCAAAGCACTCACAAGTTTTGATTAATTATTAATCACCCTCCGGGGCTACATCACAGCCTACATTAGTGTCCAGTCTGCCCATGGATGTCAGTGCTGGGATCCTCTAGCTTCAGGGGAAAGGATAGTCTCTGACCTTGTGCTGCTGGCATCTTCTGGATGCTCTGCCCAGGAAATTCGTAGCCAGGATCTCCAGGTGCAGAGGAAGTACGACGCTGTGCAGTGTCAGCACGCTCTAACGCTGGCTACTCAGGCCGGTCGTGTGCAGACAAGTGGGTCTGCTCCTGGCAACTCGTGGCAATGGCGCACACCAGGCAATCATAAGGCAGCAGGCATGCAAGGTGTGCACGGCTGCACGGGAGTCTGAGTTCCAAATACACAGGCAGGCTTCAGTGAGCTCTGCAAGTGAGTACGCAGGCAGGCAAGCAATGCCGGGGAGCAGGCGAGCGAGTGAGCTCTTTAACTGCATGTATCTATTAAATGTGGGCTGAGATTAGTGGCCCTTTGGCCACTAGAATGACCCCGCACAGCAAACTGCTGGCTAAGCTGTCAGCCCACGGCTTGGATGGCAACACTCTGTGCTGGGTGAGGAACTGGCTGGAGGGCCGAGCCCAGAGAGTGGTGGTGAATGGTGCCACATCCAGCTGGCAGCTGTCACTAGTGGTGTCCCTCAGGGGTCAGTGCTGGGCCCCATCCTCTGTAACATCTTCATAGATGATCTGGATGAGGGCATCGAGTCAGTCATCAGCAAGTTTGCAGATGACACCAAGCTGGGGGCAGATGTGGCTGGGCTGGAGGGCAGAAGGGCTCTGCAGCGGGACCTTGACCGCCTGGACAGATGGGCAGAGTCCAAGGGGATGGCATTCAATGGCTCCAAGTGCCAGGGGCTGCACTTTGGCCACAACAACCCCATGCAGAGATACAGGCTGGGGTCGGAGTGGCTGGAGAGCAGCCAGACAGAGAGGGATCTGGGGGTGCTGATTGATACCCGCCTGAACATGAGCCAGCAGTGTGCCCAGGTGGCCAAGAGAGCCAATGGCATCCTGGCCTGCATCAGGAATGGTGTGGCCAGCAGGAGCAGGGAGGTCATTCTGCCCCTGTACTCTGCACTGGTTAGACCACACCTTGAGTACTGTGTTCAGTTCTGGGCCCCCCAGTTTAGAAGGGACATTGAGATGCTTGAGCGTGTCCAGAGAAGGGCAACGAGGCTGGTGAGAGGCCTCGAGCACAGCCCTACGAGGAGAGGCTGAGGGAGCTGGGATTGTTTAGCCTGGAGAAGAGGAGGCTCAGGGGAGACCTTATTGCTGTCTACAACTACCTGAGGGGTGGTTGTGGCCAGGGGGAGGTTGCTCTCTTCTCTCAGGTGGCCAGCGCCAGAACGAGAGGACACAGCCTCAGGCTGCGCCAGGGGAAGTTTAGGCTCGAGGTGAGGAGAAAGTTCTTCACTGAGAGAGTCATTGGCCACTGGAATGGGCTGCCCAGGGAGGTGGTGGAGTCGCCGTCCCTGGAGCTGTTCAAGGCAGGATTGGACGTGGCACTTGGTGCCATGGTCTAGCCTTGAGCTCTGTGGTAAAGGGTTGGACTTGATGATCTGTGAGGTCTCTTCCGACCTTGGTGATACTGTGAGACTGTGACCAGTCAGGTTGGCAGTCAGCCAAACCTTACCATAATAGGCAAAAGCTGCAAGCCTGCACCTTCCAAACATAACAATCACAGGGGCCTTGCCCTAGGCAGGCATGAGCTGGGCGTGTGGGGGCTTACACAACCACCTTACACAATCAGGGGTCCTGGGCAGGCCAGGCTGTATGGCACCAGGCCTGTTGTGCCCCTTTGTGCTTGGTATGTGTTTGCCTCTAGTTATAGGCAGAAAAACATGTCCAGGCAGGGCAAGACACGACATGAATAAGCCTATTTTTGTGCCTACGAGCCCTCCACAACAGTTGTGCCAGGGGAGGCTTAGGTTGGACAGGAGGAAAAACTTCTTTAGTGAGAGAGTATTGAGGGTTTGGAACAGGCTCCCACGAAGGTGGTGGAGTCAACATCCCTGGAGGCATGGAAGAAACTGCAGATGTGCTGCTTCAGGACACTGTTTAGGGGTCATGGTAGTTAGGTTACACTTAATCTCAATGATCTTAAAGGTCTTTTCCAGCCTTAATGATTCTGTGATCCTCTGATTACCCAAACTTGTTTTGTGGACATGTTGTTCTTCTTCCAGCCATCCAGTGTGGTCCCTGTGAGGTCTCTCGTCTGCGCAGGGACAGTAGCCAGTGCTGCCCTGAATTTGAGTGTGGTAAGTTCTTATATGCTACTGGAATCATGGAAAACATGACCCATGAGGAGAGTCTGAAGCAGCTGGGGTTGTTTAGTCTGGAGAAGAAGAGGCTGAGAGGGGACCTTATTGTCCTCTACAAGTACCTAAAACGAGGCTGTAATGAGGCTGGAGCTGGTCTCTTCTCCCAAATTACTAATGATAGGACAAGAGGAAATGGCCTCAAGTTGTGTCAGGGGAGGTTTAGGTTGGCTGTTGGGAGGAAGTTCTTTCCTGAGCAGGTGGTCAGGCACTGGAACAGGCTGCCCAGGGAGGTGGTGCAGTCACCATCCCTGGAGGTGTTTAAAAGGAGAGTGGATGTGGTGCTTGAGGCTATGGTCTAGTGATGAAGGATGCTGGGATGAAGGTTGGACTGGCTGATCCTGGTGGTCCTTTCCAACCATAGCGATTCATAGTGCTTAGATGTTGTGCTGAGGGATTTGGTTTAGTCAAGGACTTGTCAGTGTGAAACTAATGATTGGACTCAAGGAGCTTGGAGGTCTTTTCCATCTAAGAAATTCTGTGATTCTCTGAATCTTCTTGCTCCATGTTTTTAGCAGATGCTTTACAAGTCCCTTTTAACACAGCAATTCTTTTTTTGAAAGCACTGAATCACCACACAGTGGTGTGAAACAGGGAGTTGGACTAGATGGCCTTTGGAGGTCCCTTCCAACCCAAACCATTCTATGATTCTATCTAAGTCCAGCTTAAATGTGTCCCTATTTTCATAAGAGATGAGGGGAGAACTTGAGCAATTTGGTTTTGTCTAAATGACATCAGAATATGTTTATATCTTTCCCCCCAAGTGTTTATTTTGGGTCTATATTCACATATTAAATACAACATCAAGACCTTAATCCTTATAACCCAAGCCTGAACTGTTCTCTTAAGCTGTTTTGAACTGAACTTTTCCAGCTCTTTGCTGAACTTTCTTACTTGGTATTTTAGGATAGCAGTTGAGTGTAGGGAAGAAAAGTTTGATGGGGATGTGTGTGTCTGCGTATGCCTTCTACTGAGGATTAATTACTCACTTTTTCTCTTCTCAGTCTGTGATCTGGTTTCCTGTGATTTACCTCCTGTCCCTGTCTGTGAGTTTGGCCTGCAGCCTGCCCTAACCAACCCTGGAGAATGTAGACCTAATTATACATGTGGTAAGGTGTCTTTTTTTCCAGCCATCAGAGAGTAGCACTGAAACATTGCACCAGAGTAACGCTGACACCTTCCTTCAGACATTCTTTTATCCCTCTGAAAGGTTTGATTTTGGAGCCAATTGGTGTTTAATGATTTCACACACTTGGAAGAAGGGCATTGCTGGCACTTCTTTGAGTACACTTCTGAATCAAGGCTGAGGAACACTTTGCTGTGGGACTGTGATGGTTTGGGGTGTCCCCCGCCCCCCACACTTTAGAAATCACCCAGACTAGACTCAGCCAGCTCTGGAAATTTGAATGAAGCTTATATTTACAGCTGGCACAATTTACAAGCAGATAGTTACAGTAGATACAGTTATAGACAGAAATAGACAAGGTAAAAGGTAATACAGAAACACAACTCCCCTCCCAGAAACCTGAGTCCCCAGGAGGGGCTCTCAACCACGACCCTCACCTTCCCCCTACCCCTCTCAACCTGACCCCAGTCCCAAGGAAGAATGGAGGTTTGGCCAAGGGGATTAAGAAGCAAAGGTGAATCAGCCACAAAAGCAAATGGAGGGTGAGGTTAGAAAGCAAGATGGAGTTCAGCCAGCAGCCTCAGCTCCCCAGCAGGCAAAGAGCTGAGAGAACAGCCCAGAGCGAAGTGCCCAAGCAAAGTGCAGAGCAAAGTGACTTTGTCTAATGTTTTGCTTTTCCTTTCTACACATCTCAGCAAGGCTGTGAGGGAAGTAGACCTCACCATTGTTTTCATTTCTCAGCCTATGATCTAATTCTTCTCACCAAAACATCCCAGCTAGGCTCAAACTAGCACAGGGACATTTGTGCTCTGACCCCTATGCTTATTTCACAAATCTTCCTGATTGTGTATGAGACAAGATTTATTTTTTTTTTTGACAAGTTAGGAACATGTCCTGACCCTGCAGCACAGTCTTTGACCAGGGTCTCTTATTTCTGTCTTGCTTCTAAGTCTCTAAGTAGATTTATCAGAGCCTGCAATAGCAGGCTTGATGCAGCAGTCCTGCCAGAGAAATGGCTTGTGCTTGACGTGCTGCTTTCCCTTTCCTGACAGTCTGTAACAGAGAAGCATGCAGCACAATTCAAAGACCTTCCTGCCCACCTTATCAAGAGCTGACTGTCAAGAAGACTGAGTGCTGTGACAGCTATGAGTGTGCCTGCAACTGCACAAATTCAACCTTGAGCTGCCCTCTGGGATACCTCTCCAGATCTCTCACCAATGAGTGTGGCTGTGTGTCTACTACCTGTGTTCCAGGCAGGGTAAGAGAACTGTATCTTCCCAGTATCTGAAGGGAGCCTACAGGAAGGCTGGGGAGGGACTATTGACAAGGTCTGGTAATGTCAGGAAGAGGGGGAATGGGTTTAAGCTGGCAGAGGGGAGATTTAGACTGGATGTTAGGAGGAAGTTCTTTACAGTGAGGGGGGTGAGACACTGGCACAGGTTGCCCAGGGAGGTTGTGGATGCTTCCTCCCTGGAGGTGTTTAAGGCCAGGCTGGATGAGGCCTTGAGCAGCCTGCTCTAGTGGGAGGTGTCCCTGCCTATGGCAGGGGGTTGGAGCTGGATGATCCTTGAGGTCCCTTCCAACCTAAACCATTCTATGAATGAAGTGTCATTTCCACAGATCCTTTACACAGGGAGTGACAGCACCAAAGTCAGTGGGTAGCTAGGAATTAAGCCTCCCTGTGATGAGACTACTGGATGATGAAGGCAGGGGCATTTTTCATTTACAGTGCCTGAGAGAAATACACTGGTCCATCACACCATTGCTTGTTTTATTACAGCCATGTATGCTGACATAAACCAGGTTTTGAGATAATCAGATCTTTTTTATGTATCACAGAATTGTCAGGGTTGGAAGGAAGGCACCTCAAGGATCATCTGGTTCCAACTCCTCTGCTATGGGCAGGGACATGTCCTACCAGATAAGATTGCTCAGAGTCACATCCAGACTGGCCTTAAAAGCATCCAGGGATGAAGCTTCCATCACCTCCTTGAGCAACCTGTTTCAATGTCTCATCACCCTTATGGTGAAGATATTTTCCTGATGTCTAATCTAAATCTCCCCTTCTCTAGCTTGGATTCATTCCCCCTAGTCCTATCTCTACCTGACACCCTAAAAAGTCCCTTGCCAGCTTAACAGGCATATCTACAATATACTTGAATACAGTATCTATAATATATTAATATTGATCATATATTAACACCTAATATAGCACATATAATAAGCATATAAGCAGTCCTGTGGAAAAGGACCTGGGGCTCCTGGTGGATAACGAGTTAACCATGGCACAGCAATGTGCCCTTGTGGCCAAGAAGGCCAATGGGATCCTGGGGTGTATTAGGCAGAGTGTGTCCAGCAGATCAAGGGAGGTTCTCCTCCCCATCTACTCTCCCCTGGTGAGACCCCATCTTGAATACTGTGTTCAGTTTTGGGCTCCCCAGTTGAAGAGGGGCAGGGATCTCCTGGAGAGAGTGCAGCGGAGGGCTGCAAGGATGATGAGGGGACTGGAGGGCATGGCTGATGAGGAGAGGCTGAGGGACCTGGGGCTTTTTAGTCTGGAAAAGAGAAGACTTAGAGGGGATTTGATTAATGTTTATCAATATCTGAGGGCTGGCCAGGAGAGGGGGGACAGGCTCTGCTCACTGCTGCCTGGGATAGGACAAGGAGCAANTATATATATATATAATGACTCTGTATATTTGTGTATATAGAAATATAATCAGGTCAAACCCATTTGAAACTTGAAGGTCGTTCAAATATGAGGAATTTCTGTGGTCATTTACATGAAGGGAGGCTGTAGCCATGTGGGGGTTGTCCTGTTGCTGGTTGCCTGGGAGAAGAGACCAAGGGGACACAGTCTCAAGTTGTGCCGAGGGAAGTATAGGCTGGATGTTAGGAGGAAGTTCTTCACAGAGAGGGTGATGTGCCCTTGGAATGGGCTGCCCAGGGAGGTGGTGGAGTCACCGTCCCTGGGGGTGTTCAGGAAAAGCCTGGATGAGGCACTTAGTGCCATGGTCTGGTTGACTGGATAGGGCTGGGTGCTAGGTTGGACTGGATGATCTTGGAGGTCTCTTCCAACCTGATTGATTCTATTCTATTCTAATTTTTTTTTGTTTCTGGAACACAGAAGTACATGCTTTGAGTCAGCAGAGTTGCCATATATTCTTTTAGTCTTATGCTAACTTTGGATTTGGAACACCTTGGACCTAAACCTCATGTGCCCGTTGATTACCTTTGCCCGTCCCTGAGGAGGCATCGTAGCTTACATGAAACATTTTACCACTCCATATACCCCCAAGTTTGGTAAAGCTTCAGCAAGATGTATTTTTCCTTATTTTGTCAACCTTTTATTAAGTTTTTATACCAGGTTAACCTTTAAGAAAAGAGAGGTTGCAGGGCAGTGTCACTTTTCATTCAAGCAACCTTGCCTAACAGCTTAACAAAGGGTTAATCTCTTTTGCAGCTCAGGAGATGTAGCCTTTATGTTCTGCTGCTGAGTAATTCATGACCTTGCACCAGTTTTCTGTGGCTTGCTTTGCTACATCTAGAAAGAATAAATGATGCTCACCTCTTTAGTCCCACAGTGCACTCGAAGCACAGCAGAAGAGATGGCATTACTTCTGAGGTAGCTGTGGTGGCCTAAGGATACAAGGGAGTGAATGCTGGTAGTGCCAAGCAGGACTTTTTCAGATCAGCTGATGTAGCTGGAAGGAGTTTTCCATTAATAGCTCCTTCTACAGGATCCACTGTTCTTTATCTGTAACTGTTGGCTCACAGAGAAACTGATCCAGACCCTGGACAATTCCAGGGCTGAAGAGGAAAGTCTGCAATTTATTCTTTATAAAACACCATCTTTGGCTTCACTTATTTTCCTGTCTTTAACAAAGTGCCTCCAATTTTAAGACCCTGTGTAGCATTTCCACTAAGATCAGAATATTCCAGAAAGCTTATGGTGGGTTTCACAGGTTTAAAAAGCAGTCTTTTGGAGCTGGCAGTGTGTGATTTCATGTCTTAATTGCTGTCTTCAATAGGTGTGCGTGCACAACAACATAATCTACCCCATCAGGACAACCTGGGAAGATGGTTGCAGGGAATGCTCTTGCACTGATGTGAGGGATGATGTTACAGGACTTCAGGTGATGGAGTGTCATGACAAAGCATGTGACACATTCTGCTCCCGGGTGAGTAGCATACAAACCAGTGCCTTAGCCAGCAGAGTCCTGTGGGTGCTTGAAATGATTTAAACCTGCTTAGAGAAACTAGAAACTAAAAAGAAAGTAAGGGGTGTAGCAAGGAATGATCATGGGAATCAAGCTGAAGAGTGCCTGAGTATTACTGACTTTATTTTACAGTCATATCCTGCTGTCAAGGAAATCAGTGACAAGTCACTTTTACACTGCCTTAAAAGGAGAGCTGCATCCTGCAGTGTTTATCATTCACACCACTTGCACAATAAGTACTTACCGAAGAGTCACAGAGTATATCTGGTTGGAAGAGACTTCCAAGATCATCCATTTCTACTCTTGACCCAGCACTGAAGGGTCAACGCCACACCATGTTCCTAAGCATCGAGTCCACAGGCTGCTTGAACACACTGGGGGAGCTGGGATTGTTTAGCCTGGAGCAGAGGAGGCTCAGGGGAGACCTTATTGCTGTCTACAACTACCTGAGGGGTGGTTGTAGCCAGGAGGAGGTTGCTCTCTTCTCTCAGGCAGCCAGCACCAGAACAAGAGGACACAGCCTCAAGCTACACCAGGGGAAGTTTAGGCTCGAGGTGAGGAGAAAGTTCTTCACTGAGAGAGTCATTGGACACTGGAATGGGCTGCCCAGGGAGGTGGTGGAGTCGCCGTCCCTGGAGCTGTTCAAGGCAGGATTGGACGTGGCACTTGGTGCCATGGTCTAGCCTTGAGCTCTGTGGTAACGGCTTGGACTTGATGATCTGTGAGGTCTCTTCCAATCCTGATGATACTGTGAGACTGTGAGACTGTGATACCCCCAGGGATGGCAGCCCATTCCAATGCCAATCTCTCTGTCTGTGAAGAACTTCTTCCTAACATCCAGCCTAGACCTCCCCCGGCACAACTTGAGATTGTGTCCCCTTGTTCTGTTGCTGCTTGCCTGGGAGAAGTCACAGTCCCTGGAGGTGTTCAACAAAAGCCTGGATGAGGCACTTAGTGCCATGGTCTAGTTGATTGGATAGGGCTGGGTGCTAGGTTGGCCTGAATGATCTTGGAGGTCTCTTCCAACCTGGTTGATTCTGTGATTCTACAGTGACTCCAGCACTGCCCTGGGCAGACCATTGCAATGTTTGAGAACCCTTTCAGTGAAGAAATATTTGCTAGCATGCAGCCTGAACCTACCATGGTTCAGCTTCTAACCCATTCCTCTGGTCCTGTCCCTTGCCACCAAGGGGAAGAGGCTCTTTGCTCCAACCTCCCTTCAGGTAATTGTAAAGTGCAATGAGATCTCCCCAAAGCCTTCTCTTCTGCAGACTGAACAACCCTAGCTCCCTCAGACCCTTCCTCATAGATCATGAGCTCTAGGCCCTTCATGAGCCTCGTTGCCCTTCTCATGGTGTCTGAAGTTCAATTTCAAGTGACTGATCTAACAGAAGTTCATTTCTGAAGAGAACATTCCAGTCCTGTTTATGGCACAGCTCTGCCCTCTGTAGCAATAACAGCACCACATACTGTGGCTTTTAGCACACTCAGACATCCAGTACATGCTAAACAATTAAGTGCTCTGCTTTTGGAAGACCACATAGGAAATATAGGGTTGTCCTTGCTGACTGAAGGGGAATTGGACCAGATGACCCTTGGAGGTCCTTTCCATGACCCAGCCCATTCTGTGACAAAGTCATCCTCAGCTGGCATCTCATGTCAAGAAAGCTTAAGGAAAAAGAGTAGATGTTGCACTCAAATGAACCCATCCCACTGTCCTCTGACAGGCTTAATGGCAAATACAGACATCTCAATTGCTGACCAAGAGTGAGCTTGCTTCATTATTTGTCACAGGCCTCTCACTTTTTGCGTCCTCTTCCATGTGTCCTAACGTTGAAGACAGCGAGCTGCAATAGTTGCCTGTGCCACAAGGAGGAGAAAGAGATGCCTCCTTCCTGAAGCTGCAGACGTTCCTTCCTTAAGGTTGCTTCACGCACAAAAATCCTGGTGACAGGGTGGCCAGCAGCTTTCAAAGCACCTTAAAATCACCACTGCTAATGTGAAGGAAGCATTTGCTTGGCTTAGTTTCTGTTCGTGGTTTTGAAGTTAGGTACTTAAGAGACCTTAGAGTGGCTTTCCAGTATCTGAAGGGAGCGTGCAGGAAGGCTGGGGAGGGACTACTGACAAGGTCTGGTAATGTCAGGACGAGGGGGAATGGGTTTAAGCTGGCAGAGGGGAGATTTAGACTGGGTGTTAGGAGGAAGTTCTTTACAGTGAGGGTGGTGAGACACTGGCACAGGTTGCCCAGGGAGGTTGTGGCTGCTTCCTCCCTGGAGGTGTTTAAGGCCAGGCTGGATGAGGCCTTGAGCAAGCTGCTCTAGTGGGAGGTTGGAGCTGGATGATCCTTGAGGTCCCTTCCTCCCTCAACCATTCTATGATTCTATGATTCTACTTTCTAAGTAGTGTAAAACAGTAGTTCTGAAACATAATTGACTGTGCTAAGTGTTTAGGACAAAGCCATTTGGCTAAGTGTGGAAAATTAGGAGGTTAGATTTTCAAGCCTCTTGATTAATTAAATGATAATAAAGAACATTTGTGTCCTGCACACCGAGGCACAGTGAACAATTGGTTGTGATAGCTGCTGATATACCAGAGGGGCAGGATGTCATCCAGGGAGACCTGGACAAGCTGGAGAGGTGGGCCCAGGTGTGCCTCAGGAGGTTCAACAAGAGCAGGGTTCTCCATCTGGGCCAGGACAGACTGGGGGATGAGGAGATAAAATGCAGCCCTATGGAAAAGGACTTGAAGGTACTGATAGATGAAAAGCTGGACCTGAGCACACAGTGTGAGCTTGCAGCCCAGAACGCCAGTGGTAGCCTGGGCTGCCTCAAAAGCAGTGTGGGCAGAGATGGAGAGAGGGGATTCTGCCACTTTGCTTTGGTGAGACCTTACCTGGAGTGCTCTGGAGCCCTCAACACAGGAGGTTGTGGAGTCTCCTTCTCTGGAGACATTAAAAACCCACCTGGATGTGTTCCTGTGTGACCTATTTTAGATGACCCCGCTCTGGCAGCGGGGTTGGACTGGATGATCTCTTGAGGTCACTTCCAACTCCTAACATTGTGTGACTCTGTAATTTATATATGTGTGTGTCTCTTTCTCTCTCTATATATATATGGTTTAAATGTCAAAGAAAAATTGCATATGGCTTGTGTGTAAAAACAGAGGTAATTTAATGTTGTGAGCATTTTTATTTGGTTTTTAAACTGGACTCTTAACATTTGCATAGAGTTTTCATCCAAATTCTACCACCTAGCATGACAGTTCTGACAATTCACCCTGGATTTACTTCTTTTTGCTTTTGCATACTCTGCACTGGTGAGACCTCAGCTGCAGTACTGCATCCAGCTCTGGAGACCTCAACATGAGAAGGATGTGATCCTGATGGAGCAGGGCCAGAGCAGACCATGAAAATGATCATGGGGCTGGAGCAGCTCTCATGAGGACAGGCTGGGGGAGCTGGAGTTGTTCAGGCAGGGGAAGAGAAGGCTCCAGGCAAACCTAAGAGCAGCCTGCCGGTAGCTGAAGGAGGCTGCAAGAAGGCTGCAGAGGGACTGTTTGCAAAGGCCTGCAGGGACAGGATGAGGGCAATGGTTGGAGATGAGAGCAGAGCAGATTTAGATTGGATATTAGGAACAAGTTCTTTAGCATGAGGGTGCTGGAACACTGCAACAGGTTGCCCCCAGGAGGTAGTTGAGGCCTGATCCCTGGATATACTCAAGGTGAGGATTGACAAGACTGTGAGCAATCTGCTCTAGTGGAGAAGTGTCCCTGATGGCTGCAGGAAGGTTAGACTGGATGAGCTTTGGAGGTCCCTTCCAACCCAAACCATTCTCTGATTAAAGCAGAGTCAGCTCCCAAGGACAGTTGGTAGTACTTGTGATGTACCAGATCCCTGAAGGTTTCTGTGCCGCTGTCCATCCAGGCAGACTTCAGAGCAGACTTCCAGTCACTGAAGGAGGCTGCAAGAAGGCTGCAGAGGGACTGTTTTCAAAGGCCTGCAGGGACAGGATGAGGGCAGTGGTTTGAAATGAGAGGAGAGTAGATTTAGATTGGATGTGAGGAACAAGTTCTTTAGCATGAAGGTGCTGGAACACTGTGGCAGGTTGCCTGGGAAAGTGGTTGAGACCCCATTTCTGGAGGTCTTCAAGGTGAGGCTGGCCAAGGCTCTGGGCAACCTGCTCTAGCGGAGACTCACTACAGGGGGATTGGACTGGATGACCTGTGGATGTCACTTCCAACCCAATCCATCCTGTGAATATGGGGGAAAACTTGCTGTACACTAATACATAACAGTATCAGCCCACAGACAAGAAGCTAACTTTTGGAAATGACTTAATGCTGTTGGGGTCCTCTGAAAGCATTCTTCTTTTACCTCTTCTCTTTCCATCTCTGCCTATTTTGTGTCACTGTTCTTTTCTGTCTCATCTGAAAAAGAAAGATGTTCCTGGATGAGTTGAGATTTCCATCCCTCTGTCTTTCTTTCTGTCTTTTAAAAGATCAGCTCCATGAAAGTGTTCTCTACTCTATGATCTAAGTAAGGGTAGCACCTAGAGTTAGTCCATGTGTCTCAAGGGAATATATCTCCCATGTGTCTATGAAAAAGGAACTAATGAGATAAGGATTTTTGCTCCTCATGTTGCATGCATTGTAATTTATGAGTTTTGACATGATGTTAATCTTTTAGCTTTGGACTGCTTTGTTTTGTCACAGTACTGTGTGCCCTTACAGTGCTGCTTTCCAGCTTCCCTTTCCTTAAAAGGGTGCTGATAAGAAACACTTATCCCAGCATTTTCTTCCAGGAATAATCTTCTCATTTGTTTCCTATTGCTGGATCAGTGAGCTGCTTTCTTTTCTCCTGCAGGGTTACAGATATATTGTCCAAGAAGGGGAGTGTTGTGGCAGATGCCAGAAGACTGCCTGTGAGGAGCAGCTGTTCTGGTCTCGGGGCGATGCAGATTCTCGTTTGCATGAGGTGAGGCACAGCAGTGGTGTGGATTCCTCCACTGCTAGCACAAGTGGGATGAGATTTAACAAGGCCAAGTGCAGGGTTCTGCACTTTGGCCACAACAACCCCAAGCAGCACTACAGGCTGGGGACAGAGTGGCTGGAGAGCAGCCAGGAAGAAAGGGACCTGAGGGTACTGGTGGATAGTAGGCTGAAGATGGGGCAGCAGTGTGCCCAGGTGGCCAAGAGGGCCAATGGCATCCTGGCCTGGATCAGGAACAGTGTGGCCAGTAGGACAAGGGAGGTTATTCTGCCCCTGTACTCAACACTGGTCAGGCCATACCTTGAGTGCTGTGTCCAGTTCTGGGCTCCTCAGTGCAAGAGAGATGTTGAAATACTGCAACGTGCCCAGAGAAGGGAGACAAAACTGGTGAGGGGCCTGGAGCACAGCCCTGTGAGGAGAGGCTGAGGGAGCTGGGGGTGTGCAGCCTGCAGAAGAGGAGGCTCAGGGCAGACCTCATTGCTGTCTACAGCTACCTGAAGGGAGGCTGTAGCCAGGTGGGGGTTGGTCTCTTCTGCCAGGCAACCAGCAATAGAACAAGGGGACACAGTCTGAAGTTGTGCCAGGGGAGGTCTAGGCTGGATGTTAGGAGGAAGTTGTTGGCAGAGAGAGTGATTGGCATTGGAATGGGCTGCCCAGGGAGGTGGTGGAGTTGCCGTCCCTGGAGGCGTTGAAGCAAAGCCTGGATGAGGCACTTAGTGCCATGGTGTAGTTGATTGTCTAGGGCTGGGTGCTAGGTTGGACTGGATGATCTTGGAGCTCTCTTCCAACCTGGTTGATTCTATGATTCTAAATGCCCTGAAGCTATTTTATATTCCATGGAAGGAAACTTTTTTTCCTAGCAAAAGTGGTCAGGCATTGGATTGGGCTGCCCAGGTTGATGGTGGAGTCACCAACCCTGATGTGTTTAAAAGTCGTTTGGATGCGGTACTTGCAGATATGGTTTAGGGTGGACCTTGCAGAGTAGGGAAACTGGTTGGATTTGGTGATTCTGAGGGGCTTTTCCAACTTGAATGTTTCTGTGATTGTGTGAAGGAAGTGAAGAAGATGTGAGCCCTTCTATACATCAAGCTTGCACAGAGAGACAGAGAGGGACCTGAGGGTACTGGTTGACAGCTGACTGAACCTGAGCCAGCAGTGTGCCTAGGTGCCCAAGAAAGCCAACGGCATACTGGGGTTGTTCAAACTCTAAAAGAGGAGGCTCTAGGGAGACCTAATAGTGACCTTCCAGTACCTGAAGGGAGCCTACAAGAAGGATGGAGACAGACTGTTTGCAAAGACTTGCAGTGATAGGATGAAGTGCAATGGCTTCAGACCAGAGAAGAGCAGATTTAGACTGGATGTTAGTAACAAGTTCCTTACTATGAGGGTGGTGGAACACTGGAACAGGTTGCCCCAGGGGGTGGTTGGGGCTCTATCCCTGAAGATACACAAGGTGAGGCTGGACAGGGCTCTGGGCAACAGGGAATCATAGAATAAACCAGGCTGGAAGAGACCTCCGAGATCATCCAGTCCAACTTATTACCCAGCCCTATTCAATCAACTAGACCATGGCACTAAGTGCCTCATCCAGTCTTAACATGATCTAGTCGAGGTTGTTCCTGCTGACTGCAGAGGGGGTTGCACTGGATGACCTTTGGAGGTGCCTTGCAGACCAGACCATTCTATGACCTC
The DNA here is from genome assembly GCA_013400475.1 of Tricholaema leucomelas. Classification (NCBI taxonomy): domain Eukaryota; kingdom Metazoa; phylum Chordata; class Aves; order Piciformes; family Lybiidae; genus Tricholaema lacrymosa; species Tricholaema leucomelas. Next base: position 23,826 of record WAAF01011726.1, read on the forward strand.
ATGACTCTATGATTCTACAGAGATTTACATGTAGTTAAGAATGGCTTTTCTTCTTCACATGTCATTTCACCTGCCTCTTTATTTTTCACTTTGAGAGTACTCCTGTAAGGCTTACACTCCACCAACCAAGAAGCAGAGTGTTGTACAAACTGATTGTCAGAGTAAGAATTCATTGAGAACTGTTGATTGACTGCTCCTGACACGGTCAGTCTGCTTTTTTCAAGCCAGCATGTTGGCTGTGGACATTCTCCTTCTCTCCAGAGGCACATATACTGCTGCCTGTATCTGACCATCTTACAATCCCCCACCAGGTTGGCACAGAGTGGAGATCCCCCTTCAACCCTTGCATTGTCAACGAGTGTGTCCGGGTGAACAACGAGGTTTTCGTGCAGCAGAAGAACCTTTCCTGCTCTCAGATGGATGTGCCTGACTGTCCAGAGGGAACTGAACTACGTTGTGACCAAGTCATAGACTGCTGCCCTTCCTGCAGATGTGGTAAGGATTTGTGTAGGCCAAATGCAGAATGAATCACCTCCTGGTTTTCCATGGTGCACATTATCCAAGTACAGCACTGCTTTGAAGAGCTCCTCTGCAATTTAGTCATTGAGTACAGTAACTCCTGTGGCCAGTAGGACAAGGGAGGTTATTCTGCCCCTGTACTCAGCATTGGCCAGGCCACACCTTGAGTGCTGTGTCCAGTTCTGGGCTCCTCAATGCAAGAGAGATGTTGAGGTACTGGAAGGTGTCCAGAGAAGGGAGACAAAGCTGGTGAGGGGCCTGGAACACAGCCCTGTGAGGAGAGGCTGAGGGAGCTGGGGGTGTTCAGCCTGGAGAAGAGGAGGCTCAGGGCAGAGCTCATTGCTGTCTACAACTCCCTGAAGGGAGGTTGTAGCCAGGTGGGGGTTGGTCTCTTCTGCCAGGCAACCAGCAGTAGAACAAGGGGACACAGTCTCAAGTTGTGCCAGGGGAGGTCTAGGCTGGATGTTAGGAGGAAGTTGTTGGCGGAGAGAGTGATTGGCATTGGAATGGGCTGCCCAGGGAGGTGGTGGAGTCACCGTCCTTGGAGGTGTTGAAGCAAAGCCTGGCTGAGGCACTTAGTGCCATGGTGTAGTTGATTGGACAGGGCTGGGTGCTAGGTTGGACTGGCTGAGCTTGGAGGTCTCTTCCAACCTGGTTGATTCTATGATTCTATGATTTTCTCTTTCCAACTGATGTTCACTGTGTCCTCTTGAACTGCTTATTTTTGAAGTTATATTGAATTGTTTGAGACAGAGGCTTACCAGGCTGTGCTGTTACAGCTCTAGCCTGCATTGTTAATCATTTAAAAGAGGTCTTGACATGCTTTTGGCCTAAGAATTGTAGAATCATAGAATATAAAGTTGGAAGAGGCATCAAGGGTTCAATGCTCTCCCTAGTGCCTGGTATCCAATAATGCTACAGGGAGGCTGCAGAGACAGGATGAGGACAATGGTTTGAAATGAGAGCAAAGCTGATTTAGATTGGATGTGAGGAACAAGTTCTTTAGCATGAGGGTGGTGGAGCACTTCAGCAGGTTGCCCAGAGAGGTAGTTGAAGCAGTTGAGGCCCCATCCCTGGAGAATACCCAAGGTCAGGCTTTGAGAAGGCTCTGACCAGTCTGATGTAGTAGAGAAAGTCCCAGCTGATGGCAATGGGGTTGGACAGGATGACCTTTGAAGGTCCCTTCCAATCCAAACCATTCTCTGATTCCATGATTCTGTGATTCTATAAACAGGAAATTTGCATGCAGTCAGTCTAGCTTCTGTCTGTCTCTGAGCATTTGTGACTGTGGCTACTTCCTAGCACAAAGTTAGGTCAAAAGTCCAGATCAGAAGGTTTGGCTAATTTGCCTTAGCAATGTTGAATTGACAGGTATATATGCAACAGAAAGATGAGGAGCTAGGAGTGGAAGGTGGAGGGCAAATAAACATTAGAATGATAGAATCAGTCAGGGTTGGAAGGGACCACAGAGTTCCAACCCCCCTGCCATGGCCAGGGACACCCTACTCTAGAGCAGGTTGGCCACAGCCTCACCCAGCCTGGCCTTAAACACCTCCAGCCATGGGGCCTCAACCACCTCCCTGGGCAACCCATTCCAGGCTCTCACCACTCTCATGCTGAATATCCACTCTGAATCTCCCCACCTCCAGCTTTGCTCCATTCCCCCTCATCCTGTCACTCCTTGAGAGCCCAGAAGATCCCTCCTCGGCTTTTTTGTAGCCTCCCTTCAGATACTGGAAGGCTACAAGAAGGTCACCTGGGATCCTCCTCTTCTCCACTACCTTGAAAGGAAACCTGAGTGCATCCTTAGAGAGTGCCAGGCTTGAACTGGAGGTGAAAATGATTGTACTTGATAATTAATAGTTCAGCAAGAATATTTGGGCTTAAGGGCAGCTCTGACAAACTGCTGCCTTTCAAGGCATCATTTAAGAGGGCTCATTTATGCCTCTCTACAGTGAAACTGGATCTAAATATCTTCAGCTGGAACTCTAAAAAGTCAAAACCCCTGTATCAACAGTTTGTTAGAACTTGGTAATGTCCTGGCAGTGTTAAATGGAATTTTATCTTCTCTTTCAGTACCCCTGAATGGTTGTCCTTTGAATGGCACTGTTATTGGGGTAAGCCTTCCTTTTTTTTTTTGTTGTGGTGGTAAGATATTTTTGGATATATGAATGACCTTCTGGAGACCACAAGCTTGCCAGAACACACACAAGCACGCAGGGCATCACTTCCAGTGAGACCTTGAGGTAAAAGCAGTGGCAAGGGGCTCAGCACTGCTGCAGTCTTTCTGTGTGTGATTCTGCCGCCTACGCCGGTTTGTGGCAAAGGCTGCGAGGTAATTTATATAAAAATATATGTTTATGTGATGGTTTGGGTGTCCCCCACCCCCCCACACTTTTAGAAATCACCCAGACTAGACTCAGTCGGCTCTGGAAATTTGAATGAAGCTTATATTTACAGCTGGCACAATTTACAAGCAGATATTCACAGTAGATACAGTTATAGACAGAAATAGACAAGGTAAAAAAGGTAATACAAACACAATTCCCCTCCCAGAAACCTGAGTCCCCAGAAGGGGCTCTCAACCACCCCTCACCTTCCCCCTACCCCCCTCAACCTTACCCCAGCC
>WAAF01011729.1:0-16394 GCA_013400475.1 Tricholaema leucomelas
ATAAGGACTGGAGCTTGTCCTTGGCCCTTCTTTTGCCATTCAGATATTTATAGAAACATTTTCTGTTCTCCTCTCCAGCAGTGGCAACCTAAATTCCAAATGGGCTTTTGCCTCTCTTATGTTTTTCCTACAAAACCCAGCAACATCCCCTTGCACACAGAAGAGCCAACCAGGATGGCAGTTAGCCCAACCTGGCCATATTAGGCTAAGCCACAGGCTCGCTTCTCCCTGATCTGGGACAAGCACAGGCCTTGCACCAGGCAGGCACAAGCTAAGTGTGTGCACCTTGCCCCACAGGACCCTGGGCAGGCCAGACTCAGCGGCTCCAGGTTCTTCTGTGTCAGTTTCCCACGCTTGCCTCTCTGGTGGAGCAGATAAACATGGCTAGGCAAGGCAGGACATGTATAAGCCTATTTTGGGCCTATCAGGCCTACTACAACAGTTAGGTGGTACCAAGAGCAGGACATTGTGTTTTCAATCACAACTTACTTCTTGCTGACTGTTCCAGCCCTGGGGAGCACACAGACTCCTCCCTGAAAAGCTTTTCTTTCTTCACATCTGTGATGGTTTGGGTGTCCCCCACCCCCCACACTTTAGAAATCCCCCAGACTAGACTCAGCTGGATCTGGAAATTGAATGAAGCTTATATTTACAGCTGGCACAATGTACAAGCAGATAGTTACAGTACATACAGTCATAGACAGAAATAGACAAGGTAAAAGGTAATACAGAAACACAACTCCCCTCCCAGAAACCTGAGTCCCCAGGAGGGGCTCTCAACCACCCCTCACCTTCCCCCTACCCCTCTCAACCTTACCCCAGTCCCAAGGAAGAATGGAGGTTCGGCCAAGAGGATTAAGAAGCAAAGGTGAAATCAGCCAAAGCAAATGGAGGGTGAGGTTAGAGAGTAAGGTGGAGTTCAGCCCAGAACGAAGTGCCCAAGCAAAGTGCAGAGCAAAAGCTTCAAACTAGCACAACATCCCCATTCATTAAGCAAGCTGTCAACAGAAGCCTGCAATCACAAGACCCAACCACAGCAGTGGGCTTGGGAAATTGCTTTATTTTTAGAAACAGACCCCTCAAAGCTACCATCTCTCTCTGGAGAACTAACTCTAGACCCATTGCGAGCAAAGGCTTCCTTGACAAGAAACTGTTTTAAAAGATGGGCCAGCAGTGTGCACCTGCAGCCCAGAAAGCTAACCAGAGCCTGGGCTGCAGCAGAAGTGTGGCCAGCAGGGCCAGGGAGGTGATTCTTCCCCTCTGCTCCACTCTGCTGAGACCCCACCTGGAGTACTGCATCCAGTTCTGGAGCTCCCAATACAAGAGGGATGTGGAGATGCTGGAGTGTGTCCAGAGCAGGGCCAGGAGGATGCTGAGAGGGCTGCAGCAGCTCTGCTGTGAGGACAGACTGAAAGAGTTGGGGCTGTGCAGTCTGGAGAAGAGGAGGCTCCCAGGTGACCTTCTTGTGGCCTTCCAGGATCTGAAGGGGGCTACAAAAAAGCTGGGGAGGGACTTTCTAGGCTGTGAGGGAGTGACAGGACTGGGGGGAATGGAGCACAGCTGGAGGTGGAGAGAGTCAGCCTGGAGGTGAGGAGGAAGTTGTTGAGCATGAGAGTGGTGAGAGGCTGGAATGGGTTGCCCAGGGAGGTGGTTGAGGCTCCGTTGCTGGAGGTGTTTAAGGCCAGGCTGGCTGAGGCTGTGGACAGCCTGATCCCTGATCCCCCCATGGCAGGGGGGGTGGAACTGGATGATCCCTGTGGTCCCTTCCAACCCTGACTGATTCTGTGATTTAGCAGCAGTTTGAGGAGCAGTTTCATCAGAGGAGGGGAACGTTTTGGGGGGAAGGCACCCAGTGCCAGGGAAAGACTGTGGGGTAGGCAGCATGCCTGGCCTCAGCTTGCCCATCACCACTCAGAATAATATGTGATGCCTTTGCTCAGAGGACTCAGCATTTCCCCTCTGGCTTTGCATAATGCACAGAGATCTCAGATTCCTGAGTGGTTTGCAGTGCACAGTTCTTTTTTCCTCAGTAACTCTCTCATTATAGGCCAATTGCAACTTATAAATTCATTTATAAGCGAGTCCATTTGTGCAGAACATCTTGCTGGAGGCAGACTTCTGCCTTTCTCCATCTCAATCCCTCCCTCCTCTGCTGGAGCCCCTAATAAGGACAAGTGTATGTGAATCTGGGACATCTCTTGCCTATTACTTGCGTGGGGCAGGGTCTGACACCAAGCACAGCTTCATCCAGGGAGCTGTGGAGAAAAATCAGAGAGGGGCAGCATAGCTGCAAGAGGGAGCCACTCTGGCTGCCCAGCTATGTCAGGGCTATATTCTCTGGCCAGCCTGGTCTAGGGTAGGGTGTCCATGCCCGTGGCAGGGAGGTTCAAACTAGATGATCCTTGTGGTCCCTTCCAACCGTGACTGACTCTATGATTCTAGGGTGAAGGCAGTGCACATGGTGGTGACTACTGCAAGCACATCTATGTCCAAACCCACACTGCCAGATTATGCAGGCAGGGATGAGTTCCTCCTGCCTGCAAATGGAGGGCAGTGGGGGCTGCTCCCAGGACCTGCCCAGGAGGGGTTGTTGAACCATGCTCATTGTGCTGCTGCTGCTCCTTTTCAGCCCTCTCTGGAAGACCAACACAAACCCCAGCACTGGCTCATTTGGATGAGGAAGCAATTAGAATCACCCTAGTTCTGTCACTCCCTGACAGCCTAAGAGGTCCCTCCCCAGCTTTTTTGTAGGCCTCCTGGAAGGCCACAAGAAGGTCACCTGGGAGCCTCCTCTTCTCCAGCCTGCACAGCCCCAACTCTTTCAGTCTGTCCTCACAGCAGAGCTGCTGCAGCCCTCTGAGCAACCTCATGGCCCTGCTCTGGACACACTCCAGCATCTTCACATCCCTCTTGTAATGGAGGCTCCAGAACTGGATGCAGTACTCCAGGTGGGGTCTCAGCAGAGTGCAGTAGAGGAGAGTCACCTCTCTGGCCCTGCTGGCCACACTTCTCCTGCTGCAGCCCAGGCTCTGCTTGGCTTTCTGGGATGCAAGTGCACACTGCTGGCTCATGCTGAGCTTCAGTGCATCTTCCTCTGCCCCAGGCTCCTCTTCCAATTGGCCCTGAGATGCTGTTCCATTGCTTGCATAACCTTGGGGTGCAGATAAAGAGTGCCTGGGAAGCAAAGCAGGTCCTGGGACAGGAGCAGTCACCACCAGTGTGCAAGATGAGACAGGAGAAAGGGAAATGACACGAGGTAAAGTTGATAGTAGGAAAGTTGTCCTTGACAGGCCCAGGCATCCTTCAAAGCAAAGCAGCTGCATGCACCTGGCTCCAGCTCCTGCCTAAGCCACAGACACTTGCTTATGACGGGTCACCAGGCTGGCCCGAGCTCAGGCTGGTCCTGGGTCTGTACAGACAGGCCATTAGTCACCTTTGCCACCACGCTGCCAATGACACGCTACAGCGACAAGGCCACAAAGCAGTGACCAGGATGAAGAGAAGGTGATCTCTGCCTCCTCAGCAGAGCCAGCGTGCAGACAAGCTCCCGGGACCTTATCTGCCTCGCTGTCCCCAGCCTTCAGACTGCTGTCCTGGGGCACAGTTGCCCCCCCGAAACCTGCTTCATTTCCCGAGACATCCCAGCAGATGGTGCCAGACTGTCAGAAACCCTCCGGGAGCCCAGCCCTGCTCCGGCTCCGCCGCTTGCCCCTGCAGCTGCCGCCTGCCTCGCCCCTCCTGCCCGGCAGCGGGGCCGGGGGGCAATGGGGGTTGCTAGATTTCGGGAGGCTCTGCCTTAACCGCCGGTAAAATCCTAGAGGCTGCGAGAAGGTCAGCATCCAGCCTTGCAATCCAGCCAAAGCCCCTTGGCCGGCATCGCATTGTTTCCAACGCTTCACTTCGCAGAGCGATGATGTTTGGTCCCTCGAGTGACCAGGGGAATACAGTTCCCCCCCCGCCCGCCACCCCCTTCCCTTCTCTTGGCTGACTTTTCCCTGGGCAATTTATCTCAATCCTCAGTGTAAAATTTTCCTTTGCACCATTTCATCCTATTATTCCAGAATAAACCGGGGCCGTTTCCGCGCCGAGGAGCACCAGAACAGCCGGGGACGGGGGGGGAGTTCCAGCCGGCTGGGAACCCGTCGCTTGCAGGCAGGAGCAGACACCCTTCCTGCGGGCAGAGGGCTCCCCGAGCTCTCCGCCGGTGCCTGGGCTCCCCGCAGCAGTGATCCTCTCCCAAGATGGGCTTGTTTAGCCTGGAAAAGAGGAGGCTCAGGAATGACCTCTTAGAATCATGGAATCATAGAATCAACCATGTCCAAAGCTCAGCCAGTCCAGCCTAGCACCCAGCCCTGGCCAACCAATCAGACCATGGCACTAAGTGCCTCATCCAGGCTTTCTTTGCTGTCTACAACTACCTGAAGGGAGGCTGTAGCCAGGTGGGGTTGGGCTCTTCTGCCAGGCAAGCAGCAACAGAACAAAGGGACACAGTCTGAACTTGTGTCAGGGGAGGTCTAGGCTGGATGTTAGGAGGAAGTTGTTGTCAGAGAGAGTGATTGGCATTGGAATGGGCTGCCCAGGGAGGTGGTGGAGTCACCATCCCTGGAGGTGTTGAAGCAAAGCCTGGATGGGGCACTTAGTGCCATGGTCTGGTCAATTGGACAGGGCTGAGTGCTAGGTTGGAGCTTGGAGGTCTCTTCCAACCTGGTTGATTCTATGCTTCTATGATCTCAAAGATCAGCCTGGGAAGCCACACTGTTTCAGCTGTACCCTGAGGGGGTAACTCAACACCCAACACTTCAGGGCAGGGCTGCAAAAGCAGCATCCCAAAGCATAGAAGTGAGCAGGAAAGGAGAAGGTCAAGCAGCTCAGTCACCCTCCTCCTCCTCCTTGTAGAGCTACTGAGTTAGGGAGAGGCTCCAAGGGCATCAGTGCCCAAGAGGACAAGAGTGAACTGGGCAAAAGAGAAGAGTCTACTGGACCTGGGTGTGCCTTCTAAGGAATGCACTGATGGCATGACCCAGGCTGGTGTGGGTCCATCCTACACTGAGAGTGGGTCCATCCTACACAGCCAGTACTAGGCATTTTCCACTAGGCCAAAGGTTTTCAGCCTCTTTTAGAGCCTGGAGTGCTTTTCAATGGAGGGAACATGCCCTTGTGCCTTCAGGAGTGTCTGCAGACAGCAGACACACATACCTCAGACCCCAAAGAGCAGGATAGGCAACCCCAGGGAGTCATACCACAAGGACAGAAAACTACTGACTTAGAAAGAGCCACACAGGCTTTGGTGCTTCCAGCTTGTGGTGATGCAGTCACAGATAAACAAAAGTCAGCTTTTGAGTTACAGAGCAGAGAGCCCACCCTTTTCTCATCTACACCCAACAGCTGAGCTCATCCACATGTTATTTTAAACCATGACATCACTGTTCCAGCCACACCACTGTGACTGGAGCCTGGGAGAGCTGAGTGAACAGAGCCCTTCTGGAAAGCAGGGCTGGGACCAACAGTTCCGTGCCCTGGGAGAGAACTTACCATTTGAGGCTGAAAGTGGGGAGCTATCTGGCAGAGATCTGCCCATTCAGCTTTGTTTTCCCCCAGCAAGTGCCCTTACCTTCCCTCCAGCCCAGATGCTCACACAGGGCATTGTATCACTAAACCCTGCTCTGTCCTCTGAGGGCTCTTCCTAAGCCAGTCATCTGGACCAGGTGACTCTGCATGCTGGAAGCCTTCCTCAATCTGATCCTTAAGCTCTGGCATTTGCCTGAATGGCCAGGGAGCACACAGTCCTGGTGTCTAACACATGCACAAGCCATGCCTTTCCCTCCTCCCTACACATGCTTCCCAAGCAGTACCCTCCCAACCTCCCCCTCTTCCAGCAGACAGACCAGGTCTGTGTCCTCAGCACCCCCAGCCATGTCCTCAGGGTGCAGCCACCTTACCTCTCCCCTGCCTCGCAACCTAAAGGCTCCTCCTGTTTCTCTGGGGATTGCAGGTGCTTTGGCCTTGCTTTATAACACCTGTGTCTGTCTGCTGAGGTTGGGCCAATGGTGCCTCTGGCTGCTAGGGCTCTCTGCCCCATAGCCAAGGTCTCTCCTTCCCCTCTAGCACATCCTGGCTGACATCTAGTCAACTGCTTGCCAGCTGAAGCATCCTCTCTGCACTGCCTCTTGCATGCAGTGGTGCACATGTGGTGTCAGAGCAATGATTCCCTGGTCTGGCAGGGATCTGGCAGCAGGAAGGCAATGCCACCTCAGCAGCACTGTGAGGTGTTGGCAGCCACCCTGAGGCTGCCAGCCTCAACAAGTACCCCTGGATGAGGCCTCTTTCCAGCAGAGGTTTATTTTCAGGCTGGTTTCTGCGGTACAGAGACCTAAGTGAGATTTTTTGCCTGTCACCATGTGTGTGCACTTGCACTGTCCCCTCTTTAAGTCACAGTGAAATTTGATAGAGCAGCAGCTCCAGCTATATTAAGGTCTCCTTGGCCTTATCTCTTGTATTTCCAAAATGCAGGTGAGCTGATAGAGGATTGAGACCCCGTTGGCACGTTGGCTTTTGCTCAGCAGCTGCCAGGCAGCTACAGCCCTCCAGGGCAGGGTTAGGTATGCCCTCCCCACGGGGGCATTTTTAATCAGAGGCTTTAACTTGTTCCATTCTCACTGGGTTGCTGCCATCAGTGAGACCCTCAGGCAGAAGCCATGATCTCTGTGTCACAGCAAGAAAAGATGAGACATAACCCAGCAGGGCATGCTTGAGTTTGAACACTCTCACAGAAGAGAAATCAGGAGCAGAAAAATTGAGGACATCAGTGTGGTTTTGTGTGTTTAACCTCTTCATAATTCCCCCTGTCAGTATTAGCTCTCAGCTTCCAAATCCTGGGTTTTTCACAGAGGGAGATTTCTCTCAAGGCATTAATGCCCGGGATTAGACACCTGGGAGACGCCTGCCTGGGGCACAGTGATGGGCTGTCCAGCCTGGCTCCCTACCATGGCCATGGTGGGAAACATGGGGAGCACACAGGGTCAACCACTCCTGGGCTCTGTCCTGACCATCCTCCCATAGTGCCCATCATCATGGAGCTAAGGGGGTGAGAAGGCACTTCCCGACCCTTCAAGCACCCCATCCTTGAGCCTGCTGTCACAGGATCACTGGTTCACAGGCTCACAGGATGTTAGGGGTTGGAAGGGGCCCAAGGAGATCATCGAGGGCAATCCCCTGCCAGAGCAGGACAATACAATCTAACACAGATCACAGAGGAACACATCCAGACAGGCCTTGAAAGGCTCCAGAGAAGGAGACTCCACAACCTCTCTGGGGAACCTGTGCCAGTGCTCTGGGACCCTTACAGTGAAGAAGTTCCCCCTTGTGCTGAGCTGGAATCTCCTGTGCTGCAACTTACACCCATTGCTCCTTGTCCTATCCCAGGGAGCAGTGAGCAGAGCCTGTCCCCCCTCTCCTGGCAGCCTTCAGATACTTATGAATATTTATCAAGTCCCCTCTCAGTCTTCTCCAGACTAAGCAGCCCCAGGTCCCTCAGCCTCTCCTCATCAGGCAGTGCCCTCCAGTCCCCTCATCATCCTCGTAGCCCTTCGCTGGACCCTCTCCAGCAGATCCCTGTCCCTCTTCAACTGGGGAGCCCAAAACTGNGGACCTGCTGCATGGAGGTATCCTTACTCTTTAAGGTTTTTCCAAAGAGGTGCAGGATGTACAGTGTGCTGCAGGGCTGGATGAACAACACCTCCCTGCTTACTGCCACTGTGTTTTAGCAAACCTTGTTTGTATTCCCTACCAGCCTTCTCCTCTCCCAAACCTGACATCTTTACACATCCCTCAGACATCAAACAACATAGTTAGGGCTATGGGAGCCTAACCTGCATCCCTGAAAGAACCATTATAACCACATCTAATTCCACACCTGCCTTGGTATTGAGACAATTGACCCAGGACATGAAGCCAAGGACATAAAACCAAGACCCAGCATCAATATAAAGAAAATTAGCCTCAATATTCAGTTGTCATTGGAACTACAGGAAAGCTGGGGAGAAATTGTTGACAAGGTCTGGTAATGCCAGGACAAGGGGGAATGGGTTTAAACTGGCAGAGAGGAGATTCAAAGTAGATATTAGGAAAGGGTTCTTTGCAGTGAGGGTGGTGAGACACTGACACAGGTTGCCCAGGGAGGTTGTGGAGCAATGTGATCAAAGATCACATTGGGTGCTTCTGTGCTCCACAACCTCCCTGGAGGTGTTCAAGGCCAGGCTGGATGAGTCCTTGAGCCACCTGTTCTAGTGGGAGGTGTCCCTGCCTATGGCAGGGGGTTGGAGCTGGCTGATCCTTGAGGTCCCTTCCAACCTAAACCATTCTATGATTCTATGGCTCTATGGTTCTATGGTTCTATGGCTCTATGATTCTATGGCTTTATGATGCTGTGGTTCTGTGGTTCTATGGCTCTATGGCTCTATGATTCTATGGTTCTATGGCTCTATGGTTCTATGGCTCTATGGTTCTATGGCTTTATGATGCTGTGGTTCTATGGCTCTATGATTCTACGATTCTATGCCTCTATGGCTCTATGGTTCAATGGCTCTATGGTTCTATGGCTCTATGGTGCTGTGGTTCTATGGTTCTATGGCTCTATGGCTCTATGGTTCAATGGCTCTATGGTTCTATGGCTCTATGATTATATGGCTTTATGATGCTGTGGTTCTATGGTTCTACGGCTCTATGGCTCTATGGTTCAATGGCTCTATGGTTCTATGGCTCTATGGTTCTATGGCTTTATGATGCTGTGGTTCTATGGTTCTATGGCTCTATGGCTCTATGGTTCAATGGCTCTATGGTTCTATGGCTCTATGGTTCTATGGCTTTATGATGCTGTGGTTCTATGGTTCTATGGCTCTATGGCTCTATGGTTCAATGGCTCTATGGTTCTATGGCTCTATGGTTCTATGGCTTTATGATGCTGTGGTTCTATGGTTCTATGGCTCTATGGCTCTATGGTTCAATGGCTCTATGGTTCTATGGCTCTATGGTTCTATGGCTTTATGATGCTGTGGTTCTATGGTTCTATGGCTCTATGGCTCTATGGTTCAATGGCTCTATGGTTCTATGGCTCTATGGTTCTATGGCTTTATGATGCTGTGGTTCTATGGTTCTATGGCTCTATGGCTCTATGGTTCAATGGCTCTATGGTTCTATGGCTCTATGGTTCTATGGCTTTATGATGCTGTGGTTCTATGGTTCTATGGCTCTATGGCTCTATGGTTCAATGGCTCTATGGTTCTATGGCTCTATGGTTCTATGGCTTTATGATGCTGTGGTTCTATGGTTCTACGGCTCTATGGTTCTATGGCTCTATGATTCTATGGCTCCATGGTTCTGTGGTTCTATGGTTCTATGGCTCTATGGTTCTATGGCTCTATGGTTCTATGGCTCTATGGCTCTATGTCCAAGGAGTCTGGTGAGACAGATCTAAGGAGCCATGGGAGGAGTCAGCCTGCAGACCAGGTTATAATCTGGTGTATATAATGGCATGCAGTGATCAGCTTTAACCAGGAGACAGCTATAGGTCTAGGCCATAAGTCTTTGACTGCAGGGACATGGTAGGTTTGAGGAAAGTGGGGGAAAGGCATTCTGAAAAGTGCTGCAGGACTGGAAATTCCAGATGAACAGCCTGTGCTGGTGCAGTGTGGTTTCAGTTCCTGGCACTCGTGTAGAGGTGCCATACCACACTGTGGGACTCTCCTCAGCTGTAGCCTGACGATTTTGGAGCAGTGATGAACATCAGTGCACATACAACAAGCACTGGATCTCCAGACAGGTTGCATGAGGCACTTACAAACCTCCAAGCTGGCTAAGACTTCTGCAACAAAGACAAGCAAGAGAAAGAATGTCCAGCAGCTCGTTAGCTTTCCCACATACCTCCAGGCTTTGAATGACAGAGGTCACTTTATAGTGATCCTGTTCTGGGTGCTTTTTAATGGCTCCTCCTCGATGAGCTCAGTCTCACTGCAATGGTGTCCTTGATAAGGAGGCTAATTACATCACCAGCAAACCTCTCTTGCTCCTCAATTCAAGAGAGATGTTGAGATACTGGAACATGCCCAGAGAAGGACAATGAAGCTGGGGAGGGGCCTGGAGCACAGCCCTGTGAGGAGAGGCTGAGGGAGCTGGGGGTGTGCAGCCTGCAGAAGAGGAGGCTCAGGGCAGACCTCATTGCTGTCTACAACTACCTGAAGGGAGGCTGTAGCCAGGTGGGGTTGGGCTCTGCTGCCAGGCACCCAGCAACAGAAGAAGGGGGACACAGTCTCAAGTTGTACCAGGACAGATCTAGGCTGGATGTTAGGAGGAAGTTGTTGGTAGAGAGAGTGATTGGCATTGGAATGGGCTGCCCAGGGAGGTGGTGGAGTCGCCATCCCTGGAGGTGTTGAAGCAAAGCCTGGATGAGGCACTTAGTGCCATGGTCTGGTTGATTGGTCAGGGCTGGGTGCTAGGTTGGGCTGGCTGAACTTGGAGTTCTCTTCCAACCTGGCTGACTCTATGATTCTATGGACACAGTAACAGGATGCCTTCCCCTCTCCCCTCCCCGCTGACCCCCGCCCCATCTCTGGCCATGCTGCCTGGCCTCTCACAGCACTGTTACCCCATGGGGCAACACATCCCTGCATCTTCCACCCTGTGTGACATGAAGCAACTCTGGTTACTTCACTGCTCAGCTCTGCTTCACAGCACACATCAGCAGGTCAGCACAGTCCTTTCTGATGGACAGGCAGATCACATAGCAGTAAATACCAGGATGGAAGACAACAGAAAGCTTATTTTCCACCCTCAAGGAATGTCCCCTTGCTTCTTCTAATGTTTTTATCTGTGTGACATGAAGGTCCTGCTATGGCTGGGACTTGGTACAGTGTCCCAGGAGCTGTGACTAGCATAGAATCACAGAATCAGTCAGGGTTGGAAGAGACCACAAGGATCATCTAGTTACAAGCCCCCCTGCCATGGGCAGGGATACCTTACCCTAGATCAGGCTGCCCACAGCCTCATCCAGCCTGGCCTTAAACACCTCCTACTGGACACCCCTACACCTCCTGGCACCAGCCCAGTGAACTCAGGCCTCTTTGGGAACTTGTGAGGACCTGGCCCTGAAAATCTCAACTGCTCCAGCAGCAGAAGGTTTTAAAAACATTTGCAACCAGAACTGTGGCCAGGGTTCTGCACTTGAGAAAGCTTAGGCAAAAAACTATCCTGGTCATGCCAAAACTATATTATAAAAGGAACCAAAACAAAACCACACAAATAAAACCCCACAAAAAGCAAAACAAAACAAAAACCCAACCGAAAAACCCACAAACAAACAGACAATGGTGATCAATGGCACAATGTCCACCTGGCGACCGGTGCCAAGTGGTGTTCCTCAGGGGTCAGTGCTGGGACCAGTGCTCTGTAACATCTTTGTCAGTGATATGGACAGAGGAATTGAGTGCACCCTCAGCAAGTTTGCAGATGACACCAAGCTGTGTGGCACAGCTGACTTGCTGGAGGGCAGGGATGGCATCCAGAGGGACCTGGACAGGCTGGAGAGGTGGGCCCAGGCCAACCTCATGACGTTTAACAAGGCCAAGTGCAAGGTCCTGCACCTGGGTCGGTGCAATCCCAGGCACAGATACAGGCTGGGTGATGAATGGCTGAGAGCAGCCCTGAGGAGAAGGACCTGGGGGTCTGGGTCGACGAGAAGCTCAACATGAGCCGGCAGTGTGCACATGCAGCCCAGACAGCAACCCTGTGCTGGGCTGCATCAAGAGCAGTGTGGGCAGCAGGGCAAGGGAGGGGATTCTCCCCCTTTACTCTGCTCTCCTCAGACCCCACCTGGAGTACTGTGTGCAGTTCTGGAGCCCCCAACACAAGAAGGACATGGAACTGCTGGAGCGGGTCCAGAGGAGAGCCACGAAGATGATCAGAGGGCTGCAGCAGCTCTGCTATGAGGACAGGCTGAGAGAGTTGGGGCTCTGCAGCCTGGAGAGGAGAAGGCTTCGAGGAGACCTTATAGTGGCCTTCCAGTATCTGAAGGGAGCCTACAGGAAAGCTGGGGAGGGACTATTTACATGGTCTAGTAATGTTAGGACGAGGGGGAATGGGTTTAAGCTGGAAGAGGGGAGATTTAGACTGGATGTTAGGAGGAAGTTCTTTACAGTGAGGGTGGTAAGGCACTGGAACGGGTTGCCCAGGGAGGTTGTGGATGCTTCCTCCCTGGAGGTGTTTAAGGTCAGGCTGGATGAGGCCTTGGGTGAGCTGCTCTAGTGGGAGGTGTCCCTGCCTGTGGCAGGGGGTTGGAGCTGGATGATCCTTGAGGTCCCTTCCAACCTAAACCATTCTATGATTCTATGATTCTAACACCCAAACCAAAACAACACAAACAAGCAAAGAACCAAAAAACCCAACAAAACAACAGCTCTGTAATGCATCAAGCACTAAATTAGCCACCCATTAGGGCTCCAGCTCAAGCGTGTGAAATCCTCTCCTGTCCTTGGGAAGGGAGCACCTTGGGTAGAAGCAGATCAGGAAATCCTTAGAAGCACAGACAAACCATCAGCAGACTGCCAATAGTAGGGACCCAGTTTCAAGGGCACGAAATTTCATTGCCTGGGCTAAAACACTGAGTGTGTCAGCTTGGGGGCAGTGATCTCCTCTGCCTAGCCACTAGAGCAGAAGGACATGTGTATTTATACACAAGTTGTCAGCATCTGCTATGACTGCAGTAACCAGTAACTTGCCTAGGATGAGCACAGGCTCCACTAAGATGGGCTTGTTTAGGCTGGAAAAGAGAAGGCTCAGGAATGACCTCATAGAATCATGGAATCATAGAATCAACCATGTCTGAAGAGACCTCCAATCTCATCCAGTCCCACCTAGCACCCAGCCCTATCCAATCCACCAGACCGTGGCACTAAGTGCCTCATCCAGGCTTTTTTTGCTCTTTACAACTACCTGAAGGGAGGCTGTAGCCAGGTGGGGTTGGTCACTTCTGCCAGGCAACCAGCAACAGAACAAGGGGACACAGTCTCAAGCTGTGCCAGGGGAGGTCTAGGCTGGATGCTAGGAGGAAGTTGTTGGCAGAGAGAGTGATTGGCATTGGAATGGGCTGCCCAGGGAGGTGGTGGAGTCGCCATCCCTGGAGGTGTTGAAGCCAAGCCTGGCTGAGGCACTTAGTGCCATGGTCTGGTTGATTGGCCAGGGCTGGGTGCTAGGTTGGACTGGCTGAGCTTGGAGGTCTCTTCCAACCTGCTTCATTCTATGATTCTAAGATTTTGGACAAAAGGCACCACTGAGCTAATGAGCTGCTGAGCACAGCATCACTGTTGGCCTAGCTACCAGTATCTTAAATAGAGAGAGAGTTTTTTCAGTGTAGATCCACAGCATTCACAATTCATAACCACAAAGACATGCTCCCCTTCCCTTGAAATAGGTTGAAATCCTGAAGCTGAGGACATTTGCAAAGCAAAATGACCCAGGCACTTCTGCCTGCCTCCATGAACCACAAGGCTGACAGCCAGCAGTATATCAGGCTGGCAGAGGAGGGAAACCTGTCATTATCTGGTGTCCAAACAGCTCACGATTTAGTCTGCTCCTGCTTGGCAAAGCTTAGGCTGCTTCAAACCGTAAACCTGCGACTTCAGCCAAACCTGAGGGACTTGAAGCCACATGAGAAAGTGGGGAACAGCAGAAAAGGCAGAGCTAGAGCAGAGCATTCAATTCACTTCACCTTGCCTGTGTGCAGAATCAGCTGTAACCAGAGCATCCCCACTGAAGCACAGGGGTCCTGATGAGCAGCTTGAGGGAGGGAGTGCCATGGAGGCAGGGCATTAATGTAGCTGAGTCAGGACTTAAAAAAACAGAGTTACTTTATTTTCCTGAACACCCTGCCCCCAGACTGCATGCAAAATGAGTTTAGCTTTATTTACAGATTCCAATTGGATCAAGAATTCTTCAAAAGGATGTTATGGACAAATTTAGAGATCTAGGAAGTCAGGAAATGACTACTAAAAGCTATAGTGCTAGTTTGAGCCTAGCTGGGATATTTTGATGAGAAGAATTAGATGATAGGCTGTGAAAAGGAAACATTGGTGATGTCTGCTGCACCCCTAGGCTTGCTGACATGGATAAAGACAAGGGCACAAACAGAGAAGACAGAGTGTGTGTCTCTGTTGGAGTCGGTGTCTGTGCTTTTCTCCCTGGGCTTCTGCTGCATCACTAATCCTTCTGCTTCTAGTCCCCATTGCCAATCCTGCAAACTCACCTTGCACATAAGGCAAACTCTGGGATAAGTATGTCTGCTGCACTCATAGGCTTGCTGAGATGTATAAGAACAAGAGCATAAACATAGATAATGCAGTTGTTTGCTCCTGGGCTCTGGAGCTGCATGAACTTCTCTCTCTAACCTAACTTGGTGACTGACTGACCTGTCTGCTTCCTAATCCCCCTGGCTTACCTTCCAAATTCACCTTGAATGTAAGGCAAAGTCTGGGGTAAGGTAGAGGGGTGCAAAGAAGTTGGAAAGGTGGTTGGGAGCCCCTCCTGGGGACTCTGGTTTCTGGGAGGGCTGCTGTGTTTCTGTATTACCTTTAACTTGTGTACTTCTGTCTACAGCTGTAGATATTGTAAATACCCTCTTGTATCTTGTGCTAAGCTGTGAATATAAAGCTTCATTCATTCAAGTTCCAGAGCAGCTGAGTCTAGTCTGGGTGATTTTCTTAAGTGGGGGGGAGGCAAGGAACACCCAAACCACCACAGCTATAAACACAGCCTTACCCCACTATCAATCAGACTGAGCAGAGAATTAAGGGAGCAGCAGACTTTACTCACAGAGGTGAGATAGGTATTCAGCAGTGATCCCTTGCTGGATTTCTCTGCTCTCAGCTGCCTCCTGATGCTGCAGGCAATATCCAATAGTCTGGATCCAGGCTGCAGAAGCCCAAGGCCAGTGGAAAAGCTGCCAAACTCAGAAATGTCTCTGGACACAGCTGCCACAAGACAGGGATTTGAGGAAGCGACGCTGCCTCAGCAGCAGTGGGGGAGAGCCAAACTGGGTCCGAGAGCAGCTGGGTCCAGGTGCAGCTGGCAGCTCTCTCAAATGCACCCCAGGATTTGCCAAGCTTGCAAGTTTGCAGTAGTGCAAAAATGGGGAGAATCATCCAAAGGCAGGAATGGCGCAAAACCGAGAGCCACATAAAAAGATAGGAGCCTTCCAAAAGCAGGAATGGTCCAAAAGCGGAATTCTGTCACGGCAGGAACCTGTCCTGTCAGGAGCTATGTCAAGGTAGGAACTCTTTCAGGGCAGGAACTTCTTTGCCTTCTCCCTTGCTCTATTTATGCTTTCCTAGACCATTTGCCATTCTATACTGGGCACAAAAACTCAGCCAAGCACTGAGGGAATGCAAAGTGAAGAAGGATAATAACAGGCGGGTGCTGATCTTGGTTCCCACCAGCTGCTGGCTACCTTATCTCAGAAGAGATAGATAACAAACACCTCGTTAATGAGGAAAACAAGGCGTGGTTTATGCTGATAGAGTGGGTTGTCCTTGACTAATTATGCTAATGTGTAGGCGTGTGCCTTGTGGCCCCGAGGGTATTTATTGAGAGCCAAGTGATCAATAAAGGTCTCTGGCATAATTCATGTTGAATAGTCTGGAGTCCGTGTGGCATCGCCTTTGATCACACTGATCTCTGGGGCCTTGACCATCTTTCCCAGGGCAAGCTAATCCAGGGTGTTGCAACACCTAAACTATAACAGGTGTTTTGGAACAAAGCACCAGCCCGACTCCAGCGCGGGCTTCCACATGGGTCAGCACACCTGCGGAAAGGCACCTTTTGCCATTGCCCCTGTGCTAGTTTGAGCCTAGCTAGAATGTTTTGGTGAGAAGAATTAGACCATAGGCTGTGGAATGAAAACAATGGTGAGGTCTGCTTCCCTTGCAGCCTTGCTGAGATGTGTAGAAAGGAAAAGCAAAACATTAGATAAAGTCACTTTGCTCTGCACTTCGCTTGGGGCACTTCGCTCTGGGCTGTGCTCTCAGCTCTTTGCCTGCTGGGGAGCTGAGGCTGCTGCCTGAACTCCATCTTGCTTTATAACCTCACCCTCCATTTGCTTTGGCTGATTCACCTTTGCTTCTTAATCTCCCTGGCTGAGCCTCCATTCTTCCTTGGGACTGGGGTAAGGTTGAGAGGGGTAGGGGGAAGGTGAAGGGGGTGGTTGAGAGCCCCTCCTGGGGACTCAGGTTTCTGGGAGGGGAGTTGTGTTTCTGTATTACCTTTTACCTTGTCTATTTCTGTCTATAACTGTATATACTGTAACTATCTGCTTGTACATTGTGCCAGCTGTAAATATAAGCTTCATTCAAATT
>WAAF01011736.1:0-17301 GCA_013400475.1 Tricholaema leucomelas
CTCCACCACAAATCAGCATAGGTGGCAGAATACCCTCCGCAGCAAACCCTTACCCTTGTATGATTCAAACTGCTAGACACAAATCCACAGAAAAAATGAGTATCATTAGCTCTGCTCCTCTCTGTGCTTGAAAAGAATTTCTTGTCAACTGAAAGAATTTACTCGGAAGAACATCAAAATAATGAACATGACTAATTAAAAGACACAACACCTGAAACAAAACATAGTCTCCCCTCCAAACCAAACATACAAAAAATCCACAAGCACACAAAGTTACAAAAAACCCCCAACCAAACAATGAACAAACAAACAAACAAAAAATCAACCAACCAAAAAAACCCACATCACAAAATAAACCACAAAACAAGGAAGTCCTGAGTCTTCAGGTGAGCTGTAAGAGGTTTGTAATGTTCTGGGCTAGAGTAAGACATCATACCAATACTAAGAGCAAGAAAAATACTCCCAACATAGCAAGCACATGTAAAATGAATGTTAGGAAAATGTGTGTGTGTGTCTGCATTCACAATCTTAGCTTCAGAGCTTCTCCAAACGTTCAAAAAAGGCTCTCTCTATTAGTAGTCAAATTCTGATGTATAGAAGATTTTTTTAAAAATTATTTACTGAATAACAGCTCCACTAGCCTTTAACTGACTGAACAATTAGTTTTGTTCCTGCAAAGAACTCTTGTCAAGACAGGCCTTGCTAACACTATGGATTGCTCAGACTGACCTCACTCACTTTTAAGTCCAAGCTGAACATGCTTTCCCCATTGCAAGGATCATTGGAAAAAATCTACAGTTGACTACACAGTAGGTGAAAACAGGCCACATAACCATCCCTTCTGATTTTAAAAGCAGTTAGTTCCTCTGCTGTGGAAATCAGTAGGCAGTTGTATTATGGACTTCAACATAATACCACCTGATTCATAGTGATTTTATCACAAAAAAAATAAAAAGACTGGAAGACAATAGATAGTAATTAAAAAAAAATCGATTGTAATCTTCTAAGGACTTTTCTTCTGTCTTCAAGTCTTTATGACTTTGGTTTTGGGGTTTTTTTGGGCTGTGGTAGTGGTGTTTTGTTTTGTTTTGTGGGTTTTGTTTGTTTTTTGTTGTTTTTTTTTTTTTTTTTTCCCAATATCACCATTACTACAGTGTGCAATATATATGTACAACGAGTAAGACCGTTTTTTCCCTCCTTGGTCATTTTTAAGGAACCAAATAAAAAACAACTCCTCATCAACAAAACTCACAAATATAATCTGCAAGTTAATATACACTGGATACTGCAAAAAGCAGCATATCAGCAATCAAGATCAAATGAGGATAAAGAGGATTGACAGTCTCTTTGCTATCTTTTTTAAAAGTAATTATAGGTTTCTATATTTAACATAAAGGAACAGATTGCTCTCAATAATGCAGTAGTGCTCTTTAAATTCAAGATAATACTGTTACCTTTAGCAAAGGTGTTTCATATTTACACAGGTGTGAAAAATGATACGTTTTGAACTGATTGTAGCTTTCCTTCTTTCATTAATTCTAAAATATCTACAATAACTTCTCTACTACAAATGCTTCCTTCAGTAAGAAAAGGCCTAAAGATGAAGTGAGTGGACTTCTCTGTATAATTATATCATTTAATGTTCAAGTGTCATAAATTCAGGTGATGTACTACAACATATTTTTGTTTATTTTGTAGTAAAAGCATGCTGTATTTCACAGACAAAGCTTTTCATTTTATAAAATCTCTATCACTTGCAAATGCTCTCCCACATGTCAGTGGCATTGTTCAACCCTCTTTCACCAGAAATACTCTTTGTATTGGACTCTAATTTAGTTAAGAGACACATGCTGGTAGAAAACAAAAATGCACATGAATGCTACCTTCAAATTTCCAGTTAAACTGTGGCTATTTATCTGTATTCAGAAAATTGAGTACTTTTGTCAAGAAACAAAGCTCATTTATGGAACTTACAAGGAAAGATCAGAGAAAACATAAGCAAGTAAGATTCAGAAGTTAAGCATTTTCAGTTTGAGGCAACAAATCATGGCAACAGTTAGAAAAACAGAAGCAGCACTTCCACTGCAGCAGTAGTGAACCCATCTGATTGCTCGTTAATATAAAAGAAACATGGGAGCAAATAAGACAGACCAAATCTCTGTTACTGGACCAGGTGAAGACAGCATGCTATCCCTTTGGACTTGTCTTTTCTACTTTCAGCAAGTTCCATGTACAAACATAGGCCTACAAGTTCGAAGTGTTTCACAGATTTAATATAATTCAGCTTAATTTCTGGAACTCAGCATGCATTTTAAAAAATTGCTTTTTTTATACTTATGGGAAGGGTGTTTTTCAGCCATTAAAGTTGGCAACTAGAAGTAAGTACCTCTGACTTCTGTTCCAAGTATGTTCTTACTTCAGCCTCGTGTCTGTCCTTCTTTATCAGGTTGTGGATAGAAATTGGAAGTTACCTACCTCAAAGAGGTTTTATGAACCGCAGAACTCAATCAGTGTTGGGAAGCAATTTGAGTACCATGGACAAAATGCTTTCTGGAAGTATGCTGAAATTTTCATGGAAATAATAGCCTCTTTATCTGTGGCAGATTTTTTGCTAACTGCAGGTCTAAAAGGTGTGGGTAAGCTCAGTGTGGTAAATCCTACACAATGTCTATTCAAATTCCTGGTTTTAACCAAGAACAAATATGGAACTGGAACAATATTCTGGACTCCATGAAATACAAATGAGGTTAATCAGACACTGTATGTCCTGAGTAATCAGATAAGTGTAGTCAGCTCACTGATCTGTATCAACACATTAATGATTTATGTAGCTTTTAATTTACAACACAGTCATATCTAAAATAATGAGATAGAGGCAGGCATTCAAAATTCACTGCATGGGTCATAAAATGAGTGGTGGCCTCAGATTTGTGCTACATTAAGGAATAATTTTAATTTACTTTTAAACAGTTTATATACAGAGATGTAAGAACTTGTGCTAGTTTGAAGCTAGCTAGAATGTTTTGGTGAGAAGAACTAGACTACAGGCTGTGAAAGGAAAACAGTGTTGATGTCTACTTCCCTCATAGGCTTGCTGAGATGTGTAAAAACAGTCACCATCCCTGGGGGTGTTCAGGAAAAGACTGGATGAGGCACTTAGTGCCATGGTCTAGTTGACTGGATAGGGCTGGGTGATAGGTTGGACTGGATGATCTTGGAGGTCTCTTCCAACCTGGTTATTTCTATTCTATTCTATTCTATGTTTAAAAAAGTAAAACATAGATAATCACTTCACTTGGGAGTTTTGCTTGGGACTGGGGAACTGGCTGAGCTGCACCTTACTCTCTAACCTCACCTTCCATTTTGGACTAATCCACTTTGGCCTCCTGGCCAAACCTCTATTCTTCCTTGGGACTGGGATAAGGTTGAGAGGGGTAGGGGGAAGGTGAAGGGGTAGTAGACAGCCTCTCCTGGGTACTCAGGTTTCTGGGAGGGGAATTGTGTTTGTATTATCTTTTTTTACCTTGTATATTTCTGTCTATAACTGTATATACTGTAAATATCTGCTTGTGTATTGTGCTAGCTGTGAATATAAGCTTCATTCATATTTCCAGGGCCTGCTGAGTCTAGTCTGGGTGATTTCTAAAGTTTTGGGGGGGGCAGGTAACACTCAAACCACTACAGAAGCCTTGGAAGCTGATTATATATGTAAGTCCCACTTATATTTATTCAGTATATTTAAGTCCCCTTCTTAAATTGTATGCCTTTAATGTGTTAGAAAGTACATGGAAAATGTTGTTTGGGTGTTGTTTTTTTATTTTTGTGGGGTTTTTTTCTGTTTTGTTTTTTTTTTTTGGGTTTGGTTTTTTTTTTTTAGGTGGGGCAGATCCCTTTAATTTACAGAAAATGGTGTGTCTACTTTAGCTACAAGTTTCGTACATGCATGAAAGCTAAAAGAAGGTCAAAGGGGAGTCTTCTTTCCCTACTGTTTCAATCTGATTGCATGCCCCTCTACATCTACCATAACAATCTCTCAACTTGGAGCTGATTGTAGCTTAGCTTCATTAAACTTAACTGCTGGAGAACTGGTTTCTTTCTTCATTGCAAGTGTTTATTTTCTACCACCCTTCTTTGTAACATGCTGCAGCAATCTGTAAAGCAATAGCAAGTCTAGGGTAATTTTAAACAGAAATTAATCTCGCTCAGGTTACTTAGCAACTTTTTTCCCCTTCCTTTTCCTTTTTTTTTAAAAAATCTTTTTTTTTTTTTTTTTTTCCAAAAAAACCTCCTGATGCAAGAACTAACACAATTATGTCAAAAACGTTGCTGTTGTCATCCTTGTCAGGGAAGCAGCCTAGCTTATCACACAGGTAGCCTTTGTGTTCTGTTTTTTAATGCTTTCTTTATTCACTTCCATGTGTTATCCTGGATTCCAGCAGCTTTTGATTTAAGCAGATGCCTGTCATGTGGAACTTTACTGAGGGCTTTCAGAAACTCCAGATAAGTCATGCTGTATGCATTGACACTGTCTACCTGGTCTATAACCTTCTTAAAGTCAAAAGAAGTTAGATGGATTCCTGCTTTTCCACATTCACAGTTTGACTTTACTTTTTTTTTGTTGAGGGGATTGTGGGCCATACTACTCATTGATGCAGATCGCTGCATCTCCAGAGAAATCAATGGAATTGTACTGTTTTACTCCCTGCTTTGCAAATCTTTCCCTTCTCTGACTGAACAAATTTTCTACTTCTGATACATACCATGAATGCCCACCTTTAATGATGCTGTGAACATTTACTTAAAGTATGCCCACTGAGATACATAAGTTATCCATAACTGATTAATGCCCTTTTATCCATATTTTTCCTTTTTACTCCAAAACTTTCTTAAAACAAGATTTCTATTTCCTTAAAAAAACAAAAAAAAAAAAAACAATCAAAAAACAACAAAAACCCAAACAAAAACTCAAACAACAAAAAAAGAACACCAAACCAAAAAGAAAACCAAGCAAGTGACAACTGAAAATTTTGTGGGAGTTGTTGGTCCATTCAGAAGGGCCTGAACTATGTCACGTTCAAGTCTTATATGACCCATGTTAGATAAAGGAGGATATGCATTGGCTATAACACTGGTCAAATATGTAAACTACCTCTTGTAAGAGAATTCACAGATTTAATTTTCCCAGTAAGGACACAGAGAATGCAGACTTTTCAGGTTGCTTTTATTATAATCCCCATTCTTGATCTTCCTATGAGCTGCACGTTCCATGTAAAGATTCTGTCCTGCCCTCTATTAGCATGAAATCTGATGTTCCTTCCTAACTTTGACCAGGAATTTGGCAGGCTGGGGACAGAGTGGCTGGAGAGCAGGCAGGAAGAAAGGGACCTGGGGGTACTGGTAGACAGCAGGCTGAAGATGAGGCAGCAGTGTGCCCAGGTAGCCAGGACAGCCAATGGCATCCTGGCCTGTATCAGGAATAGTGTGGCCAGTAGGACGAGGGAGGTTATTCTTCTCCTGTACTCAAAGCTGGTCAGGCCACACCTTGAGTACTGTGTTCAGTTCAGGGCCTCTCAATTCAAGAGAGATGTTGAGGTGCTGGAACACGTCCAGACAAGGGTGATGAAGCTAGTGAAAGGCCTGGAACAAAAATCCTATGAGGAGAGGCTGAGGGAGCTGGGGTTGTTTAACCCGGAGAAGAGTAGGCTCAGGGGAGACCTCATTGCTGTCTACAACTACCTGAAGGGAGGTTGTAGTCAGGTGGGTGTCGGTCTGTTCTCCCAGGCAACCAGCAACAGAACAAGGGGACGCAGTCTCAAGTTGTGCCGGGGGAAGTCTAGGCTGGATGTTAGGAGGAAGTTCTTCCCAGAGAGAGCGATTTGTCATTGGAATGGGCTGCCCAGGGAGGTGGTGGAGTCACCTTCCCTGGAGGTGTTGAAGAAAAGACTGGATGGGTCGCTTAGTGCCATGGTCTAGTTGGCTGGATAGGGCTGATTGATAGGTTGGACTGGATGATCTTGGAGGTCTCTTCCAACCTAGTTGATTCTATGATTCTATAATAAATTGCATTACTTACTGTGTGGCAGATTGTAAGTAACTTTCTCCATGAGTTTGAGTGAAACATTCTGTGGTCTATTTTGTTCCCATGTCCATGAGTAATGGTTCAAAGATATTTTCTCGTCTATTTTTTCACCAAATTTTTGAACAATGAGTATGATGTGGAAAGTAATGCAGGAGGAGGAACGGATTAGGAAATGTAGGAACTATAATTTGTGCCTTAAAGTTTCCTAATATTACATATTCCTTCGTGTATCCTTACACTATTTCTAGTAGTTACCACCAAATGAAAAGCATTATCATCCTTAAAATCAATTGGTGTCTTTATTCCTAATGTTTTCCTATGTAAAGTACTAAATGGTAATGATCAATAGACATGAACTATAACATTAAATTAAGTGAATGACAAAATCATAGCATTTTCCATGCCATCTTTCTGAAGACGTGAAGACGGTATTAAAAATACCAAGGTACTCATTTTGCTTCAAAAGTGAGACATTGTACCTCTTTTACTGGCATCCTGCAGGGGAAGACAAATGCTGTCTGCAAAGATGTCTGCAAGGTATTAAACTAGATCCAGCATAGATATTAACTATTTTCAGTGATTTTTTTTCATTAAAAATAAAAAAGAAGGGGAAAAATAGGAAAAAAAAAAAGAGAGAGAGAGAAACTTGACTCAAATGTACAAAATCATAGATCTATCCTTGTAAAATGTTGCCGTTCCCTACAGTTAGCCATGTTTGGTCTTTCACCTTCTGAGCTAAGCTGATTTACTTTGTTTCTATTTTAACACAACCTCTTATGGGAACATAGCAATTTAGAAAGCAAATCAAGCAATATTTGCAATCTGTTCCTAACCTGAGGACAAAAAAAAAACCTAAATGAAAGCAGGAAAAAAAATGAAGGACTTAAATAAAGATAAAGATAACAAAAAATCATTTTTATAAGATGAAATCTTAGTCTTTGCTTCTTAAATTGGGCAAGATCAAATTCTGATACCAGTGGAAATCAGAAGACTAAAGTAATGATGCATGGCAGTCCAAAGTATATTGCAATTTAGTACTTGAAAGTCAAAATCAAGAGTCCAACACTTAATGACAGTTCCTTTTCTGAGTTCTTTACTAATATATGTGACATTTTAATATAAGATTATGTGCTTAGTGTAATTATGGCAAGTAGTTTCTCCCTGAATGATGAAGAGCTTATTCCTTTTTGTCTTTCATATAAAACTTTTCAGACTACTATGAATTCCACTTCTGGTGTCTTCTGTATATCAGAGGTCAGCCTTTGAAAATAAACAAAAAATATACACAGAGTACTAAGAAACAAAATAACTCAGGACATTAACAGAGGTATTTTAATGATTGGTGTTTTATTTCTTTTTAAACATCCACAGAGAGGTAAGGAGTCAAAGAAAGTGCAGTAACTGGAGTGAGTTAGAGACTACAACTGTATGGGCAAAATTTATTAAAAAAAAATATAATTTATTAATTTTTATATAAAAAATGGTGGTTTGGGTGTTCCCCACCCCCCACACTTTAGAAATCACCCAGTCTAGACTCAACCAGCTCTGGAAATATGAATGAAGNAGCTCCCCAGCAGGCTAAGAGCAAAGTGCAATGTGGCTTTATCTATGTTTTGCTTTTCCTTTTTTACACATCTCAGCAAGACTATGAGCTGTTGTGGAGGGCCTATAGGCCCAAAAATAGGCTTATTTTATGCCTTACTTTGCCTTGCCTTGCCTGGACATGTTTGCTTGCCCAAACATGTTTTCCTCCCCAAACCAGGGGTAAACACATTAAAGGCACAAAAGGGTACAATAGGCCTAGGTGCCACAATATCTGGCCTGCCTAAGGCCCAGGTTGTAAACAAGTTATATAAGCAGGTTGTAAACATGTTGCATAAGCCCACGCTGTCAGCGTGTGGCCTAGCCACACTCTCCATATTTGGAGGTACCAGGCAACTGATTTTGCCTATTATGGTATTATTTGGCTGAGTGCCAAACCCTGATTGGTCACTAGTGGCCAATAGCCAATTAATCTCAGGCCCACAGTTCATAAATGGAAGCTCACATATGCTCCCGCTTGCCTCTTCTGCTTCTGCATGCTTCTGCTGCTTCTACGAGCTTCTGCTAGCTCTCACTAGCTCTGACTTCACCTGCATCTTCACCCACCTGTACTCTTGCTTCACCAGCATGCTCACACTCACACTCAGGCCCCATGCTCAGGCCCCCCTACTCACGATAGCTAACATTCGGGCACACCTAGTTATTATTAGATTTAAACTAGCTGGCCTTGCTTGTGCTGTTATTATGGAGACAGAATTTCCCAGCCAGCCATGGTGAGCTAATCAGGATTTGATCCTGCATTGCTGTATATTTGTGGAGCACAGACTCCCATGCAGCTGTGTATGCCCGCTGCCTTCATTACCTGGTAATAGCCATTGCTGCCAAGATACCAGGAGCAGATCCTCTTGTCTGCACATGTGATCAGCCTGCCAACCAGTGTGAGAACCGTGCTTAGA
Source organism: Tricholaema leucomelas (assembly GCA_013400475.1). Classification (NCBI taxonomy): domain Eukaryota; kingdom Metazoa; phylum Chordata; class Aves; order Piciformes; family Lybiidae; genus Tricholaema lacrymosa; species Tricholaema leucomelas. The sequence goes on from WAAF01011736.1 coordinate 8,578, forward strand.
CTGCACGGCACCCTTCTCCTGCACTGGAGGTCCTGTCAACAGTCCCTGGACCAGCCCCTGAACAAAGCACCCAGAAAGAGCCAGGAGACAAAGCATCCTCACCAGGAGAACAAGCTCAGAGACTGTATTCATTTCCCCAGATAGCTGGGAAAACTGCATCCTCTCCCCAGAAGCTGGGAGGATTATTCATCTCCCCTAAAGCCGGGAAGATTTCCAGCCTCACAGTCCATGGACAAAGTTCCCCTGAAGGCTTGGACACCTTAGGTATATAGGCTGTTGACATAGCCCCGGAGGGTGATTGATGATTACTGATGATTAATCAGAATAGTGAGTAAATGCTTTAATAAATCTGTAACATATACAATATTTGTAGCCTCCTGCCATAGAGCAGGAAGTGTTTCAGCTCACTCTGCTGGGCAAATAGTATATTGACCCCAGGCGGCATTGAGCTGCAGGGAAAACTTCTCTCTCTGTTAATAGTTGTATGCTAGTTATTGTAATATAGTTATAATAAGTCATATTGTGTTATTATTCCATAAGGCCCACCGATAACCATGAGAAGATCCATTTTAATATTAAATATAGTAGTTGGGGGTGCCGAGAGTTCAGAATATTTGATTTAATAAATATATATTTTTATACATAATTATCTCGCACCTATTAATTTCTCCCCTTTGCCACAAACTGGCGTAGGTGGCAGAATCCTCTGCTGCGACATGAGCGAAGTAGACATCACCATTGTTTTCATTTTACAGCCTATGATCTAGTCCTTCTCACCAAAACATTCTAGCTAGGCTCGAACTAGCACACACCACAATACTCAATTTTTAAATAATAGATTCTTTGCACGGTCATGAAAAGTATTATATAGAGGGTAAAACAGAGAATCTAGAAAATTTAAGAAATAACTAGCAATAATACAACAAACTAATTCAATTATTAGAAATTGGAAAGAGCATCTTACAGTCAATATACTGCTTGTCTGCTAAAGGGACTTGAGAAGCTCCTTTCTGCTTAAGCCAGAAGGCACTTGGATTTAGTTACAGAGAGACTTTTATATATTTACTGACAAAATATTTTCTCTGGACTCCTGTGGCTGAATTATAGTTTCCAGGCAGTACCCGAACACTTGAAAGGAGTTCTGTCAGTGTCTTAATAGCCATTGAGACTTCTAGATCTTCCAGGCTCTAACAGGGTGCTGGGAAAGAGGCAGATGACCTTTGATCTGATTCTGGTTCCTCTTGGACTCCAGACTTGGCACAGAGGTTTGCAGAGGTGAAGGCAAGATGTCTTGCAGATGTGCAGAGAATATGATGTCAGTGGCACTTCACACCATGTTGTGTGGCACTTAATGCCTTTTCCTGGTAAACTTGAGGCACTTAAGTTTCAAGGTAGTTCAAGCCTAAAACATCAGGGCTTGTAATTATGTAGCAGGCAGAGCCTGGCAGAGCATTGAGGCAGAGCAGAGCACTTTTTCAGAGCAGAGCACACTGCTTGCAACTTAGCTCCATTTATATAATTTGCCTGAGTATAATGACTCATTTTTCCACAGAGATTCACTAATCAGAATGGCACTTTGCCAAAACAGACCATATTAGGTGAAACCAGGGCTTGCTTACCGTTATTTGGGCAAGACACTAACAAGTTCTTAAACACTTGTGGATACCTGCTGATCACTTTGGGAGGGGACATAATGGCACCAAGCCTTTGTTCCACAACAAGGCTTAAAAGAATTGGATGAAACAGAACTGAACAGCTAGACTACCTAGACCTTGGTTAATTTTTATTGGAAGAAACATAGCCAAATCAACAAAAATGAAAAAAAAAAAAAAATCCATCCCCCAAGCTCCCCAGTGAACAACAAAACCCACAAAAGCCACAAAAACCAAGACTAAAATTGACAACTTTCACTCTTTACTAGATGGAATTCATAAAGTGGATGGAAAATGGAATAGCTGAAAGTCAGAGAAGTGTTATAAGGTATCCTCCTGTCACTTAAGACCAGGAATCATTAGAAGGAGCACCAAAAGGTATCTAGAGCCTTGCTAAAAGAGGGACATTATTAAAATATCTATGCTGGAAATACAATTTTAATCTGCAAGGACTTTTTTTTCAGAAAAGAAAAAACAATCACATTTGAAAAGAATACTTGGAAATATGGACAGGTAAGTGCATATACTGATAAAGAAGTTACAGTAGAAGTCTTATGTAAAACATCTGCAGTCATAAGAAATATAATTTTGTTAGGGAGAGAGAAATCTTTAATGGACCTACCTCTACTTATGTGCCTTCAGTGGAAGCTGAATCTAATAACTTCTCTTTTCTATCTGACACATCATTGGCAATTTTAGTCCAACTTATAAAGAACTGACAGTTTTTCCTTTGTGCTGCTAGCTGCAAATTTGTAATTATAAACCACACTAAACAATTACATATTCACCAGCACATTTTCATCCTCTCAAGATAGTTGGGGTTCTGGTCCTAAATTTTTAATTTATCTAGTTTTAAATATGGTTACTTTTTGGTGTACTTTTTCATAGAATCATAGAATCATAGAATGGTTTAGGTTGGAAGGGACCTCAAGGATCATCCAGCTCCAACCCCCCGCCATAGGCAGGGACACCTCCCACTACAGCAGGCTGCTCAAGGCCTCATCCAGCCTGGCTTTAAATGCCTCCAGGGAGGAAGCATCCACAATCTCCCTGGGCAACCCGTGCTGTGGGTTTTTGTTTTATTTTTTCCCCTCACTTTTTTTTTATTTTCTTTTGTTTGGGTTTCAGTTTTCTTTTGTGTGTGTGGCTTATTTGGTTTTATTTTTTCCTGAGGAGAAAATAAAGGATCATATTTTTTATTAACAAAAAAGAAAAAGGAAGTGGAAAAATACAAAGAGAACAGAATTTGTCTTTATGAAAAAAAATACTGTAGATATTTTGCCAGAAAGGACACACAGTGAAAATAGATTAGTTCGTTTGAGCTGTATGTGGAAAATATATATTTCTTGAAGCAGGTGGTGCGAACGAAGAGGATAGGAAGAAAAATGTCTTGTGAGGAAAGCATTCTTCAAAATGTGATTTCTATCATCAAGTGAGAAGGCAGCAAAATATTGTACCACTAAAAGCTGCAGCATTTCCTAGTACTCTTTCTTTGGAATGTATTTAGCTACAAGTACAGTCCTCTTGGTAAACAATGACCATTAAGAATCCAAATTGAATTTTGATTACCGTCAATTGTGTACCAATTGAGATTCTGACCAGACACTAATTTACCATTCTACCAACTTTCAAATACTGCTTCTCATTATCTTCATCATATTCCACGACATTAATACTTATTTTTCAGTGTTGATCTTATTAAAAAAAAAACACCACAAAACACAAATCTTGGGAAATGTGTTAAACTAACTTCAGTGAAGTGAAAAGTTGCAGAGGAAAAATAAAATAAAAAAGTATATATTCAGATAAGATTAATGTTTAGATTTATGTAAATAAAATATTGTTACCCATGTTTATTCGTCACCATTGCATACTTGACTACATGGAAAACATCAGAAGACAGGAGTTCAGGATTAGGGTATTGGTAGAAAAAAAAAAAGGCAAATTTTTGTTGTTGTTCCAAATATCTCCCAAATGTTGCTAAGACATGTATAATCCAGTGAGGAAGGAAATGCATGGAGAAGGGAGGGATCATCCCTTTCTTTGCACTATGAGTAATACCCTTCCTTACAGTAGGCACTGGCAGTCTTCAAATCTGCCTTAAATTAGATGCCTGAACCTCCTGTTTCAGTAACTGAAGAAGTAGATGTAGTTCAGCTGTTACTTTACATGGGAAGAAATGGCAAAAAATATTGAAACTCATCTCTCAGAATAAAGATGAGCAGAATGAGTATTTAATGTGAATAAGTACAATTTTGTTAATTGTTTAGTTGTTCATTAGAATTAAAATATAAAAGACTGTCTAGTGGTTAGTGCACTCATTTGGGTAGGAAGGTCATGGATTCAGCAGTGTTTGTCCAGCGATTGCTTCCTGTAAAATTTAAATGTTTCTTTTGGCAAAAAAAGGGAAATAGCTGATGTGGTTGCCACACCAGTCTCCACAATACTTGAAAAGTCCTGGCAGTCAGGTGAAGTCCCTGGTGACTGGAAGGAAACATTACACCCATTTTTTAAAAGATCACAGACCACATCCTCCCAGATGCCACGCTAAGGCTCATGGAGGACAGGGAGGTGATTCAAGACAGCCAGCACGGCTTTACTAGGAGCAAATCCTGCCTGACTAACCTAGAGGCTTTCTATGATAAAGTGACTATGTCAGTAGATAAGGAACAACCTATGGATGTTATCAGTCTGGACTTCTGCAAGGTCTTTGACACAGTCCCCCACAACACCTCCAACCAAGTTGGAGAGGTACAGATTGAATGAGTGGGCTGTTCAGTGGATAAGGAATTGGCTGGATGGTCACATCCAGAAGGTAGTCCTCAATGGCCTGAATTCCAGATGGAAAGCAGTGACAAGTGATATCCCTCAGGCATCTGTACTGGAATCTGTGCTGCTTAGTGTTTTTATCAGTGATATAGACTGTGGGATTAAGTGCACCACCAGCAGGTCTGCAGATGACACCAAGCTTAGTGGTGCTGTAAATACATGAGAGGGACAGGATGTCATCCAGAAGGACTTGGACAAGCTGGAGAGGTGGATCCAGATGAACCTCATGAAGTTCAACAAGAGCAAGTGCAGGGTCCTGCACCAGGGATGGAACAATCCTCACTATCAATACAGAGTAGGGGATGAGGTGACAGAAAGCAGCTCTGAAGAAAAGGACTTGAGGGTGTGGATTGATGAGAAACTGGACATGAGCAGACAGTGTGTGCTTCCAGCCCAGAAGGCCAATTGTAACCTGGGCTGCATCAAAAGAAGTGTGGCCACCAGATCCAGAGAGATGATTCTGTCACTTTACTCCACTCTAGTAATACCTCACCTGGAGTAGTGTGTCCAGCTCTGGAGCCCGCAACATAGGAAGGACGTAGACTGACAGAACAGGTCCAGAGGAGGGCCACAAAAATTATCAGGGTGTTGGAGCACCCCTGCTACAGAGACAGGCTGAGGGAGCTGGTCTGGTTCAGCCTGGGAAAGTGGAGGCTTCAGGAAGACCTAATAGTAGCCTTCCAGTGACTGAAGAGAACTTACAAAGAGGAAGGAAAGAAACTGTTTGCAAAGACCTGCAATGATACAAAAAGGGACAATGGCTTCAAACTAGAGAAGAGCAGATTTAGAACTGTTAGGAATAGGTTCTTTACCATGAGTGGAACACTGAAACAGGTTGGCTGGGAAGGTGGTTGAGGCCCCGTCCCTGGAGATATTCAAAGTGAGGCTTGACAGGGCTCTGGACAGCCTCATCTAGTTGAAGGTTGTGATGGTTTGGGTGTCCTCTGCCCCACACAACTTCAGAAATCACCCAGACTGGACTCAGTCGGCTCTGGAAATTTGAATGAAGCTTATATTTACAGCTGGCACAATTTACAAGCAGATATTTACAGTATATACAGTTATATACAGAAATATACAAGGTAAAAGGTAATACAGACACAACTCCCCTCCCAAAAACCTCAGTCCCCAGAAGGGGCTCTCAACCACCCCNTTCTCACCAAAACATGCTAGCTAGGCTCAAACTAGCCCAAAGGTGCTCCTGCTTACTACAGAGGTACTTGGACTAGATGACCTTTGAAGGCCCCTTCCAACTCAGATCATTCTGTAAGTCTGTGTTTCTATGATTCTATGATTTGGTAGAATCCTATAAAAGTCACCCTTTCAGATGGGTGTATTAGCTTTAAGGAAGTATGCTGCCATAGTTGTCCATCATTGTGCTAATTTGAGCCTAGCTAGCATGTTTTAGTGAGAAGAACTAGATGATAGGCTGTAAAATGAAAACAATGGTGAGGTCTACTTCCCTCACAGTCTTGCTGAGATGTATACAAAAGAAATGCAAAACAAAGAAATTAGGTCACTTGCTTCTTCGCTGGGGAGCTTTACCTGGATAAATGACTGACAATTCCATGTTACACAGTACAGCCTTACTTTCTACGCATTGGGAAAAATGAATTTAAGTGATGGCTTAATTGTGGCTAGATAAAGTCTCTCATCTTAGGATAGGAAATATTTTCTGAATAGCTTGATGATACCGGAACACGCTAATGAATGGTAATTGAAATGTTATTAATACTCAACGCACACAAACATGCCAAATTAAAACTTCAGGTGCCTTGGAAATCCTTATGCTCTAGGGAACATAAGGGCTACATCACAGCTGGATAAAGATTTTGAAAATTAAAAGGTGTTCAAAGTTCAGTTAAACAATTATAATGGCAGTTACCAATTTGAGAGTTTGAGTTAGACTGATTGGGAACTTTCATGGCACTCCTAAGGGCTTATGTATCCTTTCCCTCCAAAAATGCTCACAGGGCAGCAGCTATCTAAAGATGTGTTGATAAAAAGTCTTCAGTTTTGTTGATATCTCCCTTTTCTTCCTTTTGTTAGATATTTAACCATTAATAACTATACACTCTCTAATGGTCCATCCTATATAACTGGCTTCCAAGCAATTGGAAGATATGGCATCAACAGGTAACAAAAGTGAAAGGTTTGCCAGATCAAGACAGAAATGTAACCACAATGTACTTCCACCACTGAAGAATCATCCCTTTTTCATGTTTAAAGTTCAACACTTCTTCATATTAGCTGCAAAATGTGTCTTTGTATATGAAGACGTCAGCAAGTATAAAATGTATGCGGAATTTGAAACAGGTTGATGAGAAGAGAAAATGTGTTTGGACATGGCTAGAACTTCCAAATCTTCTATGTACTCATAAATTTACATAGCTATTTTTAAAGGTTGTTTATGCTCACACATTTTTTTAAATTGGAACTTGACCAGATTGTGCATGTTTTATGATGCTTTTACCATCCGGAATATGATTCACTGTTGTTTTTTTTTTTTCTCTGACATTTACAAAATTTAACAACTTTCCTCCTATAAAAGATAAAGGCATCTGCATTTTTTTTTGAAGTTTAAACAGTTTAAAACCAGGAGGGGAGGAGCATCCTGCTTGACAGTTTACCAATAAAAATGAGGAAAGATAAAAGCAACAACAGGAACAGACACTCCCTACTTCTAGCCTAAGATTTCTGCAAAACAGAATGCACTGTTCTTTTCTGCTTAGAAAGAAAATGCAGAGAATGGGAGAAAATCTGCCCACTATAATTAAGGACTATGTTTGTGATCACCTAAGGAATCTGAATGTGCACAAGTCCACAGGGCCTGGCAAGATCTACTCATGGATCCTGAGGGAACTGCTGTCTACAACTACATAAAGGGAGGTTGTAGCCAGGTGGGTGTCAGTCTCTTTTCCCAGGCAACCAGCAACAGGACAAGGGGACACAGTCTCAAGTTGTGCTGGGGAAGTCCAGGCTGGATGTTAGGAGGAAGTTCTTGCCATAGAGTGTGATTTGCCATTGGAATGGTCTGCCCAGGGAAGTGGTGGAGTCACCATCCCTGGGGGTGTTCAAGAAAAGACTGGATGGGGCATTTAGTGCCATGGTCTAGTTGACTGGATAGGGCTGATTGATAGGTTGGACTGGGTGATCTTGGAGGTCTCTTCCAAGCTGGTTGATTCTATGACTCTATGATAAAGTTGCTCGCCTCTGTGCCTGGCAAGATCATGGAGCAGATCCTCCTGTAGGCTCTGCTAAGGCAAATGGAAAACAAAGCACAGATGATTGGTGGTAACCAGCAATGGTTTCACCGAGGGCAAATCATTCCTGACAAATTTAGTGGCTTTTTGTGATGAAGTCACAGCAACAGCAGGCAAGGGAAGGGCAATTGACATCATCTACATGGACCTGAGTAAGGCATTTGACTCTGTCCCACATGATATTCTGGTCACCAAACTGGAAAAACACTGACTTGATGGGTAGAACACTCACTGGATAAGGAATTGACTGGCTGGTTGCATGCAGAGTGATGCAATGGCACAATGTCCACCTGGACACCAGTAACAAATGACATCCCTCAGGGGTCAATGATGAGACCAGTGCTGTTTAACATCTTTGTTAGTGATATGGACAGGGGAATGGAATGCACCCTCAGCAAGTTTGCAGATGACACCAAGCTGTGTGGCACAGTCAACTTGCTAGAGGGCAGGGAGGCCATCCAGAGGTACCTGGACAGGCTGGAGAGGTGGGTCCAGGCTAACCTCATGAAATTCAACAAGGCCAAGTGCAAGATCCTGGAGCTGGGTTGATGCAAAACCCAAGCACAAATACAGGCTGGGTGGCAAATGGCTGGAGAGCAGTCCTGAGGAAAAGCATCTGGGGGTCTGGATTGATGAGCCAGCAGTGTGCACATGTAGCCCAGACAGTCAACTGTGTCCTGGGCTGCATGAAGAGAGGCATGGCCAGCAGGGGAAGGGAAGTGATTCTCACCCTTTACTCTGTTCTCATCAGACCCATCCTGGAGTACTGTGTGCAGTTCTGGAGCCCCCAACACAAGAAGGACATTGAACTGTTGGGGTGAGTCCAGAGGAGGGCCGCGAAGATGATCAGAGGGCTGCAGCAGCTCTGCTATGAGAACAGGCTACTAGAGTTGGGGCTCTTCAGCCTGAAGAAGAGAAGGATTTGAGGAGAATCTTCTCGAGGCTGTTCTTGTAGTAGCCTTCCACTATCTGAAGGGGGC
>WAAF01011740.1:0-11649 GCA_013400475.1 Tricholaema leucomelas
GCTCACCTGGTCATAGAAGGAGATTTTGTTAGATTTAAGACTGAACAGCATATCTTATATTTGTCTTTTCCTCCGTACTTTGAAGCCCAGCTTCTTTTACAGCTTCAATCTGAGACATTTCTGAGACACATCACAATTGAGTGTTTTCTTCGTATTCTTAAAGCAGGCTCCATGACTCTGAATATTAATCCCTCCTGTTTTGGTAGCTTTGCTCCAGCATAAGTCCACTGAAAGGATTATCTAACACCACAGAATAGGCTCCCCAGAGAGGTGGTTGAATCACCATCTCCAGAGGGTGTTTGAAACACATGAATATGTGGTGCTAAGAGGCATGGTTAGCACCAAACTTGGTAGGGTTAGATAATGACTGGACTCCAGTGATCTTATTAAAGGTCTTTTGCAACCACAATGATTCAGTGATTCTGCTCTTTGTTTATTCTGGAGCCCCCAACACAAGAAGGTTATGGAACTGCTGGAGAGGGTCCAGAGGAGAGCCACGAAGATGATCAGAGGGCTGGAGCAGCTCTGCTATGAGGACAGGCTGAGAGAGTTGAGGCTCTTCAGCCTGGAGAAGAGAAGGCTTTGAGGAGACCTTAGAGTGGCTTTCCAGTATCTGAAGGGAGCCTACAGGAAAGCTGGGGAGGGACTATTGACAAGGTCTGGTAATGTCAGGACGAGAGGGAATGGGTTTAAGCTGGAGGAGGGGAGATTTAGACTGGATGTTAGGAGGAAGTTCTTTACAGTGAGGGTGGTAAGACACTGGCACAGGTTGCCCAGGGAGGTTGTGGATGCTTCCTCCCTGGAGGTGTTTAAGGCCAGGCTGGATGAGGCCTTGAGCAGCCTGCTCTAGTGGGAGGTGTCCCTGCCTATGGTGGGGGGTTGGAGCTGGATGATCCTTGAGGTCCCTTCCAACCTAAACCATTCTATGATTCAATGATTCATTTTCCCCTTGTTCTGATTATAAGCACTTCCAAATGCTTCTGCTATCACTTTCTCTGCCTCAGCTTTTTTCTTTCCTTTAAAGGAAAGCAAAGGACACCTTTGCTTCCTGTGTCTTACTCCACTAATATCAGTTGTTGATCAATTGAGTATCAGTTAGTAGGACTTCTCAGGTAGTCTCCACTATACTTCACTCTTATCATCACTGCCTGCTTTGTTTTGGCATTTAGGAAGCAACCTGATGTCTTTTTTCTTTCTTCTGTCTAGCTCTTGTCTCTCTTGGGCATAGTTCCTCACCACCATCGTCAATCATGACCGTTGCTGCCTCCTGGTTTTCTGCTTTCTGTTTTCAGTGTCAGTCATTTACTAAATGTGCCCTGTCACAAGGCAGTACTTTATCCAGTGACAGGACAGTACAAGACTCTTCTGAATCTCCTCACATGCCTTTTTCTTCAAGTCCTACTCTGTTTGGCTGTCATGCTCCTGCACTTTCACCTTTTGTGTAGTAGACACTGTCTTAATCTTCTTTGTTTGATTATTAAAGTTGTTGTCCACAGACTTTATCTTCCTTTTCTGGAAATTGATTTAGCTTCCTTCTTTAACCTATTCATCTACTCTATTTTTTTCTTTGAGATAATTTTCTGCTTTTCTAATTAATTCTTTTTCTCCAATGTGTTTTAAATTCCAGGTAATTTTTTGCTCCAGTTGTTCAAGAGATCGATTTGCTAACCCATCCTGATTCCCTTACCTGGTCTATCTTTGATTTTGACACAATCAGAACCTTCCAGACATTGCAGATTCGTGATGTTCTTCTTGGGTTTTGTCTCCTACATTAAGAGCTGATTCTTGACACCTAAACTGATGCTGTTCCTGAATTCTGTTGTATGGTTCGAGGAGCCTCCTTCCCTGGAGACTTTCAAAACCCACCTGGATGCATTTCTGGGCAGACTACCCTAGGGGATCCTGGTTTTGGCAGAGGGATTGGATTCAATAATCTCTAGAGATCCCTTCCAACCTCTGACATTCTGTGATTCTGTGAGTGAAGTAGCCACAAAGGATTTTAGTGAGGAAAAGAGCAAGGGGGGGACAGTCTCAAATTTTGCCTGGGGAAGTATAGGCTGCATGTTCAGAGGAAGTTCTTCCCAGAGAGAGTGATTGGCATTGGAATGGGCTGCCCAGGGAGGGGGTGGAGTCACCATCCCTGGAGGTGTTCAAGAAAAGCCTGGATGGGGCACTTAGTGCCATGGTCTGGTTGACTGGATAGGGCTGGGTGCTAGGTTGGACTGGATGATCTTGGAGGGCTCTTCCAAGCTGGCTGATTCTATGATTCTAGATGGCATAAGTACCAGACTGGAATAATGCTGACCTTTTTGTTGTCTCATTTTCACAGATTCAGTAGCAACAGCGTCTGGTCCGCTGCTGGTTGAAGTTGCCAAAACTCCTGGTGCTGCTCTTGGGGTTGCACTAACTACCTCGATGTGCTGCAACAAACAGGTCATTGTCATAGACAAAATCAAATCTGCAAGTATTGCAGACAGGTGAGTGTGACAGAGGACTGACACTGCAGGTCCATCTATCCATTGTATTTTTGTTTCCTTTTGGACTGGTTTTTAGACAAAGCCTCCCCTTTTTTCCTTGGTTGAAATTGACTGAACCATACTTTCCTTGGCTGAAATTGACTGAACCATACTTTTCCTCGGCTGAAATTGACTGAACCGTATGCTCTCAAGGTTGCAGGTCTTAAAATTCCAGGGCACCATCTACTTCAGCTCATTCATGCGGGCATAATGATACAAGCCAGTCCCCACATAACCTGCCACTGTCTGCTTGCACTATGCAACACAGGAGTTTAGGGAAGTCTGCTCTGACTGTTAAATGTAGTGCTGTGGCAGAGGTTAGTACTTAAAAGAATAAATAACCCACTGGAATCCTTACAGTAAACCAACAATATGGAACAGCTGTCAAGGGAAGTAAATTTTGAGGCTTTGCAACCTTGAAGTCTTCTTTTGGAATATTATCACTGGTTGTGGCACAGCAAAGTGGAACTCCTGATCTCTGGATACTTTATTGGTACTTTAGAATCTGACAGGCATTAGGAAGACTGGCTTCTGTATTTTGAAGTTATTTTGCTGTAGTTTCTTCCACTTCATGTAAAGCTTTAAATAAAACCATTTAAACCATTAAAAAAAAAAGCTAGATGTTTTTCCCCATTGTTCCACAAGTCTCTGACAGAGCTGTGGGGCTCTTTTCTGGGTGTGTGTGTGTGTGTGTGTGTATGTGTTTATCCATACAGAGTATACTTCTAGATACATAATCTCTATCTAAAACTTACTTAAATATTATGTTTCAGCAGCAAATTCCCCCCTGCATGTCCCCAGTCACCCTACCTTGTAACTCTTCTCTGACAATGGTGCTTCTGGTGGCACCCACTTGTAGCAGTGAGTCTACAGCTCCTCTGTGGGCTTTTCCCTACAGTAGAAACTTTGAGAGTGGCAGCCATTGATCCAGGGGTGTTCTCCAGCTCAATGGTGCAGGATGCTTTAATTTTCTCCCTCTGTTTCTTCCAGTTTCGCAGGGGGTAACCAATTAAAGGAGCTGTCCACTTGACTGGTACGTCGGGATGCTGACTGCTGTGTTTGCATTTCTCAACTCATCCAGTAGCCAGTCTCTTGAGTGCAGCAAGATTTAGCAGATAGCCCCCTCCCCACCCCACACCTCAAGTCACCATGCTAGCCCTGGTTTCGTTATTCGTTTGACTACTGCATAATTTCATCGTCATTTACAGCTTTTGTACTGATAAATGTTTGAATTCTAACTCAAAAAATGATGAACTGGGTGCTTGTGTGAGGGATATGTGACCAACTTATTTGAGTCTCCTTAAGCTCTTCTCATTTTATTCTGCTGCCATTCACACATATTTTTATAGTCAGCTGCCCCATTCCAGTTCTGTGAGTGATGTCTTGGCATAGACTGTATTAACTGAGTTGTTTTTAAGGTTTGTATTAATAGCTTTAAAGTCTGACCTGTGACAATGCCTACAAAACACAAATCTCTCTCGAAATCAACCCGAACGCGCGCTCATAGTTGTCATGACCAGTTTGAAGGCAGTCAAACTCTTCCGAGAGAAGAGCATACCTGATCATACAGAGCTTTTTTCCTCTTTTATGTAGATGTGGTGCATTACATGTAGGAGACCATATCCTGTCCATCGACGGCACCAGCATGGAGTACTGTACGCTGGCGGAAGCGACGCAGTTTCTGGCTAACGCGGCAGACAATGTCAAGCTTGAGATCCTTCCTCACCACCAGACGCGGCTCGCGCTGAAAGCCCCGGAGCACGGTAAGAGACTCTGTAGCACCAAGGACCCTTTTCTTGTTCTTTCCCTTCTCCTGCCCTTGCTGAACAGCCAAGAAAGATATCATAGCATTATGTCTGTAAATGGTGTTTCTGCTCGCGGGGTTAAGCTTCTGCATATGTTCCTGAGAATCGTCATGTTTTCATGGCCTTAATGTACCCTCTGTGAGATGCCTATGGATAGGGGTGGTGATTTTGGAGTTTCCCTCTCCTCCACGAGTCCCCAGACTAACTCAGCTGGATGGAAGTGAAGGAATGAAGCTGTACTTACAGTGTGGCTCAAATTTACAAGCATATATACACAATATATACAGATATTTACAACTATATACAAGTTAAAAGTAACACAGAAGTTCAAAACCCCTCCTGAAGAGCAGAAACCGGCCACGAGGGCTCCAAATTAACTCCCCTCCTTTTTCCCACTCCTCCTCCCTTGTCTCAGAGGTCTTACATGCAGGGTGAGATTGCCAGATAAGGAGTTAGAAGCAGAATGATTAGTTGGGGTTACACAGGTTCAGGCAGAGATAGTTAACGCAGCAGCAGCAGCCAGAAACACTGACTGAATTTGTTTATGTTCCTTGTTTTTATCTCTCTCAGCAGAACTTATGAGTGATACAGACATCGCTATTATTTTCTTTTCACAGCCAGTGATCTAATTTCTCTCATTAAAATATTCCAATTAGCCTCAAACCAGCACAATAGGGAGGGAAATCTTGTACTGAGAAATGGCTCTACACACTTGCAAATGTACAGCAGTCATTGCAGCAGTTGCAGCAGTCATTGAGGGGGCAAATAGGTACTTCAGTGAATCAATCTCTCAATTGCTGAATTTAGCATAAGGGAAGTCAACTTCTTTTCGGCACATTGACTTGATACTGTTATGACCACTTCATTAATAATCCCTGTTCTCACCTGAAGCACCTCAGAAAAGCTCTCCTAATTTCTCTTGCTAATGGCATTATTATTTTTGCCATCATCTTTTAAAGTAATTCTGAGATTACGTTGTGGGCTCAGTGTCAGTGCCTACGAAGTAGGTTTGACTGGAAACAATTCCCTTCATCCCAGCCCTTTTTCACTGTGATCTTTTTTTTCATGTCAATACACTCAAAGAGAATGACTTTCCATCTTCAAGTTAAATACATATATATATATATATAAAATGTCATAGTAATTGGAGATGGAGGCTACCTGTCTTATCATCTAACAAATGCTGAGAAAGTGACTGATTCATAAATTGAGTCGAAACTACTACAAGTTGATGAGCATCCAAGAAGTAATGTGGGTTGTCATGTATGAACACAGAGGATAGGCACCTGTCTTGCAGTGTGAACCAGTGGGGCTGTTTTTTGAGCCTGTGGTACTGTGCTTCACCCTTCTTCAGACTAGGACAAGTTTTCTGATGCCTAGGCACATCACAGGTGGTTAATGTTCTTGCACGTTTATCCAAGATGCAGGCTGACCCTGGATAAGAGATGCTGTAGTCAGCTTGTCAGTAGTGGTCGAGGCAACACTTGTTTCCCCTAGACCAACAAAAAGTTCATCCATTATTGGTTCATCCATTATTCAGCTGCACCTTTCTCCCCTTTCTACATAAGCTAGTTAGAGGGGCAAGGAAGCAAGGAGCATTACTACAGAAGGAGAATGAGATGGAGACCAGATTTTGCAGTGTATTTCCATTGCTTTCATTGGTCGCAAGCAGGTCTTTCATTTTTCTGAAGCAAAAATGTCACACAATCCATTTTTGGTTGAAGAACCTTTGAAGAGTGTTTCTTTTGGCAGGATGAATACCAGGACCAAAGGTTTTGTACAGATGATTGTATCATTTGAAACAATTGGTTTCTTAACCACCATTTAAAACAAATTGGTACCTTAATGTACCCCGACCTAGTGTAGACACTTAGAAAAAGCAGTGCTCTTCCCCGCCAGAATCAAGAGCTGGATGTTACAAAATCATGTCAAGGGGATCTACAGAGCCTACACCTAAGAGCATCCTTAGGTGAGAAATCTCCCCAAGCTAATAAAGTTGCTTTCTTAACTAAGGCAGAATATTTAGGATCTCTAGAGCCTTCCCAGCCCCTCATCAGGCGATGTCACTCCAACATCACAACCAATTCAAGATGGAACATGCTTGATGGAAGCAAGAACCCTCTTGGAAACAACCTTTTGTTGGGTGTGGTATGGCCTAGATGCTGCAGTGTCCCTCTTTGTGTCAGCGAGAAGCTGAGTCATTGGGGCTGTATCTGCTGAGCTCAGTTATTGGTTTTATGGGAACATGTTAGGAATTTAAAATGGGCAGGAAAATCAGCATGTCAAATAAATTTCAATCTTAGCCCTAAAATAAAATGGGTTGTGCTATAAAATATCAGATTTTCTTCTCCCCTCGTGTTTTTTCCCTGTTTTACTGTGCTGCTAACATTGCCTTCTCTTGCTGCCCTATTAGTTTTATGTTTGCTGTACACAATCCTGGCTTTGAATAGCCCAAATTACTGCTAAGTTACTATCCTTGCACACAATAGGATTTGCTTTTACAGAACTTCTGTTGAATTGGGATTATCCTTCTACAGGCTAAGCAAACTGAAATTGTGTGCCTTCCCACTTTGTAGGGCATTTATATCTCTCCTCTCAGTGTGAAAATAAGGCATTAAAAAAAAAAATCGAAGGCTAGCAGATAATTTCCTGCTGGAAGTAGTTTATTTAATTAAAACAAGCCTCACAGCAACTTGAAAAATAATGAAAATCCACCTGGCCACATTTTTCTTATCAGATTTTAATTTTTCCAGTATAGTTAATATTTGGAACTCTTGCTGTGCCTGCACACAAGCAAAGGGATCATTTTATCTGAGGAGATGTGATAGTCAGTAAAATAAACATAGCTAGATCAGACTGCTGCAATAAACATAGCTAGATCAGACTGCTGCTGCTGCAGTTTCTGGACCTTTCCTGGCTGACATGAGATATTCCAAAGTCCCTGAGATCACTGGCACTGAAGCCAGTGGGTAAGATAACCCAAGGCACAAGCTGGCTGGTGGCTCCAAATGCTCCTGCTGGTGCTGGTATTGTACCCCACTCTCACATTTGGTAGCTGTTGAGGGTGAAAAAAACTAATTCATTCTTTTGATTCAAACATGTCAGGGCACAGCGAGGGTCCTGTCAGGGAGGAACACAGTTCTGGGGCACCCTTATTGAGGGCACAGGGCCAGGCTGGGCACTGCAAGGTCTTCTAGAATCCTGACAACCCCACAAGGCTGTGGGGACATAATAGGACATGATTTGAATACAAGGTGTGGCTTCAACCTAAAGAGTAAATGCAGAGTAAATACTTTGACTGCCTTTAAAGTCTGGCGTGGGGTCAGATGTCTGCAGCTATCAGGTAGCAGAGGGACACAGATAACACAGCTCATGGACCAAAGGCTGTAATTGATGTTTCACAGTATTGTGATTTTAAGACAAAAATCCAGTGAATAGTCTCTAGTTTGAAGTGTTCCTCTACAATTCAGCAAGCACATGGCTTAATTGAACATGGAGCAGACTGTATTTAATGAAGGGTGAATTCAATCATTTTCCTTTTCTATTTGACACATCAACTGAAATGCTTCCCATTCTCTTGGTGAACACTGCCACTCACTTTTGGCATATTCCAGACTCCCCATATGTAGAGGCACCAATCAGATGTGGTCTCAAATTTCATCCAGAAGAGGATCATTTTAAAGTTTTGAAGATCAAGTTCTAAATAGATAGATAGGTAGATACACTGCATATGCAGTTGTTCAGTAAGAACTCTTCTTTATTAACCAGGCTTCAGGATGGAGCTTTTCTGCTGGCCCAGGGAAGCTCTCATATTCCAGATTCTCCATGTGTAGATGCAGCAATCTAATAGGGTCTCAGATTTCATCCAGAAAAGGATCATTTTAAAGTTTTGAAGATGAAATTATACATAAATAAATAGATGAATGGAGGGATGGATGGATGGATGGATAGACAGACAGACTGCATATGCAACTAATCAATAAGAACTCTTCTTTATTAACCAGGCTTCAGGATGGAGCTTTTCTGCTAGCCCAGGGAAGCTGTCATATTCCAGATTCTCCATGTGTAGATGCAGCAATCTAATAGGGTCTCAGATTTCATCCAGAAAAGGATCATTTTAAAGTTCTGAAGATCAAGTTCTAGATAGATAGATAAACTGCACATGCCAGGCTTCAGGATAGAGCTTTTCTGCTGGCCCAGAGTTGTCACAGCCCAGAACAGCATAGTGCCAGCAATAGATGATGGCAAAATTAAAATGTCAGTGCAGTGAATTGAAGGCAGCAATCAAATATGGTCTCAAATTACATCCAGAAAAGGATCATTTTAAAGTTTTGAAGATCAAGTAATAAATAGATGGCAAATAAATAAATGGATAACTAATTAATAAATAAAACCAAAGAAACACATAAATAATTAATCTTCATATGCCAGGCTTCAGGATAGAGCTTTTCTGCTGGCCCAGGGAAGTTGTCACAGCCCAGAATAGCATAGTGCCAGCAACAGATGATGGCAAAATTAATGTGTTGATGCAGTGAATTGAAGTGACTGGCAACTAAGCATCTTCTCTTTAGACAGTGCTGTGTATAGCACTTGGTTGGTGTTTTGAATACAGATGAGAGCAAGCAGAGACTTTTAACCTTCAAGTAAGGGTCAAATGTTAGTATTTTCAAAGGAAATTTGCAGCCTGAGCTCCTTAAGCCAGAGTGAAATTAGGAATTTGATTTAGTGCTAACCTTTTAAAAAAACATAAAGGAAACAAACCAAAAGCAGATAATTCTGAGGGGAAAAGTAATATTTCTGTTCCACAAGTCCCTGGCAAGATCATGAGGCCAGGTTATTTGTTATTTCATTTTGGGTTTTTTTTTTTAATTTACTTTTATTTGGGGTTTTTTTGCTTGCTTGTACAATTCAGTTACTTCTCCCTCTTCTTTGGTCTTTCTGTTTTGTGATTTTTCCATCATCTTTTCATGCGGGCAGTGAAGGTTCAAAGAAGCAACAGGCAGCTTACCTGGGATTCCTGTGCCAGCAGCCACAGCAGCCTCCTCACCTACCATCATTATAACACCTACCACCCTGACCATTGCAGGATGCCAGCCTTGAAATGCCAGAAAGCATCTCCTCAGAAAAGCCTTCGTAATGTTCCACCCTTTTTTTCCTGCTGACATATTTTCTCCTCTTCTCCTTCTTCCTCCTCTCCTCCCTCCCCTCATCTTTCACTTAACACTTCTCCCATTTCAGGCACTAAAAGCTTTTCAGTTTTATGGGTGCTACACTTTTTCATAGCCATGCCAAGGTTATTTCTGACATTTTACACCTTTTCCTTTCTGTAACCTGCCACCCTCTGTAGCCAGGAAAAGGCTTGCAAATTCTGAATGAGTCAGCTCTTCTGCTCTGCAGGAGTTGATTAGCTTTGGGTAGTGTATACAGAGCATCATCTGTGAATGCAAAGTGTTGCTTACAAACCTTCTGTCAGAAATTCCTTCCTACAAAAAGGCATTTCCAGAATCAGTGTATTGAGCTGTGCTGGTTCATGGGGGGGAATTTAACATGTTTTGCCTAGTATAAGTTGTCTACTATGAATGTCCTACAGTATCTTTGTTAACTTCCAGCAGGTATTTTCATGACATGCTGGCTCTGCTTTTACCCAGGGCCACTTCTGTGGTGTAATGTCTCTGTTGTTGGAAGTGCACAAACCATTCCTGTGCACCGGGCACGTTGTTTGATTCCTTGATGAGTTACAGGCATGTGCTGCACTCTTCTGTGATGGCTGAGTGCTGTGTGCCAAGTGTTTGATTTCTTACAGCAGCTTTGGTGTCTTCATCCTTCTCTCCTACCTCCATGAGTGCATACAGCCTGAGTTCCCTGAACATGGGGACCTTACCTCGCAGCCTCTACTCCACCAGCCCACGTGGGACAATGATGAGGCGGAGGATGAAAAAGAAGGACTTCAAAAGCTCCTGTAGGTGGTAACAGCATTTGCTCAAAATGTGCAGTAAACGGGTGGAGGAGGGGGAAAAAAAGATACAAAGTTGGAGTTTCTGTTAGATGTAAGGAAACATCAGTGTAGAACTGTTTGGCCAATGCTAAAATGAGGTGAGAAGAGGCCTTGCAGCATAACTGTCTTGTCAGAAATACATAAAGCAGTGGTTTCTTCAGACAGTTCTGGCAGACTTTACACCCTTATTGAAGTGGCTTTCAGGTTCCTCTTTCAAGTCTTTCCTTTTCCATTAGGAAATAGAATTCATAGCCAAATAGCACAAACCAGATTGCTGGTAAGCCCAAGCAACCATTCACACATTACAGAAGGAGGATATCTTGCCACAGTACCTCCTGAGTCGTTTTAGTATTTCTGTCTACACCATATACATATAGTAACTTTTGTGAGGATGAGTGAGAAATAATGAAGTCTTAACACCCTTGTTTCTGATCACCCCCTGGGATTCAAAGCATGTATTTCCCATCAGCTAGTCATTTCCCAGTCCAGGGTGGATACATTTCAAGCTGTTCCACTTTGCATATTGCTAAGTATTCACTAGGCCAGAGAGAGTACCATGGCCTTGTTTCCCAGACTCCATCCTCTCCTTTTGGTCTGTCTACCTTTGTGTGATCCTCAGCAGCTCAGTTCCTCCAGAGCAGGGAAGTGAGAACTGCTCTGTAAATCACCTGCTCCAGCTAGTAATGCTCACAGGTCCACCCTGGAAAAGCTGAGCCACTGTGCTGTATTAAAGCTTTCCCATGGCCATAACAAAACCAGAGCAAAGCAGCAGCCTCCAGCTGAGGGCAGGCACTGGGGAGTCGTGTGGAAATGTTTGAAGGGCTACCTGAGGTTTTGCTTTCTTGCAGTTTTTTGGTGCTTGCTTCTCCTTATTTCTCTCACAAAGCAAACATTTTTTACATCACATTTGCCTGTGAGTACATTTTGATTTGTAAGCTGCTAACCGTTTGTCACAACTCATCTGCTGACTTGTTGCATTCTGATGCATTCCTGCTGGTGAATGGTGTCACATCCAGCTGGCAGCTGTCACTAGTGGTGTCCCTCAAGGGTCAGTGCTGGGCCCCATCCTCTTTAACATCTTCATAGATGATCTGGATGTGGGCATTAAGTCAGTTATCAGTAAGTTTGCAGATGACACCAAGCTGGGGGCAGATGTGGCTGGGTTGGAGGGCAGAAGGGCTCTGCAGCGGGACCTTGACCGCCTGGACAGATGGGCAGAGTCCAAGGGGATGGCATTCAATGGCTCCAAGTGCAGGGTGCTGCACTTTGGCCACAACAACCCCATGCAGAGCTACAGGCTGGGGTCGGAGTGGCTGGAGAGCAGCCAGACAGA
>WAAF01011743.1:0-18134 GCA_013400475.1 Tricholaema leucomelas
AGGCTGAGGGAGCTGGGGGTGCGTAGCCTGCGCAGACCTCATTGCTGCCTAAACTACCTGAAGGCACGTTGTAGCTCAGTGGGGATTGGGCTCTTCTCCCAGACAACCAGCAACAGAACAAGGGGACACAGTCTCAAGTTGTGCCGGGGGAAGTATAGGCTGGATGTTAGGAGGAAGTTCTTCACAGAGAGAGTGATTTGCCACTGGAATGGGCTGCCCAGGGAGGTGGTGGAGTCACTGCCCCTGAAGGTGTTCAAGAAAAGCCTGGATGCGGCACTTAGTGCCATGGTCTAGTTGACTGGATAGGGTTGGGTGCTAGGTTGGACTGGATGATCTTGGAGGTCTCTTCCAACCTGGTTGATTCTAATATATAAAACTACCATTAGAGGCAATGTAAACCCACTGCTGAAAGAGATGACTGTTTTGGTGATAGAGAATAAAAAGAAGGCAATGCTAATGAATGTCGTCTTTGTCTCTTTCTCTACAGCTGGAGACTGTCCTCAGGAGCCCTAGACCACTAAAGCTCTAGAGCCAGTCAGGATAAAGGAGGAGATTAGCTTCACTGATGAGGACTGCCTTATGGATCAATTAAGCAAGATGGACATCCATAAATCAATGGGCCCTGATGCAATGCACCTGTGGCTGCTGAGGGAGTTGGTGGAAGTCATTGCTAGGCCATTGTTTATCATCTTTGGTAAGTCATGGGGAACAGGAGAGATGCTTGAAGACTGAAGAAAAGCAAATGTCACTCTGGTCTTCAAACAGGGCAAGAGGGAGGACTCAGATAACTACAGACTGGTCAGCCTCACCTCCATCTCTGTAAAAGTGATGGAGCAACTTACTCTTGGAGCTCTCTCTAGGCATATCAAGGATAAGAAGGTTACTGGGAGCACTCGGCATGGTTTTAAGTCACTCTAACCTACTTAATAGCTTTTCATGAGGACATAGCCAGGTAGGTAGTTGGTGGTAGAGCTGTGGATGTGATTTATCTTGATCTCAGGAAAACATCTGACACCATCTCCCACAACATTGTTGCAGCTGAACTGAGGAAGTGTGATTTAGATGACTGGGTAGAGAGGTGGATTGTGACTGGCTGAAGGAAAGAAGTCAGAGAGCAGTGATCAGCGGGACAGAATTGAGTTGGAGGCCTGCATCTAGTGAAGTCTCTCAGGGACTGATACCGTGATCAATACTATTCTGTAAATTTATCAGCAACCTGGATACGGGAACAAAATGCACTGTCAGCAAGTTTGCTAATGGCATAAAATTGGGAGGCGTGGCTGACACACCTGAAGGCTGTGCTGCCATTCAGTGAGACCTGGACAGGCTGGAGGGTTGGGTGGGGAGAAATTCAATGAAATACAAGGAAAAGTGTAGAGACTTGTACCTGGGAAAGAACAACCCCATGTACCAGTACAGGTTGGGAGTGATTTGTCGGCAAGAAGCTCTGGGGAGGGACCTGGGAGTCCTTGTGGACAATGGGATTTTACACAGCCCTGAAGATGGTGAAATTCATGCTGAAATCTGTAGACTATACATCCAGTTGTAATGCTGCTTAGAAATGTACATGACAGAAATGCTTAAGTCCATATGTCTGCTAGGATCACTGCAGTTTCATCGGAAAGGTACCGAACTGCACAAATACACAGCGGCTGATTTAAAAACAGAACAGACTTTTAGGGCATACATGAGTACTCATGAAAAATAAAGCATCAAGTTTTAAAATTAATCACACAACTGAAGCTTTTCAGATACATAAGTGCATCATATCAGGCATGTATCACTGATGTCCTTGCAGTTCAGAAACACAAACTTTTTTGTCAAAGATATAGCTGTTATTAATCAGTTTAGGAGGCAAGCTGTCATGGTCACGTTATTAGAGGTAGTTGTTGGGTATGATATTCGGGGCAAGTGTTTGGTAGAGCAGTATGTTTGGGTTTAGTGTTAAACTGATCCCTTAATATCTCCGTGTTGTTCATCCAGAAATGCCAGTTTATAGCAAGAGATAGATAAAAAGGTGCCTACCTTTATAAGACTATATACTGCAGTTGCTGTTTACAACTACCTGAAGGGAGGCTGCAGCCAGGTGGGGGTTGGTCTCTTCTCCCAGGCAACCAGCAACAGAACAAAGGGACACAGTCTCAAGTTGTGCCGGGGGAGGTATAGGCTGGATGCTAGGAGGAAGTTCTTCACAGAGAGAGTGATATGCCATTGGAGTGGGCTGCCCAGGGAAGTGGTGGAGTCACCGTCCCTGGGGGTGTTCAGGAAAAGCCTGGATGAGGCACTTAGTGTCATGGCCTAGTTGATTGGATAGGGCTACATTGGATGATCTTGGTTGGATAGGTTGGACTGGATGGATAGGTTGGACGGGATGATAGGAGGTCTCTTCCAACCTGGTCAATTCTATGATTCCATGATTCAGGATGGCTATGAGCTAGCAATGTGTCCTTGTGGCTGTTGCAGTAGGCCTGATAGAGCAGAAATAGGCTTATACATGTACTGGCTTGCCCAGGCATGTTTTTTTCCTGTGGTAAACAAGGTACACATGTTTAGCTTGTGCCTGCCTTGTGCAAGGCCTATGTTTTTCCCAAATTTGGGTAAAGCAAGCCTATGGTTTTACCTAATATGGTCAAGCTTGGGTAACTGCCATTCTGATTGGCTATTCAGTGTCCAAAGGCCCATTAGTCTCAGCTACATCGATAAAAGGAGATACACAGGTAAACAATGTGATGCTTTGCCACTGTATTCGTGTCTGCTGTTGCCTGATGCTATTACTCTCTGATTCTAGCAGTATACAACCTTACTGTGTTATTGTTTGCTTCGGAGCTGCTAGTAACAGGCTCTAAATGCCTCTCTGCAATTTGCCTGCATAGCCAGCGTCTCATCATGCTGAGACTGTACATTTCAGACATTCTGCCTACACTTGAAAGTCTCCTGCCAAGACAGGAAGTCCTAGAGATACACAGATCATCCAGAGGAGCCAGGAGACAAGGTCAGAGAATGTCTGCCTCCTTTCCCCAGCACTCTGAAGCCTGGGAAGAATCAGAAATCTCAGTGGCAACAAGACAGTAACAAAATTCCCTGAAAGCGTTTGGGTAATGTGTGAAGCTGTAGATAGCCCCATGAGTCACAAGAACATTGTCTTTCAGTCCAATTAATGTTTATATTATTTTAAGTTATTTCAAAATTCTTGCTGTTATCTGTGTAACATTTCCATGACCATGCAAAGAAATGATTATTATTAAAATCAGTAGTTGGGGGTGGCAAGAGTTCTGAATATTAAAATTAATAAACAATATTAATTTTGGAAAATGTAATATCACATTAGAATAGAACAGAATAGAATAGAATAGAATAGAATAGAATCAACCAGGCTGGAAGAGACCTCCAAGATCATCCAGTCCAACCTATCACCCAGCCCTATCCAGTCAATTAATTAATTAATTTCCCCTTCATAACAGTGGCCAAGAAAGCCAATGGCATCCTGGGACATATTAGAAAGGATGTGGTTTGCAGGTTGAGAGAGGTTCTCTTCCCCCTCTACTCTGCCCTGTTAAGGCTACATCTGGAATGTTGTGTCCAGTTCTGGGCCACTTAGTTCAAGGACAGGGAACTGCTGGAAAGAGTTCAGCACAGAGCCGCAAAAGTGATTAAGGAAATTAACATCCATCCTGTGAGGAAAGGCTGAGGGAGCTGGGTGTCTCTGGCATGGAGGAGACTGAGGGGCATGAAGGGTGACCATCAGAAGCCAGGGTCTTCTCAGAGATGTCCAGTGATGGGACAAGGTGCAAAGGGTGCAAGTTGGAGGTTCCATGTGAATATAAGGAAAAAATGTATTCACCGTGAGGGTGACAGACTGCCCAAAGAGGTTGTGTCCTTCACTACAGATGTTCAAACATGCCTGGATGTGTTCTTGTGTGTCCTGCTTTGAGTGACCCTGCTCAGTCAGGGAGGCTGGACCAGATGACCCAACCCCTAACATTTTGTGATTTTGTGATTCTGTGAAAGTTTTTCAAAAAAGGCAAAAAGTAAAAGAAAATGTTTGCATCAAAAGATGTTTTAAAAGGAAGAATAGCGAAATAAAATATAATGATAATTAAATTAGAAGCTGATGCTTAAAAGTAAATATGTTTTGTAAAATATGTTGTGTCTGAATCACACTAGAGATATATTTTCTCTTCTAAAAATCAAAACATGAAAAATGAAAGGTCATTTTTCAAGACTTTAATTTTCTGCAACATTTGAATGAAGGCTATTTTCTTTCCTCTCATTCTGACAAGCTTCTTACCATCAGAAAACAATCACTTACCACTGCACTGCTATTTGACTGTTAAATGCAGTAGTTAGACACTATCTCTATATGCAAATTACAGCAAGCTTATTTCAAGAAATCCCATTGTATCACTTGCTAAAACACTAATCATCATAGTAGTTTATTATTTGTGTTATGAGATCATTTAAAGCAGAAGCATAATGATCAAGAATAAGAATGTGATTTATGTATCTAACAATTATTTGCTATCATCTCTCCACTGCTTATGACTCCCTAAGTACTTTTCTTAAGCTTTATATAATCTTTCTGCTCTAGAACTACTAATTTGAATATACAAATATATAATTCTATAGCACTGATACTATAAAATATATGCAAGAACATATATAAGCTATTGAGAGCAGTTATAGAAACCAGAGCACTGGGAAGACCTCTCCATTTCACAGTATCACAGTATCACAGTATCACCAAGGTTGGAAGAGACCTCACAGATCATCAAGTCCAACCCTTTACCACAGAGCTCAAGGCTAGACCATGGCACCAAGTGCCACGTCCAACCTTGCCTTGAACAGCTCCAGGGACGGCGACTCCACCACCTCCCTGGGCAGCCCATTCCAGTGGCCAATGACTCTCTCAGTGAAGAACTTTCTCCTCACCTCAAGCCTAAATTTCCCCTGGCGCAGCTTGAGGCTGTGTCCTCTTGTTCTGGTGCTGGCTGCCTGAGAGAAGAGAGCAACCTCCTCCTGGCTACAACCACCCCTCAGGTAGTTGTAGACAGCAATAAGGTCTGCCCTGAGCCTCCTCTTCTCCAGGCTAAACAATCCCAGCTCCCTCAGCCTCTCCTCGTAGGGCTGTGCTCGAGGCCTCTCCCCAGCCTCGTTGCCCTTCTCTGGACACGCTCAAGCATCTCAATGTCCCTCTTAAACTGGGGGTCCCAGAACTGGACACAGTACTCAAGGTGTGGTCTAACCAGTGCAGAGTACAGGGGCAGAATGACCTCCCTGCTCCTGCTGGCCACACCATTCCTGATGCAGGCCAGGATGCCATTGGCTCTCTTGGCCACCTGGGCACACTGCTGGCTCATGTTCAGGCGGGTATCAATCAGCACCCTCAGATCCCTCTCTGTCTGGCTGCTCTCCAGCCACTCCGACCCCAGCCTGTATCTCTGCATGGGGTTGTTGTGGCCAAAGTGCAGCACCCTGCACTTGGAGCTATTGAATGCCATCCCATTGGACTCTGCCCATCTGTCCAGGCGGTCAAGGTCCTCTTGAGTTGCTTTTTGAAAACAAGCCAAAACAAAGCATGAAAATATCATTTTTCTCAAACTGTCAATTAAGTTACATTGATGCAAAAAGACTCACACTGAGATTCATGGATCATGAGTACAATCCTGTTTATGTGTGATTTTAACTAGTTAGAAAAATTAAACTTTTCTTTGAAAAAAAGTATCCTCCTATGGATGCTATTTGGAATATTCAGGTTATTATTTTTTCAGGGACTAACAATTACTGAATTGGAAAATCCTCATCTTTCCTCTCATACAAAACAGTAATAAATGCAGTAATGCTATGTTAATTTGTAGGCTTATAAACTCAGAATAAGAAAGATTAGTTAAAACATCCTAATATTCAGCACTGCTTACTCTCATATATTGCAATACACACAGGCCAGGATAGCAATGTTGAAGCATATTGCAAATACAAGGATATAAACAAAATTCTAATTAAATATCAACTCTACAGTAAGTAAATCAGATTTTCTCAGATTATTTATATACCAGTTATAAAATAAAAATAAAATAAAGCAAGCAAACAAAAAGCCTCACACAAAACCAAACAGTGACAGTCTTCTCACAACATTGCCAATATAAAGAGGAAATATAACTCAGTCATATGAAAATCACAGATAGTTACTGTTAAGAATAAGCTTAGTAGTTTTGCACAATACACTTCATTTCTGTCAGCTCTGTGAAACCCGTGAGCTCCAGTTATTGTTACATTCAGAGAACACTGACAGATTTCAACATATTTCAAAGGAATTTCCTATCCCTCTTCATATGAACAAGTGTTGTGTGATTTATTTTTATTTTCTCTCAGTCCTTTTTAGGCTGCAAATTGCTCACCTCTAGGTTATGTTCAAATCCCTGCATCCTCAAATGAAAAAAAAGAAAAGCATAAAGCTGTTTCCTACTCTCTGTCTGTTAAGTAAAGGAAAGCCAGTATCACAGTCTATTCTTACCCTCTTGCCCACATGCGCAAGGGAAATCAGGGACAAACTTAGATTTTAGTAATGAATTTTAGGGGGCATCAGCAAAGACCAGACAGCAAAACCAGCTTATCTGTTCCTGCTTCTCTTAGAGCAGAAAACGGTTATTCCTCATAGTTACTTTCACTCTCAGCAATGAGGCTGAGAAGTTTTCTCTAATTATGGGTGACTACTAGTATTAATCACAAAGCACAACCGATGTTTGAAAAATGCATTCCTGTTTGCACATGTACAGATTTCCCTGGATGCCTCTTTGGTTTTGTGCTTCTTAAGTCTAACCTAACTGTTGTTTATAAAATTTATAATGTGGGGACATTTAGTAGGCATAAGTCAAGCTAAATCTCAAAAATGTTTAACTTTTTGTCAGTGGCGTAGAGCAGTACATCAACACAGTATTTTGAGATCTAGTTAATCAACCCATAATGTCACTTCCTCTGGTAAGAACATTATCTTTTTAAGAGTAGTCAGCTGGTTTAAAATTGTATCATCAATGAGTAAGTGTCCACCAGAAAATTCGATTGGTTTAATAGGATTTGTTTGCTGTAGAGGAAAACATCTTTTAAAGCCACAAAGCCCTATATAGATCACTGATGATTTCAGAGGGCAAGCATACAGACATGCCATCAGCAAGAGAGGAAATAATTTTCTTAGACTAGTATATCTAATTTCAAGCATCGACAAGACTATTTTCTTCCCATTCCAGATGAAAGCATGGGAGGTAAAGAGCAGAATATACACAAGCTCGTAACACTATCTTTCTAAGGTCTACAGTAACTGTATTTTTCTTTCACAAGAAGCCCATAAATTTTCAAACCTGTCTAATGTAATAGCCGTCTTATACTTTAAAGATGCAATGCATGTCTCAAACTTTGGATGACAGACCATTTATAAAAATTGCTCTTAGTAATACTATACAACTACTCTGGAAAATCAGAGGCATTTGTCTGGAAAAGTCAATCAACTTCTGATCTTCTGATGATTTTTGACACTAATATGTGCAAGTTTTCTTAAAAAAAAAAAAAAAAAAAAAAAAAGAGAGAGAAAACAAGGAATAGAAATCAGCAGAAAAGTAAATGATTTAAGCAAGGAAACCAGGGGTATATACTCCCACATAGTTTTTCAACTTCACATCGGTATGTCTAGGATGTGAAACATTTGCTTAGTCAACAAAAGAATATCATCCAGTTTGTACAGTTACCTTTGCCCAGAACATGTTCTAATGAGAATACATGCTTCTTAGGAGCTCAAAAACTTGAAAAAAATAAACTTATTTAAATTCTCAAATTTCTTCTAAATTTGAAGATTGCAGAGTACTAGGAAGGAAAGGGCACACTTGACAAAAACATTTTTCCTCTTGCTGAAGTAAAATGACAGATCTGCAACCAATTTCTGAATTAAACAGATTGACCTGTAGAGAAGGTTCAGGTAGGTTTCAGTGTTTTACATGATCTTGATTCTCATAATGAGATCTCTGAAGAAGTATAAACTACTTCTTTCATCTTCAATGAATGCAACTTAATGTTGTCATTCCCAAGGCAAGTAATCAAACTGTCTTCAAATCTACCCTTTAAGCTTAAAGTTCTCATTAAAAAAAAAAAAAAAAAAAAAAAACAAACAAATGAAACAAACCAAATAAACAAACAACAAAAAAAAAAGTAAGCATATATTTGGATTTGTGGAAAGTATAATTGTAAAAGCATAAATTCTCAGGAGTCATAGAAGGAATGAAAAAGCTACTTCAGACTAATTGTGGAAATTTTTCCAGATCTATGAATCACAGTGACAGCATAACAATTCAGTTAAATTCGCTGTTAAGAGTTCCAGTGAGATACAGAATACTCACGATCTGAAATACCTTGTAACAAATTGTCACTTGAATTTTCCTAGTCACAATAAAAATGCGAGTTAAGTAACATTTCTTGTTCTGTTTCCAAAAGAAAGATGTGGTGGATTTTTGTTTGTTTGTGGTATATTGTTATTATTGTTGTTGTTGTTTTGTCAGCTTGCTTTTTGTCTGTTTTTATTAAAAATAAAAGAAAAAGCAAAAAAGTGAAGGAAAACCTCATAAGAGGCATTATATGACTGCTACATTGTAAACAATTTATAGGAAGAATTTTATATTTAAAACTTTTTTTGCTTGGGATAAATTTCCACAGTTGCTCGTATGGGACTATGTTTTGGTTTTGTGCTAACAATAGTGATAGTGATACAGTGATGTTTTAGCAAAGGGGCTTGGGGTGCACAGGAAGATAGGAAGAGTGACAAGTTAGGATGAGGGCAACCTAGTGAAATTCAACAAGAGCAAGTGCAGGCTCCTGCACCCGGGGAGGAATAACTCCATGCACCAGTGCAGGTAAGGGATTGATCTGCTGGAAAGAAAGTCTGTGGAGAATGACCTGGAACTCCTGGTGGGTGAACAAGTTAACCATAACCCAGCAATGCACTCTTGTGACCAAGAAGCCCAACAATATTCTGGAGCAGATTAAGAAGAATGTGGCCAGCAGCCTAAAGGAAGTTCTCCTCCCCCTCTCCTCTGTGCTAGTGAGACCACATCAGGAGCACTGTGTTCACTTCTGGACTACACAATTCAAGAGAGACAGGCTCAGAAGGCTGCAAAGATGATTAGGGAACTGGATCATCTCTCAGAAGAGGCAGACAGGCCTGGGGCTGTTTAGCGCACAGAAGAAAAGACTCAGAAAGAATCTTATGCATGTTCATCAATATCTAAAGGATAGGGTGGAGGCTAAGAAAATGGGGCCACACTCTTTTCAGTGGTGTCCAGTGACATAACAAGGGTCAATGAGCACCAAGCAGGACACAAAAAGTTCCACCTAAACATAGGAAATAACTTATCATCTTTGCAGGTGATGGGGCACTGCACAAGGCTACATTGAGAGTTTCTGAAGTTACTTTCTCTGGAGACATTCAAAACCCATCTGGGAACATCCCTGTGCAACCTGATCTAGGTGAACCTGCTTTAGCCATTCTGTGATTCTGTGGTAAGACACAGAAGGAAGCATTTTACTTAGCTTCAAGAGAGCCTAAGCATTTTTATGTTGATGAAATCACTTGTAATTTAGAATGGCAAGAGTATTTTTTGTTGTTTAAAGAAAAGCCTTTTATGTTCTATAATGAAATAGTGGAGTAAGTGGAAGGTGACAGACAATGGTTTCAATCAATAGTGTCATATGGATGCCCAAAAGAATATAAATTGCAATAAACTGTTGTGGGACATTTAATACTAATTTACTTCTTACATATTAAATATTCAGCTCAAATATATTACCACAATTAAGCTCAATCCATAACTAAAAATGTTCATATGAAAGATTTGAAATTTAATATCTACTTAAACTCATTTCCATTAAGACTAACCAAACCCCACACTAAATGTTTAATTAACTACAGAAATAATCCATTAAAAACATGAAATTAAAGATTTACGCTTTCCCACAACTGTGATCCTCTTTCCCTAAGCTATATGATGTAGTTAATGATTTTGATCTGCTTCTGCTGTAGCCATGGCATTTATAAAGTATACTAGATGTCATGTGCAATGTTTATTAACTAGTAATGTTCATAGTTATTGTTTCATATATTTTAATTTAAAAATACAAAATTTACTTTTATAGACTCATTTTCCATGGTTTATAATTTACTGTGCAGAAACAAGTTTTGCTATGCAGAAGCATATTTATTTGTAATAGTATTTGTAATAGTATTTGTTGTACTTTAATCTCAGAAGCAGTAAAAAAAAACAAACAACCCTAACCTTGAGTTGTAGGGAAAAAAAAAAAAAGAAGAAAAAAACAAATGACGCACAAACCAGCAAACAAAATCTAAAAAGGCTCTTCTTAGAAAAGATTTTTGTTCAACTAACTCAACTTCTTTTAAAAATAGTTCATGTATGGATCTGTTTCATAGCCAGAAGCAAAGGAATGAAAGAAATAGTTTTGTTGCAATCAGAAGAGGAGTTTTTTGGTTTTGGTTTTGGTTTTTTTTTTTCCAGATACAAAGATGGCAAAGAGAGACTCTTTTTAATTAAATCATAGCATTGGAATAGTGTGTCTAATCCAAATCTGTGAGGAGGAGTCTTCTTTAGAGTCTTATTATTGTGAAAGGAATGACACGATGTATCACTGATGTTCAGCACTGCGCTTCAACTTCTCTATTAAACACTGGATGGAATTTTTAAGTATTTAAATATTTTAATTGTCTTTCAGTACTTTAAATCTTTTAAGGATCAAGCACTACTTTTTATCTTTAATTCATTAATCCTTAATTGACTAGTTTTGTCATGTTTCTCTTACAGTTTCTTTCTCATGTCCAACTTCAGCAAATGTGGCAGAAGTCTCTGAAGCCACCTTTCACCAACCAAGCCTACCACCAGAGAATCTCACCAACTCACCTCACTTTACCATAAAGCACAATCTAGGAATAATCCACGTCACGGTTAGTGAAAAAAAAGAATTATTCTGTATTTTCCTAAAAGTCAATCATTTGTGGAAATGAGAATCTGTTTTGTTTTTCTTTTTGAGATCACTTCTGTTGTAAGTCAGATGTCAAATAATATATTATACAAATGTAAATAATATAAAAATATATTAAATCTTAGCTACTGATGAGGACACTCTAAATATAAAAAATAAATTACAGGCACTTGCAGTAAAAAGTTCTGAATAGTGACTGGTCGATGGTCTTCAACTGCACCTTTGAAGTAATATGGTAATATAATATGCTTTCTTTGCTCACACGGAATGATAGCAAATGACTCAAACATATTCTTATTTTACTTATTCATTTTCAATTCACAACCCTAAATAATGAATCACAGGGAATTCTACCTTGGAGACAAAGTCTTCAACAGCATAGTTGAATGTTATTTAAGTGAAACCAAATCTATTTTGGATTTACTGGATTTACTGGATTGGTTTGAGGCTAACTGGAATTAAATTAAATTAAATTAAAAAGAGAAATTAAATACTTAGCTGTNTGGGTCAGGAGCCCTCATGGCAATCTGATTGTTCTGGGAGGGGTACTGTGTTTCTATATTACTTTTAACCTGTATATAACTGTACACATTTGTGTACATATATGCTTGCAAATTGTGCTAAGCTGTAAATGTAGCTTCATTCCTTAACTTCCAGCTGGCTGAGTCTAGTCTGGGTGATTTCATTGTGGCAGGGGGGTGAGTAACACCCAAACCATCACAATCAGCAAGTTAAAGTTCTTATATCCTGCTTATAAGAGTCCTGAACAAGTCCAACTTGCTTTGGGGAGCTAAAAAAGTTTGTTGTTTTTTTTGGGGTTTTTTGGTTGTTTTTGTTTTTGTTTTTTTTTTTTTCAGAAGACACAAAGAGGCTCCTGAAATAATGTTACCAAACAACAGTGGCTTACAGTGCAGTATCAGTGCTTTCATATAGTCATAGCTTCTTGCATTTTGGTTCAGTTCTGACAGGGTAAATTTTACTCACAAGCTGGGAAGGGCAACATCCAGGAGAACCAGCTGAGCCAGCCAGTGGTGTATTTGATACCATACAATATCATGCCCACTATATGGGGCTGGTGAGGGCCACTGTGGCAGTTTTCTAGCACAGAAAGTTTTTTCTCATGCAGGTGTTGGGTGAACATGTTTTATTTTATATTAATTGGTTTTATATATTACTTCTTTACTATCACTATTATTTCTGTTGTTCAATAATTCTTAAAATTGTTCTATTAAGCTCTCCATCCTTCAACACACAGGGTTTTGCATTTTGCTCTAAATTCCTCCTTCCTACTCCATCAGTGGAAGGGTATGGAGAGGAATTCTGTGAGTGGCTGCATGGTACTAGAATTCACATGGGCTTAAAACCATGACACTGATGTAGAAATAGTATGTATGTGAATTATAGTAATGCTTAGTGTTTATGCTACTTCTGTGGCTATGAATCAAGTGTTAACCTAAAGAAGTGCCTAAGTCTTATATGTGTGATGGTTTGGGTGTTACCCATCCCCCCCCACTTTATAAATTACCCAGACTAGACTCCGCTGGTTCCGGAAATATGAATGAAGCTTATATTTACAGCTAGCACAATATACAAGCAGATATTTACAGTATATACAGTTATATACAGAAATATACAAGGTAAAAGGTAATACAGAAACACAACTCCCCTCCCAGAAACCTGAGTCCCCAGGAGAGGCTCTCAATCAACCCTTCACCTTCCCCCTACCCCTCTCAACCTTACCTCAGTCCCAAGGAAGAATGGAGGTTCAGCCAGGGGGGTTAAGAATCAAAGTGGATTAGTCCAAAATGGAGGGTGAGGTTAGAGAGTAAGATGCAGCTCAGTCAGTTCCCCAGTCCCAAGCAAGGACTTCTCCCGAGAGAAGTGATTATCTATGTTTTGCTTTTTATTCTTATACATCTCAGCATGCCTATGAGCAAAGTAGATATCACCATTGTTTTCCTTTCACAGCCTGTAATCTAATTCTTCTCACCAAAACCTTCTAGCTAGCTTCAAACTAGCACAATATGAAAGAAGATTTTGAGCACATGAACTACACGTGCTCTAATTTATGTTTTATAAATTAAGGCAGACTTCCAATAGTTTAATTATACTTTCACACCTTCTTCATGAGAAAATTACTTCAATGACTTTCATCATATTCTGAGCTGTGAATTTTATTCATGTTAAGACTCTGTAATGACAAATAAAACATTTAGTAGGAGGTTCATGGCAGGGCCATCAGAACTAGATTGTCTTTTAAGTTCCTTCCAATGCAGGTCCCTCTGTGATTCTATAAACATGAAGAACATCTTTCAGGCAGAATTAAAAAAAAGAAATTTACCAGATTTAACCTGTAAAAACAAAACAAAAATGCCTAACAGTATACTTAGCACAAGAGCAATGAAATCATTACTAAACTGTGCAATTCCACGATGAAAACAAGTCAAATATTACACAAATCAGTCCGCAATCAATTATATTTAAAACAATAAATAAAATACATTCTGTCTTGTGTACAGCTTAATAGAAGTATAAAATAATGCAGCCTACTGAAGTGATTTCCTGACA
Organism: Tricholaema leucomelas; assembly: GCA_013400475.1. Taxonomy (NCBI): domain Eukaryota; kingdom Metazoa; phylum Chordata; class Aves; order Piciformes; family Lybiidae; genus Tricholaema lacrymosa; species Tricholaema leucomelas. The sequence continues at coordinate 13,597 of WAAF01011743.1, forward strand.
CATTTGAAGATGAATTTTCAGTTGTTACCAGAAATCCAATTTACCACTGGGTATAAAATGGCCATCTTTGGAGAGTCGTTACTAAAATGAAATAGTATGTCAGACATCCCTCAGGAAAATAATGTTTTGATGACATAAGTGACAACTACAAACGCATTCTCAACAGAAAAGAAAAAGACACCGGTTCAGTTTCATTAAGTGGCATTTTTAACACTCTATTGAAGATACATGTGATGAGAAAAAGACAAAACGGTTTCTGTAAACAAAATACATGCCTCATTAATTTAATTGATTTCTCTAAAATGATCAATAAAGAGATAGATAAGAGACAGATCCAGTCAATACAGCCTGTTCAGGCTTCTGAGAATTATTCAACTAGGTCTTCAACTGAAGAGTCTTGGAGAAAGTAAGATGTCACATAAAAAACAAAAGATAAATTACAAGAATAAATGAGCATTTTTAATTGTTGCCGTTGATGACTGTACTGGTGCTGTTCTGTTTATTAGTTGCACTAATAACTCCCAAAAAAGATATGGCCTGCCCAGTGATGACATTCATAGATTGCAGTCAAATGTAAAGAAGACAAAATTCAAGGTACAAATTTCACAAGAGCCTTGAACAACTGTTTGATGAAAAAAAAGAAATAAAATATAACATATGTAGATGTAAAATTACATGTGGGAAAATATATATACATTTATACAAACAATGAATTCACTACTCAGGAACTGCCTGTGAAAATAGCTTGCTGCTTAGCAATGACCAAGAATGCACCATGAATGCAAATTGAACAATAAGAATGACTAAGGATGGAAGACTGATCAAAATGCACAGCATGAAGTTACAATTGTCATGGCTTGAGTTGAATCTGCTGCTGATATTTGATACCATGCTGCCATCATGCCAGCTTTAAAATGAAAGTGACTGCCAGATCAAAGTATCATGGGGCTTGAAGTCTGCATTGTAAAGTGAGAAGCCTCCTGTTCCAGTTGCTGCTTCCAACTTGTGGTTTTGAGTTGGTATTTTCTGTTGGGCTGACTGGTGTGTGTTTTGGTGGGGGAAGCTAGTTTATCATTGTCTTTTGATGCTGTTTCTGCTTTTTGTTGTGTTTTTCCACAAACAGGCTAAGGCAATTGCACATTGTATCATTTCCAGGAAATTCTTTATCTCAGTCCAGAGGTCTGTGGGTTTTTTTGTGTTACTTTAACTGCCATCTGCATGGGAAAAGGGAGGCTTATGACAGTGGAATGCATTAACCCAGGAAAATGATATACACCCTTCTAAACTAGTTCAATTTCCTTCATTCTTCTTCAAGAGAGTGCAATTTGCTTCAGAAAGGCATAGAGAATGGTGACAAGCTTACACAATGAAGTGAAATGGCTTCTGTCCAAGAAGCAAATGGAATAGGACTCAAAAAGTAAGACCACCTAGTGGGAGAGATATTCTACACATTAATAACATGGAACTTTGAAAATTATGGGAGGAAATTATTCTGTCTACAAAAAGAAGGTTTCATATAAAGTGACATGTTAAATGAAGAAATTGAGCTGAAGATACTGAAAAGGTATGGGGAAATTCTTTAATAATTGACTCATGGTCTTTCGCAGATAACATTACTGAATTCTATCTTTGCAGATTAACTGGATGTCAAGTGCCAGTCTGATCATATCAAAACCTCACAATTGTCAGTGGAATATGACTAAGATACTAAGGGAAAATAAACCAGGATAAATTAAATTATTATCAGAACTACTAAATAAATGAATGGAGGAAGTGCAAAAGAATGAAGAAATAAAAGCCTGTTTCGCAGAGCTTTCAGTGACCAGATATGAAATATGAATGCTGTAGTTTTTCTAGGTCCAGGAAACATGTATTTTTCAGGATTTTTTTTAATTTCCAAGAACAGAATTACTAACACAAAAAAAAGAAAATCACTTTTCTTCAGGTTTTAGTGGAGATGAAATTCCATCTTATCTGCAGTGTTCTGCAAAACTTGAGTTCATGTCTTTCATGTATTTGCTGTAAGTGAGAAGGTCTTCTTTAGGGTCAGAACTATCCAAGCAAGCAGTACGTACTGTCTTAGAAAATGAACAACAACATCTTAATTGAAGGATAGCAATCATAGAATCATAGAATCATAGAATCAACCAGGTTGGAAGAGACCTCCAAGATCATCCAGTCCAACCTAGCACCCAGCCCTATCCAGTCANCTCTGGATATGTTCCAGCACCTCAACATCTCTCTTGAATTGATAAGCTCAGAACTGGACACAGTACTCAAGGTGTGGCCTGACCAGTGTCCAGTACAGGGGAAGAATAACCTACTCGTCCTACTGGCCACACTGTTCCTGAAACAGGCCAGGATGCCATTGGTTCTCTTGGCCACCTGCATACACTGCTGGCTCATCTGCAGCTTACTATCTACCAGTACCCTTAGGTCTCTTTCTGCCTGGCTGCTCTCCAGCCATTCAGTCCCCAACTGTGTCTGTGCCCTTACCTTTTTCAGAGGAACTTTTCACCAGGTCTGTTACATTCAGGCAGATGCCCTTGGATTAAAAAAAACCTTTGTGTTTTAAGATGAAAAAAATCTACCTCACTAAAAAACTCTTACTGGTTCTACTTGCAAAGAACCCAAGCAAAATTGCATTGACCACTTACTGTGCAATAAAAGAAAAAACTAATACTTCCACCTTCAGAATAGATGTTAACAAGTACGCAGAGAACACAGCAGGGGGTTCATTCTTTGAATAACAAATGAAAAAAACTTATCAAACAGCTGATTATACAAGTACCTCCAATTCCATGAATCAAATGAGGAAAGATCATTCAGGGAAAAAAAAAAAAGAAAAGCCTAACAAAAAACCCCCACAACACATGATTAGTCATTGAAATGATTCTACAGTGTAAATGGACAAGAAAATCAAATTAAAATGTTGTTGGGAGTCCCTTTAAAAACAAACCAAAAAAAAGCTGAATTGCCTACTCCATCTTCCACTGTCTAAAGATGTATTTGTTTGTTCTTCTTAATACATTATAAACTTTGCACTGTTTTCTACTAAGCAGCATTTGCAAAAACCTGGCAGAAGCAACTGCAGTAACCAAGAATGTTTCACATTGATGCATATGTAAGTGTGACTCTGCTGAATCTGTGGTAAGGACCAAACATTTATATACTGCCATGCTGCATGCTGCACATCAGTTGAGACCTGTACTGGTGTCAAAGCTATGACACAGACTTACCTATGGGAGACACGTGTTTCTGATGTGGCAGCACATTCTTAGGTTCTCTACAACAAGCTATTTACTTATGTTAAAAAAATAAAATCAAACTCTACCTGTACAAAGTCAAATACACATAGGCATCTTCCTGATTAAACTACAAGGAGAAATTCACTTTTGGTCAGTATACGTCATAAACATGTGTTGTTCAAGTGTGATTTTCTTTAAGGCAAACTCACAATCATTAGACCATTCTTCGTAGTTTTTTTTCTGTGTACTTGTCTGCAATGCAGTTTGGCTTCTCAAAGGTACCATAAGCACCTGTTCTAGAGAGGAACAATGCTCAGTTTGCTGAACAGCAAAACATTCTCATAAAACTTGATAAAAACATCACAGGCAGAAAAAAGATCAGCTGTCAAACGAAAATAAGCCACATTAGTTTTTGATTCAAAAATTAATTTTTTAGCTAAATATCTTGCCTACAGTCAATTTTCTATAAAACATGCACACAGTGACTGGAAACACCCTTTCTTTGTTACTTGCTACTCTTAGATCAACAGCTAACAGTTCAACATCTCTAAGTAGATCAAAGCATTTAAGAAAAGGACCAGCACTACCACTTCCTTACAAATTTCTAAGCAAAATTAAACTATTAAATTACTGTTTCTGTGGAGAAAAAAGAAAAACAAAATGAGCATAATAATACTTCAAAAAGTTACTTATGAATCAAAGTTATTAATATCAATGCAAAAATGTTGATAATATTCAAGACAATATACTTCTACATTTTTCTAAATAATGATAATTTTAATATTCACTAAATATATTATTATTATAGACATAGAGTCACCTCCAAATTCAGTATGAACTGAGTTTATAAAGGTGAAACAAGTTTTTGATGAAAAGCCACAATTCTAGGTTCATTTTCTTTCATTCCTGAAGAAATCTTCAGGAAACATGACACACATCTGTGTCATGAAAGTATTCTGAAATTTTCTCCTCTAGAAGATGACAGTCTTTTCAGAAGATATTCAGATTATCTTCTGTGTAGATTTAAGAAATTCCCCAATTTGTCATTAAAGTTTTTTATTGTTCTGTGCCACAGCTACTTGGATGACATCTTCCACATTATTAGTTGAGTGCCTGCATTTTTTGAATCAGCACGGCAGACAAGACTCATGCAATATAATAGTTTTACTTTACTGCCTGCAGAATGTTACCTGCAATATCTGGGTTTGTTTTTATTGCTGTAGCATGCCCTGCACTCTGCTTTCATTTTTTACAAATCTGCTGTGTCGCAGAGGGGGATTCTGCCACCTA